>OZ014443.1:17046926-17238859 GCA_963966035.1 Acleris laterana
AAGCCCCCGCCGGCGCCCGCGGCCCCGCCCCCGCCGCCCCCGCCCCCGCTGGCGCCCTACGTGCCGCCGCCGCCGCCCGCGCCCGGCCTCATGATGCCGCCGCACCACACGGACGCCATGACCATCAAGAGGAAGGTCGACACCAAGTACAAGCTGCCCACCTTGAATTGGATCGCTTTGAAGCCAAACCAGGTAAAATACATGTCCATCGTGTAAAATTGCTCATACATACATAAACTCACGCCTTTATTCCCAGAGTGGGGTAGGCAGAGCTACAGAATTACCAACAACTCTAAAAACTTATTGATAATTCTGTAACCACATTTTGCACACTTAGGCTAAGATGTGATGGGTGTGTGTGTGTGTGTGTGATGATCATTTTCTGAAAATAGTTGATGAAGCCTGACAGCAGTTCTGTTGAAGGGACCTTTCAGAATCTCTAGGCGTAGTCAAAACTTAAAACATAAATTCGAGAATTTAGTTCAAAAACTGTTCTATTTCCAACATGAACCTTTCAATTCCAGGTCCGAGGCACGATATTCAACGAGCTTGACGAGGAACGGCCGCGCACGCGCATCAACTTCGCCGAGTTCGAGGAGCGATTCCGCATCGGCGGGCCGTGCGGGCCCGGCGTGGACGCCTGCGACGCCGACTCTCTCGCCTCCTTCCCCAGCAAGCGGTTCCGCCGCCCCGACACCGTGTCGCTGCTGGAACACACGCGGCTCAGGAACATAGGTGAGGATAATATAGATGGTCTCCGTCAGACACCAAACTTCGTCATTATGAAAAGACATTCAAATGCTTGTAAGTCAGACACATTTATCGTCATCATCATGGCATGGACATTCGTTTCCGGGCACAGCCCTGTCTGACTTGTCACAACCATGTCAGTTCAAGGACATTATCTGACCAACAACATGCACCCTCAATGATCGCCAAAACGAACAAATGAACGAGTCTATCTATCTTGTAAGATTTCGCTGGTCAGGTTTCATCTTATAGCAAATGAAATCGAGGAAAATCTAATAAGAATTAAGGGTGAAAGTGGTGCTGAAGTTACCTAATTGAGCTTTTAGGGAATTATGTGGTGATCTGTTTGTGTTAGTAATTTATATTAGGTAGAAGCTAATTTTCTTATTTAAATATTTGCCACTAAACTGTTTATCTCGTTTCAGCCATATCCCGAAGAAAACTCGACACTCCAGTGGAAAAAGTCATAGCCGCTGTCAACAACCTCGACCTAAAACAACTACCATTAGAAAGCGTAGAGATCCTCCAGCGGATGGTTCCCACTGAAGCAGAACAGAAGGCGTACAAAGAATACTTAGCAGAGAAGAAAAACATCAGCCTACTCACCGAAGAAGACAAATTCCTTATGCAACTTGCCAAAGTAGAAAGGATATCAGCCAAGTTGTCCATAATGGGTTACATGGGCAACTTCTTCGATAACATCCACCTCATAACTCCTCAAATCCATGCGATCATATCAGGGTCCTCCTCTGTTAAATCCTCGCAGAAACTAAGGAACGTTCTAGAAATTATATTAGCTTTTGGTAACTACTTGAATAGTAGTAAGAGAGGGCCCGCGTATGGATTTAAACTGCAGTCTTTGGATACCCTTATGGATACGAAGTCTACGGATAAGAGGATATCGCTGTTGCATTATATCGTGGCGACGATACGGCAGAACTTTCCAGAACTGATGGGCTTCGATTCGGAGTTGATGTATATTGACAAGGCTGCTCAAGGTAATTATATATTACTAACTTTTACTCACACACAACTCCATTCACTATGCTCTTTGGGCTCTGAAATATTTATCTCACCCAAGTCTGATAAAAATCGGTTGAGTCAGGTCAGACTTATCAAAAGTGTACAGCAACGGACCTAAAACAGAGCCTTGTGGAACTCCAGCTTATATTGGGTGGATTAAGGAATTCTTCTGAAAGTAGGGGTCGCAATTGTAACTCAGAGGCTTTT
The DNA here is from genome assembly GCA_963966035.1 of Acleris laterana. Lineage (NCBI taxonomy): Eukaryota > Metazoa > Arthropoda > Insecta > Lepidoptera > Tortricidae > Acleris > Acleris laterana. The sequence continues at coordinate 17,048,907 of OZ014443.1, forward strand.
TAACATTTGATACGTGTTCCTTCCTGGTGCAGTGTCCCTGGAGAACGTGGTGTCGGACGTGAGCGAGCTGGAGCGCGGCATGGAGGCGGTGCGGCGCGAGTGCGAGGCGCGCGACGCGCACCGCGCCGCCAACCCGCTCGTGCTCAAGGACTTCCTCAACAACGCGCAGGACAAGCTGCGCCGCCTGCGCCAGGAGACCAAGCACGCGCAGGTACTGATCACGTTGAGAGCTGTACCCAAAGGGTGTCAAACGGGACCCTATTATCTTATTTTACTGATGGGACCTTTCGGATATACTTCGACCCCTTTTAGGATCACTTTTGCAATCTTACACACTCACGATGTTTTTCCATTACCGCAACAGCTTTGGGTAATGTGTTTTTTTTTTGTTATAATAGTGTTACTATTACATTTCATGAGATAAAGCCCACTGACAGATATACGAACGGATGGACGGACAGCGAGTCTTAACAATAGGGTTTGCCTTCGGCCCAAAAACAAACAGTATAATTATACGGTCACCAACATCGGAATCATACCTTTAAGCGGCAGGCGAGTTTAAGGTTTAATTACTGAAAAGTTACTTATAAATATATATTTTTTGTTATTTTTAAGACTAATGTTCAATTAATTGTTTCCAGGACGCGTTCGCGACGTGTGTCGAGTACTTCGGCGAGGCGCCGCGCGGCTGCGACGCCAACGCTTTCTTCTCGCTGCTCGTGCGGTTCACGAGGGCGTTCAAGGTACACACACCACATTTATTTTTGCGTCTAAAATTAGTTTATTATGTTACCCTCATTTTACTCCCGTTTAAGGTTAAAATTAAGGCACCGATATGGAATGTTCCCTCCAAATTTAAGTTAGTTTAGTGATCTTTTGCAAGGTCTTACCGTTTAACTATATTATCCTTTAAGCTACCACCAAGCAGCAGTGTTTGTGGGGATACGTACGACAACCACCGGTGAAATTACTAACATACAGGCGTTCCATTTCAGTCCTCAGAGTTGGTGGCAACGCATATGCTATGGGTAGCAGAACCCACTTACCGATAGCTGACCATAAAAAAACAAATCCAGCGCTTCAAGGAAGCCTTTGATTATGTAACACCACTTAATTTGAGGTTTCATAGCTGCATCAATGTGCGTAAAAAATAAAAAACTACCTACCTTTGAAAACAACTCAGTTTGCTGACAATTTGAACGGGAGTTTTATGTGAAACATGTAAATGTTATATGATTTCTAAAGGTCCTTTATTTTACCTAATTATTTTCGGTTTCAGCAAGCGGACACAGAGAACGAGCAACGCCGCAGGCTCGAGCAGGCGGCGCAACAGGCCGACTACGTCGACCCGAACAAGACCAAGCTGGCGCAGAAGAAACAACAGGTATGCGTGACACTAATCACTATACAAGCTAGTGGGTATGGGTTCAATCAAACATGGTCATCAAAGTGGGTTAAGGTTAAATTGAGGATCCATGGTTCATTGGTGTTGTCACCGGGATTGGTCGGTTCACGTTGTTTTTTTTTGTGAGAGTATCAAGATGGGATCATTTTAATGGTGACATACATACATAAACTCACGCCTTTATTCCCAGAGTGGGGTAGGCAAAACAATCCGTAACTATTTCCTTTGTGTAACGAAGATTAGTCATATAATCATATGGATTACTTTCGTTACACGAAGAAAAAATAATGGAAGAAAGTTAACGTTGTCTTAACTATTTATGTACAATATTTTTGCAATTCACCATTAAATCTAAACAAAGTGAGAACTGTATGTAAAGAAATAAATCATCGAAAAACTGGAATGGAATGGAACCAAAAAAAAACTTAGATTGGTTTTTCGTGGCCAGTGTAAAATAGTTAATCAATACTGCTGTCCACATCTCTATTAGTTATCTTGTGGATATATTTCATTTCTTAACACTTTCATGACAACGCATACAACATTTCAGATCATAGCACTTCAATATTAATAACTGGAATGATTATATTGTTTTATTTGTACAAATATATGACTAAGTTAACGACTGAGGTAAAAACCGTTTCGCCTTATGTGAATATTACTTATCCAGAGAATGTCTTGATGTTGCATCGTCCTGTAATTCTTTGAGCGTTTCAACTGTCAGGAACCTGCGTCTAACACTATTATGAGTTGATAACAATATTGAATGATATGACTAGATTTTCATCCGACTGCACTTATATTTTGTACGGTCAATACCAATTCAGACCTGGGTACTCACTAGCAAGCTGTAACTGAAACTGTAGCAGTTGCAGTAACGAGCTCCTAGTGGAGAATACGCTCGCGAGCCGCGTACACATCACGATGTTACGTGCAACAGTAACTGGTGAGTACCCGGCTCTAGAGGACCAAACTCAGTGGGTCTACGTTAAGTACAACGGAGCCTCCCTTCCTACTTCGTCACCAGATTTAAATACTATAAAAATGCATCGCATTGTGATCTAGATTCATATTTAAGCTCATGCTAGAAATGAGAACTGGTTCAAAATTTACTTGGAAGATATATAACTCTTGTTTTATGAAGTCAAATATAACCTTGTAAAATTAGGAAGAAGCGCTAGGGAGAATGAATCCATTCAGCGCAGACGGACAGACAAAGCGGCACCGAAGCAACGAATTGTGTTGTTTTACCCGTTTGCACCGACGCTTAGTGAGACTAGGAGCGCAGGAGTTACCAAGCGGTAGAAACGCTCTTAGAATTGCAGTTACAATATTAGTGTGTAATATACTTCCCGCTTGACAGGCTCTGTGTAACGCTTCGACGGTGAATGGAGTCGTGTTTAGTTGTTGTGCTGCATTCGAATATCTGTAGCGAACGAACTGTGCCCTATTGTATCTATACTTACATTTACTACTAATGTTTTATTTTTATTTGACGTGTTTTTTTTTCATTGAATTAAAAATGTTTCATTCGACTAGTCGAGTGGAATTTTGTGTTGATTTTGCTTTCATGATGAGGTGGCGGGCTTTTATATAGGAATTGAAGATCCAAACACATTTCTATGACATGGCAAAGGAGTTTGGTATTTTGGATTTTAAATATAACAACATACACACGATTTGAAGCTCACCAAGTTTCTGTTCTGTATTTCTACAGATAAAATTATTTCTACAATGTTGCTATATTTAATTAGTAGCGGTGATGGTAACACCATGCAATTTCTCGCAGAGGTTTAACTACGCCGCCGTCAACGCGGGCCTTTTGCAGCAACACTTGTCACAGTTGAGGCACGGCCTAGACCCGGCCTAGGCCTCCTAGGCCCGCCTAGGCCCCCTAGACCAGCCTAGGTTAGGCCGTGGCTTACACTATAGGAGTAAGTCGGTTTTAGACACGGGGCCTATTTGAGTGTGTACTAACCTTTGTGTGTGAGTTGGGCTGGGTACATTGGTGTATAATTAGTATTTGGGTTTTTTGACAATTTCATTTATGGCGAGTGTGCGATGCATCTTCTTCTGGAGTTGGAACGTGCATAGCACAGTTGCAACTTGAATAAAAGAAATGAGAACTGCGTTATTAATGATTCAACGTTAAGTGTATTAATTTACTAATCTAGATTGGTATGAATGAGGATTAAAAAATAAGAAAGTAAGTAACATAACAATATGGTATTTGGAAAAAACTTAGGAGATATTTAAATATTAAAAAAAAAAACAATCATATCCTTGGGGAAAGCATATGTTCAGCAGTGGAAGTACAAATAAACAGGGTTCCAAACAACAAAGAAGGCTTATGGATAAACCTACCCTTAAAATAATGTTCAAATGATTAGGTTTCTCTAATTATACACCAATTTAAAAATATTCGGGAAATGAATAGCAAAAAAATGGCATAGAGACGCATGTGTTTTGGACTTTATGGGAATTGCAATAGGGGTGATTTCCATAGTTTGGAGGCTGAATAGAAAAAATAACCTTCACGGCTTCAGAAAGCATGGCACAATCACCATCGAATAAAAAAAACGACAGAGCAAAATTATAAAATATATAAAGTATCGGCAGTAAGAATATAGGCATGTGACCTTTCCTAATAGAATAGACGATAAGAATAGGCCCCTGATTTCGTTATCAGAATTAGCGATTGCGCCCCAGGTTTTTTATGACACTGCTTTCGCAATCCAAAAACAATCACACCAAAAATAAATCCGAATCCCTGCTGGAGCTACACAACAGATCTTACATTAAATGGCATAGATGTAGAATTTTGTTTTCGAGCAGCGCAGTTGCTGTGGTCGTTGAAGCAACTAACACGATTATACTTCTAGATTGTTTACATCAAATAGCATTACTAAGACTGCACGGAGCAAATGCCGAATAACCAGTGACGCTTATATCACTATTATAGTATTTTCTTAAAATCGAAGAGCGTCGATTTGTGTAAGAGTGGCTGACTCGAAGGTCTATAAATCTTAAAATCAACACTCTTCTATTTCAATAAATACTATATTTCGATATTATATTACTATATTTCAAAGAAGAATAACATGCACAAGATGATCTAGACACGACGTATTCTCTTTGACAATAGAGTCGAGCGCGACTATAATGATAATAGTGATAAAGGCATTCGCCATATACTTGGTCACATTATAAATAAAAAAGTAGTTCGTCTCCGCGACCCTTTAGGAGTATCTGTTACCTATTGCCACTCTCTAGAATTGTGTGGATGCGCGTCACTCGATACTTGATACGCACGCAACCATACGCAGCGACGACGCAGCCCCGACTAAACCGGCTTGCTGCGTCCTGTTGAGTTTGCTTGTCGATGCGTACGGTCGAGGCATGCACACATGCAAGACACGCGATAAACCTTTGCTTGAAGACGAACTACTGTTTATTTTATACTGTGGCTTGGTGCAGTCTTAAATACCTACTCGTTTCATGTTTGTAGCGGTATAGTCAGCTTTCGAAATTACTGTAAAGTTTGATTCGTAAGTTATAACCCATGTACAGTCACAACATTTAATTTGGTACCCACCTTAGGTCCAATCCAAAGTCAACATGACATTATTTAACAATAAGGTTGAGTTTCTTAAAAGTTACAGATGACTTGACATCTCTAATGACCATGACGACTTCAAACATATTTTTCTTGAATTGGGTCCCAAATTAACGCTGACCGTACCAGTTACATAGGGGGTTGTAAAACGTTTATAATTCGCGTAATTTCAATCTAGAACTATATTTAATGACTGCATCGATCCTTAACATAGCCCCGAGCACACCTTGTCGTTATTCTTTTGTTACTTCTGTTTTGTTTTTGTTTCTAGTAGTTAAGATAATATGTGTTATATATGTATATAATATAGGGTCCGTTTTCTCCCTACGCTGCACCTTGCATGGATTTCTAACAGGGAATGTCTTCTTTACTGACTTCGTTGATCTTGCGGTAATCTTGCTTCTTAAGCTATCTTGTTCAAATAGTTTTGACGCTATCTTGCTTTCTACATCATCTTTAATATTTCATAGTTTTTTTTCAGTGGTCTTAAGTTCAGTTTTTTTCCACAGCAGGTTATTTTGCCAAGCAAAGTTGTGTAATTTGTTTTTTATTACATTTATTCCATACTTATTGAATTATCACTGTGTTATAAAACCAAAAATTAAAACATGGCGGGAAAAGTTTTGGAAATATCGATACTTACGCGATGTTTGTAATTGGGTCAATCAACTTTTCTTTGTAGCTCGTTGCCATGGTGACGTCTCCTGAGTCACTCTTTAAAACTGTGATTTTAGAGAATATAAGTCCACTAAAAATCTGTTTTATTGGCAATTCCAAACGCATTCTTTTATGGGCTTTCTCCTGAGTGTGCTAGAAGTATATATTATAGTATTTTTTCTAAGAAACTCTAACACTGTTGTCTCCTGGGTTACGGGACAGAATAACAACAACAAAAAGTTGATCCACCCAATTTGACAATAGTTATGCGGATATAGTTTTATACTTGCTATTAGCAACCATATTTTCGTCCTAGACTGTATTTAGGTTAAGGCTAGAGTTGAGTCGGTTTCTTGTTAGAAAAATGTTTTGTGACTTAAGCTATTATAATAATTTATTGGTATTATCATCGTGTTGCATGACATCGTACAGTACGTCTAACTTATTAACCATCATCGACTTTTTTACCTCCCAATGTTTATGTACAGTCACGAGATTTAATTTGGTACCCATCTTAGGTCCAAAGTCAATCTGACATTCTACAACGATAAGGTTGAGTTTCCTAAAAATTACAAATGACTTAACATCTCTAATGACATTGACGACTTCAAGCGTATTTTTCTTGAAATGGGTCCCAAATTAACACTCGTGACCGTACTTATACTATGATACATATAATTTATACAGAGATTTCGTGATAGCGAGAAACAGCCGATGGTAACGAATAAATTAGATGTATTGTACGTTGTGCTAATGACTGATTTTGTATATGCATGCAGATCTATATTCCCATGTCACTTATATGTTGAAACATTGTAATATTATCATAGTTGGTCCTTAGAAATTTTATATCAGCATGTCGTATTGTCAATGTTCATAAGTAGATTTGCCACATTCCCATCCCCACGCCGCACATATTTAACCGAGACTAAACCGCATTTCTATCGCAGGAGGCGGTGATCAACGAGTTAAAAACGAAATCCCAGGGCGTCGGGGAGAAGAAGCTACTCCACCAGGACGAGGTGTACAACGGGGCTCTGGAGGATATACTCCACGGGCTGCGCAGTGAGCCGTACCGGCGCGCGGACGCCGTGCGGCGCTCGCACCGGCGCCGGATCAACTCGCACCGCCTGTCGCGCGGGCTGGAGGAGCTCGACGTATGACGCGCCGGCCCCGCGCCGGGCTGCTCCGTGCAGGACGCCGTCAGATCCTTCAACGCGCGCTGCCACCCAACTGAAGGTACCACGCGCGACAAACGTTTGAACCTCCACATGGTGCCCAAAAAACAAATAGCTATCTTCAATATCGAAGACGGCCCCGAGGATTCGTACAGCTATAACCCGAAAGCTAGAACCTCGATGTATAAAGTCGCCCCGACCGACTGCGAGGTCGGAGAGCGATGCGACCTGATCAAGTCGACGTACGACGCGATATCGAAATACACGCGAGCGATGTTCGACAAGCAAAACGAAACCGTCGTTTGAACGTGCCTCCGGTCTCCACGTGCCCCGTGAACTGTGCTGAAGACAATTTTTAATCTATTTATTTAACTAACGTGTTGGTGAAACCAAGTTTTTTTTTGTACACGCTTGTTAGCAGAGCTGACGTGTACAGTGGTCTTTAGGTCGAGGAGGTTGCCGGGTGCGCACGTGGAACTCTTTGATACGCCTGTAATTCATTCCATGCTACTATTCACAGTACAGTATTTTGCTACGAAAAATTTACAAACGTTTTATTTCATTCATGTGCTTAGCTTTAGGCATCTTGTAGCGCCCTAGCCTAGTGCCGTCTCTCGCCTGCACAATACTCGAAAGGGAGACAACGCGATATTATATTAAATGGGCACTTTAGTCCCGCTAGTTAACGGCCTTTAAATTTTTTACGCACAATTTTAAGCGAATTTTCGATGGAGAAATGTAATTTTTAATATTTATAAACTATAATCGTATAGGCAATACAGTGTCCTTAATATGTTTTAACTATATATACATGATATTGGAAACCGCATGGGTTTGTCTTTCGTATAAACGAATTAGCATTAAATTTACAATATGCAATCGCATAAATAAATATGTATTCATAGCATTTGTACGTAACAATAATGTGATAGTTCAAAGTAGTAGCATTTACTCTGCATATTTACGAAGGCTGGCAACATTAACAACTGGTTTGTATAAGTATTTTGATTAGTTAAGTGTTTAGGGAATCTTTATTCGAGACATGACACTTGTAGTTTATAATTATTTATAGGTTTCGATTCCAACTAGGTTAAGTTTTAAATAGTAATTAAACAAAAACAAGCAATTTTGTTACACAAGTCTGTATTTTAAAATTGCTTACAATATTATTACTTTTTATTCTGATCTGATCCGCATCTCGAAATATCTTAATTAAAATTGTTAGTTTATATATTTTGTATATATTTATTTATAATTCTATACTGGTATTTAATTAATTCGGAAAAACTTAATAATGTAATGTAAATATAGATAGTTATTTTTGTTTCATAATTATTTTAAACGAAATATTTGAGTTCTCGCAATTTATTAGAAGAATATATTTTAATTTATTATGTCATAATTTGGTACTCATTACATACACGCTCACGCCTTTATTCCCAAAGTGGGGCAGGCAGAGCTACAGAATTACCAACAATTCTAAAAACTCGTTGTTAATTCACACATGGTAAACATTTTAGCTTGATTGTGCAAAATGTGGTTACAGAATTAACAAAGTTTTTAGATTTTTTGTTTGGTACTCTTTGATGATTTTAATTGATTTAATACTGGATAGAACTTAATATATTTAATGAATATGCACAAAATTTGAGGCCGAGTACACACTAGTTGCGAACTTGTATGCACCGTAAAAAAAAATTAATCTTGGCCTTATTATCTGAGAAAAGGTGCTTTCTACACTTTCTTCAATTTTCGTTTTGGTTCTTACAAACTTATAAATGGTTAAGTATAAAAAAAAATTTGAAAACGCAATAGTTTAAAATTATACAGGGTTTTGTATTGGATCACGCACATGTGTTAACTTTTAATTATAATGTCAGAAACCACCTATTTGAGTAATTATTAATTACTATTATCGATAATTAATTACAGTTTTGAGTCAAGTTATGTTTTGAAAAGTTATTGAGGGATTTTTGCATTACTGATATAGAAATCTGCTTACGGACCAAATTTGTCTATATTTATAATGTCAGTTGCGTACTTGTTTGTATTTGTACGTTTGTGGTCCGTTTAGCCGGCCTTCTGCATTAGAAATACTAAGGTAGCGTTTCCATCCACAGTAACTACATGTCAAATAGCAGATATTTCTTGCGGGTGCAAAAATAGCTTAAGGCAAGGTAATACAGCAGTGTTGCTATATCTGTGGTACAAAAGTACCCGTTTTTGTAGAAATTTATAATAATGTTTTCTGTGAGTATGTGATGTATACTTGAGAGTTTTAATTGGGTTTTTCATAGTTATGTTCGTATCGCATGTATGCTAGCGTTAGAAACAGTATTCAGTGATGCAATAAAACATTTACAGTAATTTTGTTTTATTTAAAAAAAAAAAGATGCCAGAGTGGCATTTGACATTTCTGTTTGCTAAATAAATATTTTGTTCCTTTGTTAGTGTCACCCTGTTGCCAACTACCTGGGCCTCTATTCCACAGTGTAATGGGTGAGGACCAAAAAGTGGGACCACAGTTAGACGCAGTTAACTATACAAACGAAAAGTATCCCTACAATTGTATGGCTAATTTTCGTGTAAAGTGCGTTTCATATAAAAATTTATTGATTGAGATTACGTGGCCAACTTTTTGGTCCTTACCCTAATACGATATTAACTTTGACGTGTTTTGGTATTGTTGTTAACTTAACCTCCATTACTGTTAAGTAAGAAGCAGCTATCATAACAGTGTTCAAAAGAGGCCCAGGAGCGCTTTCATATCTCATTTTGTTGACATAATTATATAGGAGAATTTTATCAATTGTGCAAACATTGTTCACTACCTATTAAAGTTTTGGATGTGTAAGTTCCAATATCAAGTAAATTTTTCTTCTAAACACTACTTCATATCTTCTGATTCTGTAATTTCTGAACTACCTCATCAGCTGTCTGCTTTATTTGCTCCACTATAGCAATAACTTCTGCCATAGCCCCCACTCCTTTATCACCACACATGAGAAGTTTATTTATTGGTGGTATTTCACGATGGCCCCACTCTTTCAGCGAATTTATTTGTGTTGCCGTTATGGGGTGCTCCCACATACGAGTGTTCATGGCTGGGCAGAATAGCAGGGGTTTGGTGAGGTCCCAAGCGCGAGTGGTGCAGGTTAGTAGGTTGTCGCATATACCCTGAAAGTAAGTATAATATTATGTGGCAAAGAATATCTTTCTTTCTCAGTGACAATAACAAAGGGGTGAGTTAGTCTCACTGTACTGTACTCTACTCATCCTAATCCAGTCACCCCAATTCTTTCAAAATCCTAGGTTTGAAGGAGAGGAGTACCTATCAACCAGTCAATGAAGCCCCGCTAACTTTCTGCTCTGAGGGATACCTGTTTAATGTTAAGGCCAATTTAGGGGGTTTTTCTAATCTGTCCCCCTTTTCTGATTTAACTATGAAAGCTGCTTCATTGGGTGTCATTCCCTATCCATAATAATGCTTGCAAATAAGATTACGTATTTAGACGCTTAGGTAATTTAAAATTATGGTTGATGATGTTTAGGGCAAAATAATGTAATGACAAAACAGTCATTATGGCAAATGTATGCAGTGCCAAACATTACTGAGGGCAAACATGCTATGGGATATGACTTTAGGACAAACAATATTATGGAACGCGAATGACACCTACTATAAGTAGTACTTGACTATTGGGTAGCACGGCATTGGAACAACAATTGAAAAATTGGTTACTTGGTGGTAAATCTGTTGTGGGATTTCAATTAACTATTGAATTGCTAAAGCTAACGCATCACAATATTATACTAGTTTCATAAAAATATGAACTAGCTTCGTAACACAGGCACTTAACGAATTCACTGCCACCAAGCATTTTCCTGACTTTCACCCTGGCGAAAGCTCATGAACAATCAAAATCAAACGTCGGTAGTGAATGGAATACACTCTGCCAGCCATATCTTAAGAAATAAATTCCAAAGAAATATAGAAGGACTACCTGAGCCATCTTAGCCAGCGTGTTGGCATCCAACGGCGCAATGACCATCAGGTCGGCCCACTTGCCAAGCTCTATATGCAACACCGGGTCTCCTCTCCTTTGCCAAGCTTGCCACTCGGAGTTGTCATCGTATAATATAACTTCTGACGGCAATTCCGCGACGTCGAAGAAGTGTTTCGCATGTTCTGTTACTATTACACGAATCTGATGACAAATATTACAACATAATAATAAGCTTAATACAGGTAAACTTATTTTGTTTACAAAACTGATAAGAATATAACCTCAAAAGTATACAGCTTGTTGTTACGATTTAGTTCCAATAGTAACTTTACTAAAAGTGGTATTTTCAACGCAGCTACACTACCAGTCGCGGCTAAAATTAGTTTATATACACTTTTATCCATTTTAGAGTAAAGGATAAACAAAATTACAAATACGTAAACAATGACATTTTGATTTTTTAAATTTCGAATCTTGACCGGGCTGTCATATTTTTAATCCGTCCATCCAAATTATGTGTTTTTATTTTGTTTGAGGCAAAATAGTAAACTTTTCAATTAATAACTTCGTTTTATTTAATAATAAAATCAGCAAGGCTTATACAGAAAGATTAGTTTACGAAAAGTGGATTTTAACTGATAACAGTGAATTCGGGAATTTGTAAATTGTTCGTTGGCAACATTCATGGAATTCTTACTATCAAAATAAAATAAAACAAACGTCAGTTGATTACGTATCGGGCGTGGGGTATGTCGCTGCTTTGTACGAGCACAAAGTACACTTTTTATTTACGTTTCGGAAAAGTGTTAGTGTGTCATACTAATTAGGATGTCAGTAATTACATTAAATGTGTTTTTAATGCAGTGATTAGATAGTAGTGATGTCTAAAGTGTGAAGTGCTGAATATTAATTTTAGTTGTTTACGATGGATGCAAACTCGAAATATTACGAGGGCTGCGGCCAGGAAGGGCCCATTCGTTGTATATTTCTGTGTGAATTCCACCCGACTGCCGGGCCCAAGATAACCCGCCAAGTGCCAGATAATTATATTTCGAAAGATATTTTCGATACGGTCAGTCACTACATCATTCCAAAAGTTCAGCTGCAGCGATGCACTTTGACAGTGTAAGTTACTATTGACTTGTAAACTAAGTTTGACTGTAATTGGGTCAGTAAAGCTGCTCGCGACAGAGTTGTAAGGGCAACCTTTGAGCCCAGTTCGTCTAACTGGATATTCGAGTTTCAATCGACTTTATGGTCAATTTGTTTGCTACAATTCTTATGTTAATATTAGATTTGTTACTAAAGACAGATTTACGAATATGTTTTTGATTGTTTTTTTTGTGTTAAGGTGAGACCTGTTAATATTTTATCATGCTGATTATTTTTTTATTTTTTTATTTGATAAATTTAAATAAAAATCCCAATTTTGTCAAATTTTTTAATGAAAAGCCTAAGAAGTGATACATAAGTATTTTTGTTAAGATTTCTACTGACAAAAAATTTACTAAGTTCTAAATGTTCTTATCTATTCAGACCATGATTCAATAACTACCCATATTTCTACAAAAAAAAACTTGACTACTATAACTAAAAAAACTATAATTAAATTAATAAATAATTTAATGTTACAATCTTAAAAAATAAATGTCTCTAAGTTCAGTTTGAGTCACAGGTTTGAGTTCTAATTAAGGCCTTGATATAAACTTTTTAAATTGTTGTTTCTAAATAATATACTTACTGATTATTTTTCTGTCTATGGTAATAAAATATAGATAATTAACATATGATTCTCGTTCCACAGAACACTTCTTGGCTCCAAAATCCTGGGGTTCCCAGTGCGGATAGACAATAAGAAGTATGCTCGCAATGCTTTCTACTTCAACCTGTGCTTTGTGTGCGATGCCTGGGCCCGCACCGTACACCTAGAGCCGTTGGTCAAGAAGCTTACTGAATACCTTGTAAGTATACCTTAGTTTTGGGCCTACAGGTTTTATATATCAACTTTTTTAAAACAAATTACCTAGTCACAAACTAAGTAATAATACGCATTCTGCTGTTTGACATGTTAATCCTTCATCGTAAGAGCATTGGGTAATGTACTTCAGCACGGGTAGCACAAATGGTATTTTCTAGCTGGTTGCTCAGTGTGTCTCTATCGTTACTGACTAGATAGAACAGGACATTCGAGCGACAACCAAGTCGTGGGCAACCTGTGCTAGCCGCACAGATAGAAAGACTAATTAGTAAATGGTGACCGGGGGGGTTTGAACTCCTCCGCCTTACGATCACAAGTCAACTCCCCAAGCCAACAGGCCAGAGGTTCCCAAACTCTTTTGCTTCATAAACCACTTTCAAAATTTTGCTGGATCTGGTGGCTCCTACATCTGGCTGCAGCTACATTACTACCAATTTATAAATCTTGAAAAAAATAACTATCTATGGACACTTGCGTTGTGGTTGAGTTTCAATAACGAATTTACAGTTTTCGAAAAAAAAGGTTAGAATTGATTGCTTGATAGGTAGGGTTAATTATTTAATAACAAACTCGACTTAACAAATTTTCAATTAAATTTAAATTGATTTAGCTGTGAGTGGACGTCAAAAAAGCTAAGTTGGCCAATCGAAAAAGTGACTCCAAGCAACTTTACTTTTTTGAAATCTGACTCACAGCACAAGAACCGTTCATGCAAGATTGCAAGCACATAGGTACACCACAAGTCGTATTAATTCCACGTCTGAACAAGCGTTGCCGACGCCGACACGGGACGGCGGCCGGCGCGGCAACGACAAGTCTCGACGCGTTGTACCTACTGAATATGGAATATATAAGTTTTTACTACAAGTACCTAACATTCACTGAGCTTTTAAAAATATTATCTGCGTAGTATTGGTAGGATAAATCAAGCCAGCATTTTAGTTCATCAGTTTCATCACTATCGAAACCAAACTGGAATCAAACTGATAGGACTAAAGTAGACCTGACGCCGAATATGGGTACAGATAGAAAAAATAGGCCTTAACCCTTTTTTTCGCAAAATTGGAAAATGACGTGTGTTCAAACCTCTTTAGTTTCATAAAGAGTATAGAAAAATAGTTACAAAAAAATATAAAAAAGTGAACCTTTAACTTGTTGAACCGGCTCAACATTGCGAAGAAAAGGGTAAGCGTGAACTTCGGGTATGTCCACAGGAAAGGGGGTAACTTAAATCTGTGTATGACCCCTATAGGTAGTTATTTTCGCTGCTATCGCCTACTTAGCGAATGCAGACATAATGTAAATAATCAATACTGCTTGATATGAACGGTATATAAACTCCAGATGTATAAACGGGTACCTGACATGCCATTTCCGCTTCGTGGCCACTTATTTATCACGTAGAGACGTGAAGAGACGGTCTACGTGCCTTAAGCCATGCATGAATTAACGCAACATAAATTCAATAATTAGGTACATACCTACCTAGATGAAATTTCTTGCGATGCGCAGAAAGCATGCATAAATCAAATTAAACGTTAAACCTGCTCCCATTTTTACTATTTTTGAATAGATATGTTGCAGATATATATATCATGAAAAACTATGTAGGTACGTTTTCCTTTCCAAGGAAATATTTCTTGTTATGAAAAAAAATTAAAAAACAAAAAACAGAAAGGTACAGCCTCGTACTTTATAATAACTACAAAATATTCAAAAATCATGGAAATCGGACCTCATTTTGGGGGTAAGAAGCCTTATCGCCCCGGGCTTAATTTGCGTAGATTTTGACTACCGTTATTCGCTCAGGAACTTTTCAATTTTCCGGAATGAAAAGTAGCCTATCGTCGGTGCAATACCGCATAGTTTTAACTAAGACTGTCTTACTTGCCTAGGTGTAAATATTTTTTCGCACGTATTAGTTAATGCAGTACAACCGAGCCGACGCTGTATATTAATCCACCGTTTAAATTTTCATCCAAATCCGTCTATTGCAGGCTGCAATTGCAGAGTAAAACAAATACACAAACTTTCTCATTTATTTATTTAGTGGGATAAACGAGTCAACTTTTACGCGTCTTGCTATGATCACTCCATTTTAACATTAGGTACTTTGTGCCTTATTTCACACAAAATCTGCCCTCCTTACCCAAATAAGTAGTATCCCAAAGTCAATAAACCAAAGCACTTTTAATTCTGCTCTATTAGTAATAAGGCTCATATTGCAACGAGGGTTTTATCTGAGATACCGCCTATTGTCTTAAGAGGGCAGATATACACACAACAGACAGTAACAATAAAGCGAGATTAAAGCTAATTTAGAAACTTTGCGCTGTAGTGTGAAGTCAAATAGGTCTCAACTCAGTATGTGGTGGCAGCCGGAGCCGCAGCGCTGGTAGGTATCTCAAGTTAATCCTTTCAGGGAAGTTTAAGATCTGAACAATAACTGATCCCACGGGGTACTCGGTCTGGGTACATACGTGGATTTTCCTGCAAATACGTTCTAAATTACTCTGGTAGAAGATAAATATGCGATGATTTATAAAACGTTCTTAAAATTTAGACTATTGTTTTTTTAAATTATTCATTCGAATATGTAGTTACGTTCGTAAATAATATATTATGTAAGTACACTTTAGTACCTTGTCTATTTAATGTCATGTTTAAACAGCCAAACATTAATTTTCACAGCGATTAAAGTGACAGGGTACTTACTAAAGTCTATACATATTTATGAAACTGTACACCTAATTTGCACGCTAACATGGGTGTTACCGAATAGATACCTATGTTTATAACTTCATTTGTATTTAGAACGTGTTTTGCCTTTTAAGTAAATCTCGTTTATGTGTAGGTAGGTACATGCCAATAATAAAAGATAAAAACATTAATATAATGATAATCGTGTTTATTGCTAAAACAACACTGTTCATTTCATGCGATTACGGTAACGTGATGCCATGTCATGCTTCAAACAAAACAAATAGTTACAATGTGTTTCAAAATTGTATGAAAGATAGACCCTATAATCGTGTTATCGTTTTTTTATATCACTCACATACATACCTTCACGCCTGTCTCGCGTGTAGGTAGGTACATGATATTTTCAATACTCCGATTTTTTTAATCGAAAATTATGTACCTACTTAGATATGTATACTGTTGGATCTTAATGTCCTCAGTATAAATAGAAAAGTGGTAAAAGACTTTTTTGACGGCTCTACACAGAAACAAAATGTAGCCCTAATATCTGTGGCGACATGGCGACATCTAACGGCAAACCACGTACCACCAACTCGCCAGCGCCAACAACGTTCACAACGTCAGACAGCGGAACTAAACTGTTCTACAACGCGCAAGCGAAATTTCAACAGTCAGTTAATATATGTAGCACTTCCAACTTCTTCCCAATGGACTTCGGTCCCCACGCATAACACCCGCCTGGAGAGAGATCTCTCTATTGTCCTCTCTTCCTACATTAAGAATTCGCTCTTTGTTCGTTATACGCAGCTTACGTGAGACGGGGCCAATTGTTCCAGCTGGGCATAAAGCGTAAATGCTTTGAGTTTTCTAAATTAGATGGTAGGAGTATTCAAAACTCCTCTGTCCATGCAAATATCGCAGTCTTTATCAGGCAATCATCGCACGTACTCTGAGTTATAGTAGCAGTGACAATGTATCGTTGTTTCCAATCAGGGAAAGCAGATAAAGCATCGTCTTCAGATTGATTTCCTCTCTTAACACGTTTGCGTAGTCTTTCACACATCGTAGGAAATATTGTCCAATGGCTCTCGGAGTGTATGCGAATAATGAATTGCCCATCACTTCAGGTCTAGAGACACGAAAGTATTTGGGAGAATTTAGCACGTTCTCTATTTCCTCGATATTCCCAACGAAATTTGGTAACCAGCGATCTCTTACACTTTTTATATCTTTTATGTCTAGCATGAGTTTTCCAACCATTCTTGTTTCATGTATAAACTGCGCAACACCCATCTCAGCAAACACATCTATGTAGGGCAAAGGTACGGTTACCTTCGAGCCACAAGTGAGAGCAATTTCGGTTTTATTCAGATTATTCATTAATATAATATTCACTCCCCGTTCTACTTCCATATCCTTTAAGGGTACAGAAATTCTCGTATACAGATGGTCGGATCTTAGCTCAAAAAGAGCGAGTCCAAAAAGGCATTCATCAGTCAGCTCGACATAGCCGTTCCACTCATTTAGCTTTAGCTCCTCTACTTGCAAGCTGTTGACTAAAGCACTGGAGAAGGGGCGCTCTTCGCCACCTGAAACAGCTTTATGGCCAACAGTCTCATGCTGTTTAATCACCTTCGCACTTGGTGTATTCGCTCTTGAAGTTCTAGAACCGCCTCTACCATACTGCGCGCTATATCTTTTCATTTCGTCAGAATGAGTCCCTGTTACGTGAAGTCGTACCTTGCACGCAACTCTCAGAATTTCAACCTCCGGTCTCAGAGGGGGACTGGTGTGGCGACATGGCGACATCTAACGGCAAACCACGTACCACCAACTCGCCAGCGCCAACAACGTTCACAACGTCAGACAGCGGAACTAAACTGTTCTACAACGCGCAAGCGAAATTTCAACAGTCAGTTAATATATGTAGCACTTCCAACTTCTTCCCAATGGACTTCGGTCCCCAGGCATAACACCCGCCTGGAGAGAGATCTCTCTATTGTCCACTCTTCCTACATATCTAATCAAGGCTGTAATAGCAACAGTGTGACATAACAAATATGTTAATAGATTAAAATGAATTAGGCGACTAGCCTAGGGTTGCCAACTTTTTTTTAAGAAACCTGCCGAGTATAAAATAAAAGTATTTCTATATGAAAAGTATTATATTTATTGATTTGTTTGAAAACATATTTTTTTGTGCTCTTAGATGAAGATAAAAGATAAAGAGACATTTATTCGCAACAATACAAAACAACATTAGGTACCTACATACATAGATATACAAAAAATAAGGCAGAGAAACAGTTGCGAAACGGTCCCAACTGATCATTCGCTAGCCGTAAAGCCGGCACTTGTCTTCCGTTGGAACTGCTTGGTGAAGAGACGGAAAGTGACACACTTAACACAAAACACACACTACTGAACTGTAATGAACTAAACGCCCGTTCTGAAATTTCGTTCTTTCTTGATTCTGCGTTCCGGTCATCAATTTCGATCCATTGCACGCATAATTCAGAAATAACTAATCACAACTTAAAATATAATGACAGTACCTACTCGATCAATTAACTACTTATTAATCGCGTGCCCACGTTGCATCAAGATGAATCCACACTTTCAGTGCCAAGGAGTCTCGTCTCTATACAATTTCGACACTCTATGGAGATCTTGGTTATGGGTTATAGACACGCGCCGCTACCGGCATGTTATTACGACCAGTTTTTTCATGGTCATGCGGGCCCTAAATCTTGCGTGACCTTCTGTTCAAGGTCACGTTGCCTGTAAGAATCGTTGGACATTTTTAACGATATTAATATTGTAAACTAGCGATACACTCTCGCTTCTCTTCGATTTATGTGAGTTTTTGTAGCACCCATATACATATAATCCATAATTTATTATAAGTGAGTGTGCCGTGTGGTTGCCGGCAGAATAGAATAGTACCACTCCATACCTTCCTGTGGAAGTCGTAAGAGACGACTAAGGGATTAAAGGCTTGTAGTATTTTGTTAGGCGATGGGCTTGCAACCTGTCACTAATATACACATGATATACATCTTAGCCTGTTTGTGCAAAATGTGGTTACAGAATTAACAACTGCCTGTTAAAGTTGTTGGTAATTCTGTAGCTCTGCCTACCCCACTCTAGGATGAAGGCGTGACGGTATGTATGTATGTATGTATGTTTATTATAAGTACCTACATATAAACCTTCCGCAAAAAAAACTTTATGGTGGAAATAGTATGAAAATCCGTTCAGTTGGATCGAATCGAATTTGGTACAGTCACCAGCAATTAAGTAATAGGTATATTTATTTATTTATTTATTTATTAATTTATTTATTTATATTATCCAACATTGGGCGCAAAAATATCTGACATATTTATTACTTAAAGTATAAGAGCGTCTCAGATATTTTTGCGCCCAATGTTTGATAATATATTATTGCTGGTGACTGTGCGTACTTACTTATAGAAATAGTCAATGGGCTAAGTAATGGTCCAGCTAGAGAGAGTTATGGTTACTTTTTATTACGGAAAATCGAACAGTTCCAGCGAGAATAGCGACAGACATCTTCACCGTCGAGTCCCCAAGTCACCCGAGTCGCGGGTAAAAGCTATACCTACCTATATATCTTCGTTGTATATTTTTTTTGTTTTTGTTTTGTACAATATAACACTATATTACACACAAACTTTTTAATTTTCTTAATAATTTTAATTAATTGCGCAGTTTGAAATAACAAAACCCACCAACAGAAAGACAAAAATAGAGACTTTGTTGTGTAGGTACTATTATATTTAGAGGCGAGTTATCATGCAACGAGTTCGTGAGTTCGTCTCCGTATTAATGCTTTGAAATTGCGTCTTATTAGACGGTGTTAAGGTTATTTTTTGCACGTATATGACCAACAGCTGTTCAAATATTAAATTTGAGGTCGCGAGTTGGTTGAATAGGTTTTATCACTTGGTGCTGTTGCTATAGGATATAATCATTGTTATTAAACTTGTTGCTGGGCTTTTTTAAATTAACACCTACACCTTTATTTGACTTAAGTTGAGTCACGTGATTCTGGTATGCTCAATTGGGTAAGTAAAGTTTTTGGAAGAGATGTAAATTATATTTTTTTTCGATAGTCGTCATCCTGAAGATCATGGAACTGGGGCTCTTTTACTTTTATTTCCTCTAATATTTTAGAAATCTTTTTTTTAGTTATGAAGTTGACATTTGTAAACTTTAATGACCGACAAGCTTGTTGCCTTCGTATTTAATGAAATATAAAAAAAACTGTCACTTCTATACCTGTCAACGTCAAATCAAATCAAAGTAAACAAACGGTTCAATTCAAATGAGTAAATTCAAGTAAATCTTTGTAATACTCCATTTCCACAGTCCGTGTGGGATTGCCTGAATTCATTGCGTGGATTGTACAATTCAAAAGTGCTCTCGTTTGGTTATATAAGTATTTTTCTTCCATTTAGTGTTTGAATTTGGGATAGTGTGGACGCTGGTAGTTGCTGGGATTCAAATTAAACGCCACATTCTTACATAATTGATGTGACGGCGCGTCTGCGGCCGGAGGTAGAGAGAGAGAACCACAGATTCCAACAGATTTTTGCTGTCACAAAAAAAAATCCGTGTGGTTGCCGGGTTAGAATAGTGCCACTCCATGTCTTCCCGTGGATGTCGTAAGAGACGGCTAAGGGAATAAAGGCGTAGGTATAGTACTGTTAGGCGATGGGCTTGCAACCTGTCACTAATACATTGGTAAACATCTTAGCCTAAGTGTGCAAAATGTGGTAACAGAATTATCAACAAGTTTTTAGAGTTGTTGGTAATTCTGTAGCTCTGCCTACCCCACTCTGGGAATAAAGGCGTGAGTTTATGTACGTGTATGTATGTAAAAAAAAAAAGGAATTCAAGAACAGATCTCATCTTATCTTACAGATGGGCCCTTTCTGTTACACTTCGACCCTTTAGGATCTTTTGCGCAATTACCCTCTTACACACTCAGCAGTTCGAATGTGTGTCCTTCACCGTAAGACCATCGGATAATGCACTTAAGTTAGAGAAACTCATTGGTATATGGGGACCGAGGGGGTTCGAACTCAGTACCTTACGAACACAAGTTCACCCCCTTAGCCACTAGGCCAAGGCTCTTTCACACAGATATCCCTGTAGTTATCAACCTGCTTCTTCACCAGTTATCGATGGAGCTGGAGACGGAGTGGCTGTCGAAGCAGTCCACGTCAGGAGAGGCGGCGGCGCTGGCGGCGTTGATGCGGCAAGTGATGCAGGACATCAACAGCCGGCGGATGTGCACGCTCACTGGTAAGCTTTTTATAAGGCATCGTCATTTCAGCCGAAATACGTCCACTGTCTGACCTGCTTAGAGTTGTCAGGATTTGTCAGGACATGTCAGGATTGTCCTGATTGCGGCCGGACTTGGTAAGACGAGGATTTTTAAGAATGTCCTCATAAAAAAATATGTTTACGTGATATGTTTATTACAAAGTTTACACAGTTTTAATGAATGAATAGATAATGAGTAATTAACAAAACCATTTTTTTTTACAGCTAAAGAGATCTCAATCAATTTGTTAGCCTAAAACTCTAGGTCCGCAGAGTCTATCTGCCTGTCTGTCTGTCTGCTTGTCTATAATATGACTGCTAACAATGATTTATTTAAATTTTAATCTAATTATGTTCGTTTAAAGTTTGGTTTCTAGTAGTAGGGTCATCTTAAGGGTTATCAGGTGTTCGCAAAACTTAGGGTTTTTTTTTAGATCTATTCAAAGTTTTTAGACAAAAACCATTCAAGCAACCAATTTTTTTAAATTAATTGTTTTTTTTTGTTTTTTTTTCTACAGTAATGTGTTTACTTACATACATTAAAAATTACTGATAAATAACGAGCCAGTTTATTGTGAGGTTTAGTTGAAAATGTAAGTAATACTAATTAAATTTATTTTTACCTTATTGTGCAAAATTGTGGTTACAGAATTATCAACAAATTTTAGGAGTTGTTAGTAATTCTGTAGCTCTTCCTACCCGTCTTGGAATAAAAGCGAGAGTTTATGTGTGTATGTACATTTGTATATGACTATTATTATAAATTGACAATCCTTGAACTGTCCACTTTACTATGTCTGATACAAGGCTACATCTATTTGTGTTCAATATCCAAGACATGTAATAAATATGTTATGTTATCGTGTTATATTTAAATTCAAACAGCAAAACCCATTCGGCCTTGTATGTAACTGTATCGCAATTCACACTTAAACCAGTTACATTTAAAAGCTATATTCACTTGATACTGACGGGTGTAACTTATTTACATGTTTTCTGATTAACGCTTATAGTTGCTAGGCAGCCGTGAAAAGTGTTCCTAACGGGTTAAACGAGCAAACATAACGCTTATTTACTCGTAGATAAGGTCGATTTGCTCATTGAATACAAAACTGACACATTCCAAAATAATTTGCTAGCTTCTAATTTTAAAATGCAACACTGACTCATTTTGAAATGTGTCCGTTTTGTATTCAATGAACGATATAAACTATACTAGGCATATACCAAATATATCTATTCCACAATTTTATTCTCGTGCAAACCACTGGACGTTTTTTCACGCAATCTTGTATTAAAATAAAAATAAAAATAAAATAAAATGTTTTTATTGTCAGACAACTTTAGGTCCATAGAGTGTTAGTAACAAAGGTAACTTAAGAACTATATTAATACAGAGCTATGTAAACTAAAATATAAAATTTGGGTGTCACCGAGACGCAGGAACTGCGTGCAGCGTATTGAACCTGCCTAGCACCGCGCTGTCCTGCCTCTCCGCGACCACCCGTAGGAGACTGTTGGGGCTTGCTCTCACTCTGCATATCAGTGAGGCGACTTTCTTGCGCATAAGCGCATAAAAGTCGTCGGTGTGTGCGTCAGCAAACATGCCTGACGCACTGCAGTAGCGAGGCAGCCCCACCATCGTCCGGAACAAATTATTATACAATATCCGCAGGGTATTGTAAGATTTTTGGGTGTAGTTAGTCCAAAGACTGCTGGTGTAAAAAGTTTGGCAGAATGCCTTAAAAAGTGTGATTTTGACTTCAAGTGTACTACCAGCAAATCTACGAGCCAACATGTTCCCTCTTACAGCCAATGCCCTGCGTTCCCTTTCTATATCGCTATCATCCTTCAAATCTTCATTTACGACATGCCCTAGGTATCTAAACTGTGTGGCTCTCTGCAAGGGCTCTCCATTGAGATAGACTGAAGGAACAGAAGCCGGTGGCTTATTTTTGCCTTTAAATACCAGAAGCTCACTTTTTTTTGAGTTGTACTTCAGCCCATGCTCCTTGGCAAACGCCTCACAAATCGCCACCAGTTTACGCAAACCACCGATTGTGGGTCCCAGAAGCACCATGTCGTCTGCGTAGCTTATGTTATTAAAACATACACCATCTACGTGACAGCCAACATATGTGCCGCTGAGCTCCACAATCAGCTGGTTTACATAAATGTTGAAAAGTCTGGGAGAAGTTAAGCCCCCCTGCCTTACCCCGCACTCAAGTCTATACTGATCAGATAACGTATTGGCCCATTTAACATAATTCGTCTGATTTTGATACCAGTATGACAATATATTTACAAGGTCGGCTGGGATCCCCGCTCTCTCAAGCTTCTCCCACAGGACATCATACGACACAAGGTCAAAAGCCTTAGAGAGGTCCAGAAAGCAAGCGTACACAGGCGTTTTCCTATCCAGATAGTATTTAACAGTGTGCTTTAAAGCCAGTATGGCACTCTCCGTAGACAACCCAGCCCGGAAGCCAAACTGGGCATCGTGTAACCTGGTGTGTTTACTGAGATGGCGATCCAGCACACTGTCAAACACTTTGGCGATCACCGTTGCTAGCGAGATAGGTCTATAATTGCTCTTATCCGTCAAATCTCCTGTCCTATTCTTCACAGTGGGTACAACTAAGGTTTGCATTAATTCTTGAGGTAGGTACGCATGTCCCAGACATAAATTGAACAGCAGAGTGAGAACTCCCGCGAGGTGCACGCCGGCATGCTGCAGGTGCTCGACGCTGAGCCCGTCGTGGCCCGGCGACTTGCCCCTTTTCATGTCTTTGATTGCATTCCTTACTTCTTTGCACGTGAAAAAGAGACCAGCACCCCGCCCCACGGGCCCCGCATCGCGCACCCGCCCCGCCGGCCCTAAAGGCGATGTCACTCTAAAATGATCTTTAAAAAGATTTGCTATTTCTGAAGGCTCTGCTGCTCCATCTATGCTGGTTGGTATACCCGACTTTTTATTTAGGTTTCTCGTACCTTTCCAAAACCTTGAAAATTGTTTATCGGAGTGATATGCAGCCAATTTGTCCATTTCAAACTGATCCTGATGCTTACTACACCATTTTAATTTAGATTTGAAAATTTTACGGTTTTCTCTCATACTTTCAAAAACTGACCCGCTTTCCGGTTTACCACAAGCAATCCACATTTGAAATGAACACCTAGCCTGCGCGTGAGCGTCCTTCACAAACCTGTTCCATCCCCTCACACCCCTAGCCTTACTGTTATTGCGCGACACAGTATTTTTGCTAAGAATGGCCCCCTCGCGCAGTATACCTACAATCTTAGTATACAACTCTTTAATCAGCGACTGGTGTGACGGATCTCGACACGATTTATCTGCACAACATGTAAACTCCGGTAAGAAATCAATACATTTTAAATTATTATTACAGTACTCAGAGTAGGTATATATTTGTTCAGACTTTCTCTCTCCCCATAGAACATCGTTCTGCACTGATTTAATAGATTTCGATTTAACATGAATAGCGTCAATGTTACATTGAATGAACAACGGAAAATGATCTGACCAATAAGAATCGTAAATAACCCTGACATCAGTTATTGTTTGACCCGCTGAACGTGTGACTATGCAATGGTCCAACCAACGCTTAGAACCATGGGCCTCACTTATAAATGTAAAAGTTCCCGACTGAATGCCAAGGTTATTCACGTCCTCACACACTAAGTCATGTTCCGAGCAAAACTCTAAAAGTTCATCACAAAACGACTCACCAGGGTGCGCGTTAAAATCCCCTAACACAAATACAGATTCTATACCACTATTTTCGATAATGGAATACATTTCTCCTAAACACTCAGTAAATAATGGTAGGTTGTCAATACCCTCTGTAGGCATATACACATTTATAACTAAGAAACATCTATCATTCACAGTAACGCGAATAGCACAAAACCGGTAGTTATCACTTTGCACAACCGACACTGACTGGAATAAGCTTTTTCTCCATATTATGGCTACCCCTCCGTAAGGTCTTCCTCTAAGTACGCCTGTCGATATATCTACTGAAGACTTTCCAGTATAGCTAAAACTTGGGTCTATATCCTCAAGCCATGATAACTCGTGCGGCAGTAACCAAGTTTCTTGCAGAGCAATAATATCAGCTGACTCGCATAGCGCGCGAACACAGTTCATTGACCTTTTAACATTCTTGCAGTTAAAAGTAGCTAAAGTTATTGATGATGCGTTGTATTCCATTATGATAAATATATTTTATTCTTGTTGGTACTTGTTGTTTACAACGTTCTTGTAACGCATGTATCGCCTGAATATAATCCCACTGGGCCACATCTGGTCATCCAAAATGGCATCTAACTTATGTTTAGGTACATAACACTTAAACGCACTATATGATCGATCTTTCTTCATATTAATTTTCTGTAAAGTAACAGTTTCTCCCGTTTTACTTTTTATATATTCGCTGATGTCCTCTCCCGACGTTTCCTTGCTCACATACGTTATAAACAACGGAATTTTGATGTCGGCCACTCTAAATTTGTCGCCTAGGCTAGAGGATGCGACGCCTTTTTTAGTACCGAACCTTTTAGGTTTTTTATATTCTACTAAGTTCCACCCATTCGTGGGTTCACTTTGCTTCCGATCTCCATCAACTAGAATCTCCGCCATAGTAGGTTGCTTAAAAGATTTACCAGCGCCGTCGTCTATTTCTGTAGCCCCAGTATCCAACAGTGTTGAGTTACCCGGTGCGGCGTGAATCGGCGCGCTCGTCCGAGCGCTGGAGTGAACAAGTGCACGATACTCCGGCACGGTGCTACTTTGCTCCGCACTCGCATTTGCCGAGCGGTCTGTAATGTCCGCCGCCGATAACGCAACCGGCCCGCTGTCTAATACATACCCTCCCCTTTTCATGTTAATATTGCGGGTACTCAGCGATGCTGGCGTTGGTTCATAGTAGTGTAAAACTTTTTTCAGGTCTTGAAGCTGTTCCACAGTAGCATAATTTCCCTTAATGGAATCCATATCGGCACGTAACACCACCAATTCCTTAAGAAGCTTCGTGACATCTGTGTGATCGAATGTTACTGGCGGTAATTTATGCAAGTCACGAGCCACAAAAATCGGGATATCATCTGGATCTAACACCTTAAAAACGTTTAAGATATCTTCCAGGTCTCTTTGTTTCTTGCCATCATTGCGCCTATTAACTTTCTTCTGCGAAGTTTTAATGGATTCAAATAGTAACGACTTCGCATTTTTAATTTCCTCCGCTGAGAAAGACGATTCACATATTGAGATAATATTTGTGTTGACAATTACATCCACTTTATTTTGAATAAATGATAACAGTTCACAAATCACAATATTGCATTTCGCACACTTAAGCGTATTTATCGACATCGTCACAACAGAGCTGTATCCGTTCGCGAGCGCGCGCGGACGACGACTCTCGTATTACTAAGCTCGATTTAGTAGAGTGAATTATGAACGAACTTATTACCCGGAAAAAAATATATTGCTGTACAACGGAACGATGTCAGAACTGTCTATAATGTGTACTTACTTTCATAGTGTTATGTAGGACTAGGACTGAAAAAAACCTGTCATTGGAAAATGGGTTTGGGTAAAAGTGTTGTCATTTGTAAAAGTCATAAATTTTCAAGGTGAGCGGCCAATTAGTAAATGTGGTAAATTATGATAGAATAATTGAAAATAAACATGTTTTGTTATGTAATCTCTTAAGTGCATCGGAGTCGAGATAATTAATACTTAAATCTTAAATATTTCGGCTCCGATATTATTAAAAGAAATCCTCGAAAAGAGGTCCTGTAAATAACTACGTAAAAATCAACCGTGGACGTTGAAAAAAAAATGTCAATATTCTTCGAACAAATTTACCCAATGCCCTTTGTGTCAAGTTGATTTGACAGCACTGATAGCACAAAACAAATATGTAGGTTCACTATTCCTAGAATTATCGTTTGTAAAACTGAGTTACTCTCGATTAACTGGCGATTTATTCGAAGGATAATATTTATTCTCGTTTGGTCGAATCTGCCCTAAGAGTATATTTGCTATGAGTAGTATTTTTTTATATACATATATACATTAAATCACGCCTTTTTCCCAGAGGGGTAGGCAGAGAACACTTCTTTCCATTTGCTACGATCTTGACAAATTTCTTTCGCTTCTTCCACATTCATACATCGAGTCATGCACGCACGTCGGTTTCGGGTACTTAAGATTCGGCCCTTTTCTCCGATTTGACTCGAAAAAGTACGCCTAGGGCGGCCCCTTCCAACCCGCCCACTCACTTTCGATCTGTATATCTCTTTCGTCAATCTTCTTTCATCCATCCTTTCCAAATGACCGAACCATCGAAGCATGCCCTTTTCAATCTTAGTCACTACATCTTCTTTTATTCGACATTTCTCTCTGACTTTTTCTTTCCTTACTGTATCAATCAGTTTCACACCACACATACTACGCAAAGAACGCATTTCAACTGCATTTACATTTTTTTTATATAATTCGTATAATCAGAAGTTTCTAACGTTAAAATATAGAATTTATCATATTTGGATTGGATCCAAAACCAGATCCACGACCCGAACTAAAACCAGATCCACGACCCGAACTAAATCCAAATTAACATGCTAGGTATGCCAACTACTTAATTTATATGCTACTCGTAGGTTGTTATCGCTTATATATGTTTATTGTGGCCCGACAGTGTCACATTCGTCCTAAGTATATAGTTAGTGATAAGTAATAATATTTTACGATTATGTTTTAATGTTTCATTGTATTTAAATATATACAATACAACCATTACTTAAGTCAACATGTGAATAGAATCTACCGTGACATTCATTTTTTTTTAAATAAAAAAGGTGTTTTTACTAACCGAGAACACAATTTACAATAAAACATTTAGATTAAAATACCAAGATAGTTAGCAATGCTTACGATAACCTTGTGTCATTTACATACGAAGTTGTTTAAAAACACGTCCGGTACCGACTCCACCTGCGTCTATTCAAAACGGTCCCCATATCGAGTCATTGGCAAATAATGTGGTAAGCGCCGTTGTATTTCAATTAAAATATTCCACTCAAAACAGGAAACAATAAATATGGACCACGTTTTTTTAACTGGCTTACATTTTGCCCAGTTTCGCCATTGTACTAGTTTTTAATTGAGTTATTAATGTTATTATCCATAGTTTATTTTCGTGCATTCTCATCTGAGCGATAAAAACTGGTAAATCATGAATATTAATCTATTTGCAGTTGCTGCGCGACTCGACCGCGACATATAAATATTAATGCTTTTAATTGTTTGTATGAATTTTAATACAGCCGCATATGTTTTTTTTATCGTTGGTAATTATGTTGTTTACGAAGTTTGATAGAAATCGTGAGCGTGCACGTGGAATTTCAAAAACCGGGCAAGAGCATGTCGATCCATGCTCAATGTAGGGTTCCGAAGCCGTAACGACCAACACAAACATCTATCTCAAAAACAACTTGTATGAACTAATTTTCTATTTAAAGTTATTTGTAACTGTCTTAAATGACTTTTAGTAGGTATAAACACTTTAGTCGCCTGTATCTCAGGAACTAATTAAGTCTACTTAGTCATGATAGTTTTCCTTTTAAATTCTTTATATGCGGTTTCATTGAAGATATTTTTCAGATTTTTTAGTATTTATAATTTTGGCTGCAGGGCGACTCTAACAAAACTTAGCGCTTTAAAGCTTAATATTTCATGAACGGATCCCTTAATCGTTAAATGGTTTTCACAAACCCGCAATATTTTTGAACGACCTGTCCGGCGGCACCACACACAATGGGGAATACGAGAAAAAAAATACATCCTCACGTTACATGTACCTAGGTGAAATACACAAAAAAAAAATTTTTACTTTTTATTTTACCACTTTGTTGGCGTGACTTATAAGTATATTCATGCCAAATTTCAGCTTTCTAGTACTAAAAGTCTCTGAGCTAGGCTGCGGACGGACGGACATGGCGAAACTATAAGGGTTCCTAGTTTGACTGCGGAACCCTAAAAAGGCCAAATACCTTGTTTTTTATTCCATTAAATTAAATCAATAATTAAATCAGAGGCCTTTATGTTGAAAAAACAACGTTTATAAGACTAAGTAGCGACCGTCGCAACCAATGAAATCCTCGTAAAATGCTGTCAAGCTAAATTACCCGAACATAAAAATGCTTTAACAGAAAACATGTTTTTAGTCTTTGTTTTTATTTTTATGTGCGTGTTAAATTAAAAACAAGAACTCCACAACGTGACTAATTTGTAAAGGAAAAAAGGCGCCTGGCACTGAATTACCCCTTGAAGTGTTTATTAAGTGATAAGGTTAGCACCTACGCCTAGTAGAACCTGTTTTGTTGCATCAAGTTTTTATACAATACTGTAACAACTACTCGTATAGTAAGCCAGGCTAAACTTTGAAAACCCGACTGTGTTTTTTAATAAGTCTTCGTCTACATATGCCGTTTATGCTGCAGAGCGTGCAACAGAAATAGACATAGGTAAATAGAAACATATACTCGAAAAACATAACCCTCTTTTACATCATATCGGGTAAAAACAGAGAAACCTTCACGCTTGGAAAATTATTTTACGCATACCATATAGCAGACATCTTAGCGCATACATTAGATTTGTCGAGTTAAACTAGTAATATTTGTATATACTCTTATATAGTTTGTTCGTTGTCCTTTGAACTAACTGACTGGTTGACCAATAAACACGGCCACCGCTGAACCTAGGGACTTGAAACTTGAAGTGAATACTCCTTGGATGGATATCCTAGTGCACTAAGAAGGGATTTTAGGAAATTCATCCCCTAAGTAGTTAAAATAGGAGGAGAAGCGGGAAACCGCGGGTGTCCTCTAGTACAGGTAATATAAATATCAAAATAAATATATTTATAATAAACGTTCTCGAAAACGACTCTAATGATTTCGATAAAAGATAAAGATAAAAGATATTTATGCAGTAAGTAGGCCGCACGGGCACTTTTACATGTCATGAATCTACCAGCGCTTCCCAAGAGGAGACCACTGCCGAGAAGAAACGCCGCAAGAAACTCAGCAGTCAGTCATTTTTTAAACATGTTACAATGGTAGTACTTAATCTAGCATTATATAAAGCAATAAATATTAAATTAAATATAATATCAAATAGCAAATAGCATGCGTAGTTCAGCAGGAAAACATGTCAAAAACATTACGAGGGAGACAAGGGGGGGGGGGGGGGGGAAGAGAGGGGAGGGGAAAAAAAAAAAACGGTGTCCCCTAGACAAACAACTTTGCAATTTTACAAATTATGAATGACTAAGTTTCGGGTTTAGGCCAAGCATTTTTATCTGTTAGATAGTCCTCGACCCTATAGTACGCTTTAGATATTAACGACTTTTTTAAGTAATTTTTAAGTGCTGGAAAGGGTAATGTTAAAATAAGTTTTCACCGATGGATCGGTCAAAAAATTGTCGGCCGGATAAATCGAACAACCAAGTTGTCATCTCAAACAAATAAATAAATAAACTAATCTCCGAGAAAAGTCCCAACAGGGACAGGAATAGGGCCGGATTGACTATGTCGGGACCCGCAGGCAATGCACTACCTACTGACTTTAACTTTTCTTGCTTCTTAAAATACATTTTTTTTCCGGTTCGTTGGGCCCCTTGATGTTGCAGAGCCCCTAGGCGTTGCCTACACTGCCTAATGAATATCCTTTGCATAATTTCAAACAAAACATGCATCCAACTATTATTTAAAGTATTTGGCACATGTGTTAAAAACAGCATTGTTACGTAGAGACATGCACAGGCAATTCATAAACACGAGATAACACTTGATAATACGCCAGACGGCCTAAATAACCTGACATGCAATATCCAGCGATAGACGGGCAAAAACAATGATTGTGCGATTCAAAGCTTGTTGGCTGAGTTAATTAGCACTTGTAAATGAATCGTTGCAGCCTTGGATTTTGTTATTTTTGTGTTATCGTTACACAATATTATTAACAGTAGCGGAATTGGAGGATGTGGGAAAAAGCATGAGCTTCCCTTATAAATAAATTGTATCAACCACTATCGACATGCACATGCCCTCGCTACGCTATGCTTCGGTTTTTGTGAGTTTTCTGTAACACCCGTGCAAAAACCATACTTTATTTTATATAAAAACCTTCCGTGATCAATTATCTAACTGATAGTGAAAACGGCATGATAATCCGTTCAGCAGTTTTTGAGATTATCGCGAACATAATTTTTTGTTATGTTCACGTAATATATTATTTCCTAACACATTTGATAAAGGTAAGATAACTTATCTCTAACATTTAGATCAAGTGACGGTAAAAATAGACTATAGGTACGACATTATTTTTATAAGATTAAGTAGTTGGGTTTAGAAGATAAGTCCCCAATCTTGTATCCATGCAATTATACAAACATACAATTGTAAGTGTTTTTGTCATTTTGTGTCACTGTTAGATTTGCGGCAACATAACGCAATGGTAATTTGAAATTGTGTAAGTATATTACCCATATTGCATATTTATTATCAAATATGGAAAATTGTAGGCATCTAGAGGTAAAGAAGCAAAAACGCCTCTGTTTCAGTTGTGTTGTAAGGTAAAACGCATTTTATTATCTACGGTCAAGTGCATTTTTCTCCATACCACACAACTTGGACAAAGACGTCTTTGCTTCCCTTTAAAATATTCGGCAACCACAGTATGCTTCGCGTATTCTGTGACTCTAGTACTCTTACCATGACTTACAGTTACCGTAGTCGCTAGCGAGTCGAATGCTCTGTCCCTCGCACTTTATAAGAATACTGTGGGGGACAGAGCATTCAACTCGCTAGCGAGTACGGTAAATGTAACTCATGGTAAGGGTACAGGAGTTGATTGTTACTGTAATATTTCGCAGCTTCTCTTATGAAGTAAGCTGTTGTTGCCCTTGGAGAATAATACAGCACATGAAAATTAAATGAATGTCGGTTCATGGAAGGATAATAAATATGACAACAAAGCGAAATAAAGCGAGGCTTTTCTCAACTTCGCTTCGGAAGGAAAAGACTCAGGGAAAGCTTTATTTGTAAGCTCTTTGATTCAGAATGTTAAAAAAGTAAAAGATAAAAGACTTTTTAATTAATTACCACTTACTTTTATATATGTTTAAGTGGCTGATAGTTAATGGCCACTTTATTTGAGTTCAGATTGATGGCTGTTTGTTGCAAGTCTGTGCCAGAATTGATCGAAAAAATCATAACGCTGCCAAAAATACGGATTTAGAACTCGGTTTGTTTATGAAGAATGTTTTGAGTTTGAGAATTCTCATCTGAAAATTTGCTTGTATTTATGTTTTTGATGGGATACTTGAATAAGACAAATTCAAATTCAAATTCAAATTGATTTATTTGCAAGTACATACTCGGATCTTATAAATATACATGTCAGTAGTAGTAGGTACATGGATATGTTCTGCCACAATTTGGCATGCAAAAGTCTTAAACTACATTAGAAATAAATGTTACTATTATCATATTGGGTATTATAATCTTATTATATAAATTAATATTTTTTTTTAATTGTATTAATCATATTATTATAATTGTCAAAATATTAATTAATTATAACATTCGATTCAAAATAAATTAATACAATCTTAAATTAAATTGATGAGAAACTAGATATTTGGCTTGTTGGCAAAATAGTCCTTGACAGAGTAAAAACAGTTGTCTAGAAGCCATTTCGTAAGTATTTTCTTGAATAGTCTCACAGGACATTCCACAATAAACTTAGGCAGCTGGTTGTAAATTTGGATAGCCATACAGTAACAGTTATTTTTGTGAAGCTTGACTCTAGAGCGTGGTAAGAACAATTTGTTCCTATACCTAGTTGATCTCGGGTAATTGACGATCTGTTTTTCAAAAAATTCAGGATGTTCTCTCACAAACATGCACATCTGTTTAATGTATAAGCATGGTAGTGGTAATACTTTAATTGTTTTGAATAAAGGCCCGCATGGTTCTAAGTAGTGGGTGTTACACACAGCTCTAATACATTTTTTTTGTAGCAAAAATGCTCTATTTACATCAACAGAGTTGCCCCAAATAATCAAACCGTAACTAAGTAAAGAGGATACATAGCCGTGGTAAGCTGTTAGTGCTAAGTCTCTAGACGAGGTTCTGCTTAGTCTTCTTAATGCAAATACAAACTTATCCAGCCTTTCACAGACATTGGCAATATGAAATTTCCAATTACAAAATTTATCAATGTGAATTCCAAGAAATTTAGTGGTTTCCACTTGTTTTATTTCATTATCATTACATTTTACATTAAGTGCAATGTCAGTATTTTTGTGTGTCCCAAACTGCATAATATTAGTTTTATTTATATTTATTTTCAGATTATTGTTATTTAGCCAATCAATTATACCTTTAAGAGTGTTATTTATCTCATTATTATAATTATCTTTATTGTTTGATCTGATTATTAATGTAGTGTCATCGGCAAACATTATGCAATCGTGTTTACTATGTCGTGGTAAGTCATTAATATATAATAAAAATAATAGAGGACCCAAAATACTCCCCTGGGGTACTCCACAGTTGTTGGTTTTGAATTGTGACCTCCCCATTATAACTTGTCCATTTTCAATACTTTGTATTTCAGTACACTGCTTCCGATCTGAGAGATAACTATTTATCCAACTATAAGCGTTCCCTCTGATACCATACCTCTCTATTTTATTTAGTAAGATCGAGTGGTCAACAAAGTCAAATGCCTTACTCAAGTCTAAAAATATAGCTGCCACAGGGACTGCGCTATTTATTGAATCAGTCACCAACTTCATTAGGTTAAAGCATGCAATAGTTGTTGAGCTACCCTTACGAAAGCCATATTGGTTTGCATCTAAGATGCAGTTTAGAAAAGATGATAAGTGTTTAAGCATGGCTTTTTCTATGACTTTTGAAATAGTCGGTGTAAGAGTGATGGGCCTGTAGTTATCCATCAATGTCTTATCATCTTTTTTGTATATGGGTTTAACTATAGATAGTTTCAAGCCATCAGGAAAACAGCCTTGTTCAAAGGATAGATTTATTATGTGAGTCAAAGGTATACTAAGATATTTTGCGCAAAACTTTATGACTTTAGTACATATGCCATCTACTCCTACTGCATTGCTGTTATTTAGAGACATAATGAGTTTATGTATCTCATCTACTTCATAAGGCTTAAGAAATATAGTTTTCTGATTCAATGGTATTGTCAAATAATTTACACTGCCCTTTTCGTTTATTATTGGTTTATTTATATTTGTCAAGTTTATAAAAAAATCATTAAAAAGTGTAGCTATTTCAGTGGAGTCAGAATAAGTTGTGTGGTCAAGTTTAAGACAATTTATGGTGTTCAGTTCGGTGTCAGAAGGTGCATTAATAATTCGCCAAGTAGCTCTAGATTTATTTTTAGCCAGCTTGATTGATTTAGTATTATATAGCTGTTGTGCTTTATAGATGCATTTTTTCAAAAGTTTCGCATATCTTGTATACTTGACTTTATTTTGAGTTTTGTTTGACTTGTTTTGTATGTAAGTTAAATATAATTTTCTCTTATTTGTACATGCTCGTTGCAACCCTCTTGTCAGACCTCTGATATTATTGAGTTTGTGATTTATTTTTATACGCATAACCGGAAAGCATAATTCATAGAACAAACACAATGTTTCATGAAATTCATGGAATGCCGCGTTTGTTTCCTTTTTGTTGAATACTTCAGAGAAGGATAACGACGCCATGCAGCTCCGAAATTTATGGAGATTTTCTTGACTGTAATCTCTTTTTTCGATAAAACATGGTATCCGCTTATGGACTTTTTTTACAGGAAACGTGACAAATTGGGCTGTTTCATGATCAGAAAGTGCCAGTGGGCGGACTTCAGATGTTATTTTCTTGATATTACTTGCTATTTGATCGAGGCATGATTCACCTCGAGTAGGAACATCTATGTGCACTTGATAATTGTAATTGTTTAGAATTTGTATAATTTTTGACGTGCTATGATCTTTTTTTAAGATGTTATAGTTCCAGTCTCCACATAACACAATTTTGTGTTTTGATTTCTTCATACCAAAGTGGTACAAGAGGGCTTCAAGATGAAGCAGAAACTGGTCTTTATTTATAGGTTTAGGAACACGATAGATGTTTACTATTATGAGTTTGTAGTCAGGAATCTCAATACCGCTACATTCGAAGGCTGTTGGAACACTAAGGTCAGTACAGATCTGCAAAGGCTTATATTTTAAATTAAGATTTACCAGGATGCATGACCCCCCTCTTTTTTGGTTAGCGCGGGAAAAGGAGCTAGCCAGTTTGAAATTATTTATTTTTAAATTTTCCTCATTTCCTTTTCTAATGAAGGTCTCGCTTAGGCAGAGAACATCCACCCGTTTATCACTCGTTTTTAGTTCCATTAGGGTCAAATCAATAAGATCTAGTTTATTTAGAACACCCTGTATATTTTGATGCATAATGGTAAAGTTATTGGTGTTCACGAAAAAAATTATTACTTTCGGAACTAGTTTCAGAAATAGGCAGCTGTTCTAGAGTAGTGTCAGTATTAGAGATATTTATTGTTTTTATTAGATACTCTAGATCTTTAAAAACTACTTTCATACCTCGCCTATTAATTTGTCCAGATCCAAATGAAAACATGTAGTTTGAATACGATACATTTAAACAAGAATCCAAGAGGTAAGCATACTCATGTGTTAGATTATCAAGGTATAACAGATTGTTAAATATTTCAATTCTATTATTACAAAGGTTTGCATAGTTATTTAGGATGAACGTAGGTAAACAGATTATTACATTAGTGTGCTGTACCCTTTGAATCTGTTCTCTTATATATATAATTAATTTATGGTAATTTGTAGATACCCTGAAATCCCTTTCTCCGATCAAAATAACACAGTAGTCACTAAGGGTGAAATCCTTAAGTTTTTCTTCGAGTCCTTGGAATAGCTGGTGAGTACCACCGCCAGGTATTCGGTAATGACATAGATCCATTTTATCAAAGGTATGCTCAGACATTTTCAGCACTTCACAAAAACAAGACAAGCTTTGAAAGTTCGACTACCTTCGAGTCCCTTTCGAATTTTCGATCCATTGTATTTTCGCTGGCCCGTTCGACAAACGAAACTGGCTGGTGGATGACATCAGTGGTTTACTTTTTTATTTTGACCCACTGGCGAAGCGTGGTCCACGAACTGGCCAAAAAAGGAAGCCTGCGCGTCTGGTAATACTTGGACCAGTTCCTTATCTCGCGGCTTGCGCAACGTTTGATAAAGAGTTTTTGACTGGGCATTGCCCTTGCTGGTATCTGCGTGATATTTGTTTATGAAATAGGTTATTGGTTGCTGTTTCCTGAAATATTTTTATACTATAATGACATGCGGTTTTCATGTCAGAGAACACTTGAAAAACGGTACGTTTGTAGAATGAATGAATAGGATTATTATACTGGGGAATTTACGTGTTAATTACCGAACTATAACTGAATGAACGAGGTGCAATAAAGATATTTGCACTATCTTTGCACCTTACATCGTTAAGGCGTTCCCAATTTTTTAAAAAGCCGGTATTGGAATCTCGTGTAAAATGTATAAGCAGAAATATTTGCACACATGACATGTGTTCCGTTGTGGAAGGTTAGGTAGGGGTTTTCTTAGTCCTCAGGGTTGGCTTGGCTCAGGCTATTTAAAAAAAAAATATTCTAAGCCGAATATCAAACGAAAGTAAGGAACATCTTTTCAAAATAAGATTGGCAACATGACCCCAATTTTTCCTAAAACTGCTACGTAATGTTGTCATTGCCATTTATAAATACTACCTGTCAAGTTATAAGTACAGTCGGCCTTAAAAGTACCTGCACGCTTTATGCTTTGTCATTTCAACGTCATATTTAAACTGCTGCACTAAACTGTCAAAAGAGTGATAAGGTACTAAATTGTGCAGCTTCTTAGGCCGAGCTTACTATCAGCCCAATAAAACCCTGACCCACCATAGATATGTGTCACAGTGACGTTTTGTTTTAAGTAGTAAGAAAAAAAACAATATATTTATTCAGTAAATTGGCCTCATAAGAGCTCTTTTACACGTCGGTAATATAGGGTGAGTCTACCAGCGCTTCGGACAAGACCATCATTGCGGAGTAGAAGCGCCGCAAGAAACTCCAGCAGAAGGCCATTTTTTCAATCATAAAAACATAATAGTACCTACTTAAAACTAAGTTACATTAAGTAAAGTAAGTTGAATTGCCAAACAAATCGCATCTTTAGAATTATAGTGACCCAATTAGCAAATTTTTGATTTCGAGTTAGGTCTCTACAGTAATAAACTCGAAGTCGAACGCTGAAAATTTTGAATTAGGTCACTATAATTCTAAAGGAGCGAAATGGTTTTACAATGTCACTGTAGCACCGTTATATGGTAGGTCAGGGTTCCATTAGCTGATCTTACCTACCTACATAATTTAAGAAGATTATTATACGGCTTATGTGAACTCAAAATGAATTTTGCTCCCCAGTGGGCACGACCACGACACACCTGACGGTGGTCCGCGTGAACAGTGACCCGGCGCCCGTGAAGGACCACCAGGTGCCCGTGTTCCTGTACAGCCGGCAGAGCTTCGTGCCGGACCAGTGGGACCTCACCACCAACCAGGTACACACCAATATAGACTCTAACCTTACATTGAGGTAGGTGAAACGGGTTTCACGGGTGAAGGAATACCCACAAAATCACGGGTGTCCCTCGGAATCCCTAATAACGTTTGTCCTAACGATTCGTTTGTCCGAATTATTGTTTGTTCTAAACTGGTTTTCAGCTGAGTCAGACAAGTTTTTAAGTTTTCTAAAAGTATTTAGTAGTAAAAAAAAGCAATTCCTACTGCGATACATAGCACAATTCCGCTGGTTCTCAACCTCTTAGTAAATAAGGGTGCGTATCTACTGACATAAATTTATAAGTTCTATTATCGGAAGTCCGAAAATGTTTCTCATACCATTTTACATCATAATGATCACTCTTCATACTCTTCATATTTTTTTTAAGTACTAACGGTCGGAACTCATAGTCATCTGAATTCATAACGCCAATATTAATGAAGCCGTACACTTTTCACATTTTCTTAAATATCTTACGTGTAATAAGGTTAGGTTAGGTTAGGTTAGATTTATAAAAAATCTCAAAAAGTAATAGTTCCTTAAAAAAAATGCATTATGAATTGCGATAATTATGACTTAAAAAGTATGAACAAAAAAGTATGAGGAAAAAAATTATGAAGAGTTATTATTATGAATACAAATCTGTAGGAAAACAAAAAATAGGAATAAGAATTTTATGTGAGTCAATATGGACCCAGTAAATAATTATATTTATTATTATTAGGCGACCCGCCCTCACTTCGCTTCGGCTTATGTGCCTATAGCCTATAGCCTTCCTCAATAAAAGGGGTATCTAAAACTGAAAAAAAAAAAACAAATCGGACCAGTAGTTCCTGAGAATAGCGCGTTCAAGCAAACTCTTCATCTTTATAATATTAGTATAGATACCACCGTTAAAATGTGACAGAATGAACGCTCAAGTTTCTTATTAGCTTTAAGGAAAAAGAATAAGCGATTGTGTGGGCAGTTGACTCCGAATTCTTAATACATTGGGTACCAAAAACTGACATCTGTACAGATTTACGACGCGCTGTGTGCGTCATGGGCGTCAATTACTAAATTGTGTCGCACCCGAAAAATGGTCGGAGCGAAATCTATGGAATTTATTAATGCTGAATTAAGTCAACGGTTTTCCTGTTTATTGATGTAATTAAAATGCTAATTAATGCTTTATCTATTTTCGTAGGTAGTTAAACCTTTCTTGGATTATAATGCCACGGAAATATCGCAAGATAAAACGCATATAGGACGCGGAAAGCAGTATCGAGATAACAACGCCAATAGCGCATGCGATATTCGGCCAATAATAACGCACCTATAGGAAACGTCAGGGTTTTTTTTAATGTGTATATGCATTATATGTATGTATGTATGTAAACTCTTTATTGCACAATAAAAAAAAAACAATTACAAGTAAATTCGTACATAAACTTAAGATTAACATGTACAGTCAACCAATTTGATTTCTAGACCACATTGGACTATGTTAAAGTGACGTTGTCAACCAAAACGTAAGAGACTCCATATGATTTGGTTTACAACGTCACGTTGACAAAGTCCATAGTGGCCTAGGAATCAAATTGGTTGACTGTACAAAGGCGAACTTAACTTACTTTTTATATAGGTAATTATGTTTTTGTTGTTAATTGGCGCTGATTGTTTGAATCGGCTCAGTTTCATATTTCTTGTGAGAATTTTCTAAAGTTTCTTATTCAACGCTTGTTCAATAGAATAACGATGCGGCCGTCTTTTGTTCAACAGCTACAAAATATTTGCAAAACAATAGAAGGCTAGTTTTTGTTTCTTGTTTAAACTAAGAACGCTTGGCATCTGGTCTTCGCATTTTCAGTACCAACCTCCTAGATTTTAATACAAAGTTATAGGGTTCCAGGAGTCTTGGGCATTGACGATGCTAATAGCTGACAGCGTTCGTTCTAAAATACATTTTTATGTTCTAATCGACCTTCTAATGTTTTTTTATTTTATATCGCACTTCTGCCAGATTACGAATAACCGTGGGGGCACGAGTAAACTCGGGTTCAACGAACTATTGGCGCGGCGTTAGAATAGTTTTTATTGTTTGTATGGTATTTTGTATATTGTGATGCCGGTGACATAGGTTTAGGCAATATACTTTGACCCTTTTTCCATATAAAACGGCAGCCTATGTCTAATCGGTCTGAATTCTTAAGATATTTACTATTAACCGTGTACCTATAATAGAACTCGACAGCAACACCACCAATTTATGAAGTCGTGCAATGTAAAATTCAAAAATTAAAATATTTATTTAGTATATCGTATGGACTGGTAGATTAATCGCTCGACTCGTAATCTGATTACAAATGTTATGGCTGCTCTACGGCCATTGCCCATTACATTACAATCTATTACCAACCAGCACACTTTATCAGTAACATTAAATATGTAAGTAAGTATTTAATAATATTGATTTAGAAACGTGTCAGTATTATGTGTTAACGTTTCACAAGTTGTGGTATTATCTTATGGACGTTCTCAATGTAACATCATAACATAATTAATTAATTATTTTAAAATCCGGAGGAGTTTTTAAAATAATTAATGAATTACGATGCAAATGAAAGTAAAATGGACACTTTTGATTATTTCGAGTAGTTTAATAAGCACAATTAAATATAGTGTAAGGAAATGAGATTTTATGTAACAAAATTAAACTAGGTAATATAGCTTTTCTTACATTTAATTTAGTTACAGTAGACTAACTAAATAAACCGTGAAAGTAAAAGAGCTATTATCTAGATTTCAAATATTAAAATACACTAGATATAGTAGATATAAAAATGACTTAAAGTAAACCTTTTGAAGATCATGTAAGTATTGTAAAAAAAAACAACATATTAAACGCTGAAATAAACACGTTTCCAAAAATGGCGTATGCTAACACCGCTAACTGCTAACACGTTTGCTGCCAGACACTCGTACGATATTAAGGAAGATTGATAAACCATGAACAGCCTATGGAAATTACGAAACGCTCCGTTTTAATCAGCATATCTCACATTGAGTACCTTTACCTAAAGTCTGTTCCTATTGAGACTGCCAACGACGATGCGAGTATACCTGACTATTGTCTTTAGATAGAGGATGAAATAATAATGAGAAGCATGTCAGCTCTAATATAAAAATTAAAAAGCTTGAATATATGTTCATAATCATCGTCGTATTATATGCAGAGACGAAAACCTCTCTTCACTACATAGTATAAAACAAAGTCGCTTCCCGTTGTCTGTCCGTATGTATGCTTAGATCTTTACAACTACGCAACGGATCTTGATGTGGGTTTTTTTGATAGATAGAGCGGTTCAAGAGGAAGGTTTTTATGTATAATAAATTCTTTTTTTATGTACGGGTGTTACAAAAAACTCACATAAACCGAAGCGAAGCGAGGGCGGGTCGCTAGTATCTAATAAATCAATCAAATCTATCAAAACATCACTACAGTTTCATGCCAAATATATTTATATGAGTGACGCAGTGAAAAGGTCCCGACTATACCACATTAATAATCTTTATATTAAAGATGTTTTTTTCTTACGACGTGAAGTAGGAAAACGAGCACACAGGCCACCTGATGCTAAGTGAAATTCCAAGTCCATAGGAACTAATTTGCCTTATTGTGGAAACTTGATAGGTATCTTCCTAAAAGTTGAAATTGTAGGAATTAAAATAAATGAAAGACATTCGAGGACAATCTGACACAAATTAACCTTGTCCAAAACTAAACTTTATGGTAGACAACAATATACATCCTTATATATTACGCATTACTTAAATACTTACCTACATAGAAAACATCCAAGACTCAGAACAAATATTCGCACTCATCACACGAATATTTACCAACCAGGCTAACGCGTCGTCAATAAGAAAAAAAATATATCTCGCGTGCCTTCATCTTGTCTGTACCTAGTTAAATGAATTTATTAGAAAAATTTCCATTTTGGAGACGCCAGTCGAGGAGATGTCTCCTGCAGGATTAGACATTTCATCTCCAATTGAGGTTTAATCTTGAAGTGGTTATCTACATACATAAACTCACGCCTTCATTCCCAGAGTGGGGTAGACAGAGCTACAGAATTACCAACAAGTCGTTTTTTTTTTTGATATTTCTGTAACCACGTTTTGCATTACCATTACCAGTGTAATTGTGACAGGTTGCAAGCCCATCGCCTAACAGTGTTACAAGCCTTTTTTCCCTTAGACGCCTCTTACGACATCCACGGGAAGACATGGAGTTGCACTATTCTAACCCGGCAACCACACGGGGAAGTGCTTATCTAAAGATCCTGAATCGGATCCTTTATGTTCCAATCTATTCATCGTAATTGAATAGAAATACAATCTAAAATACGTCATAACTTGTGTCTAATAAGAACAAATAACGTTGAAATCTCGGTCTTATAATTAGTGTAATATGCATTATTCACGCCACGTATCTCTATTCCCATTTTACCTGGTACGTTTAGATTTCCCTATCTTACAATGACATATAAACACAAAGCATCGTTTAGCTACTCCAGTTACTCCACGTTTATTTAATTAAAGCACTAAAGTTTTACATTGTATTATACCCTAGAATGGCTGTATAAGGTATTAAATGTCATAGTGGCATTTACACCATTATGTTATCATGAGCAATAAGCAAAATTTTAGGTCCGAGTAAAATAGAGGCATAATTTTCTCATACTTTATGTATAGTATTTAACGCTGGAATTGGGTTATTTAATATTTATTTTACTATCTGCTCGTGCTATAGTGTTTATTTTATAAAAAGTATCAACAATCAAATCGTAAAAACGCTCGGTAACAGTTTCTATTACATAAACATAATGTAATGAGTCAGCGTCTTATTCGGATTAAGGTAGGTTAGTGCTTTTTTTGCCTGACTCGGCAAAAAGCTGGCAATGAAACACTTTTTTTGGACGTATCACGCGGCCATATTACGTTGTTTGTTTTGATTGTAGTAGATTGGTTGTTAACGCGAGTATTTTTTGTCTATATTTACAGATATCCCATTAAGTTTGATAATAGTTTCGATGGGATAGATATGTCACGTTGTTCTCGTTCTTGTTTTGTAATTGCCTCGGGTAAAAGAAGATATCAAACATCTGAATATTCTATAGTCTATAATTTTAGGCATTTAAAAAAAATGTAAACAAAACAACCACGTGATATAGTTCGTCAGCCAATAGAAGTTGACAGTGTTCTGCTTCTATTGGCTGACGTCAAAGCCGTCGTACGTCAAAGTTCGATAAAACAGTTTTGATTGGCTGTTTAATAATGTCACGTGGTTTGGAATGTTTACATTTTTTTAAATACCTAAAAGTATAGACTATAATCAAGGATATTTTCAAAATTCCCTTGCATGATTGAAATTTAATCTTTACAAACATGTTAACTGAGGGATGAAAGCTATCAATTGCATCTCGAGATATTGAGGCTCGCAAATGATTATTTCGCCCGAGTTAAACACTCTATTTGTATTTCGACAAAGAGGCGAGTGAACAGAAATGTCCTTGCATAGTCACGAATTGACTTTGTATGTCATTATTGTCATAGAAAAATGTGTCCTGTTAATCAAATCAAATCAAATCAAATCAAATCAGACGCTATAGTAAAGGAAGTAAAAAAAGCCGCCGTTATTTCGCAGTGGCTG
This sequence comes from Acleris laterana, assembly GCA_963966035.1. Classification (NCBI taxonomy): domain Eukaryota; kingdom Metazoa; phylum Arthropoda; class Insecta; order Lepidoptera; family Tortricidae; genus Acleris; species Acleris laterana. Next base: position 17,092,273 of record OZ014443.1, read on the forward strand.
TATTAGATTCTTCCATGGTCTAGTAACGAGTCAAAAATGACAGACTTTAGCCATTTTTTTAAATTACTTTCCTCGCTTGCTATGGAAATGCCTTAATTTACATTTTTATATAGAAAGCCTTACTTTTAAAACAGGCGGAAAGATGTAAGTAACGTTAAATAAAAACTTGTAACTATGCGCCGTTTATTCGCATTACACTGTATCCAGTACGTGTATTCGTACAGCTGTTTGGAACTATCGCCATGTTTACGAAGCGGTTCGTTGACCCCGTGTCTATGCGCGAGGAAAGCGTGAAAAAATAAATTACGCGCCGCGGCTGCGCTGCTAATAGATACGAAGAGATTTTTTTATTTTTTTTTATGAGATGGTTCTTGAGAATTGGCGAGTAAAAAGGATTACCGTGCTCGGCTGATACGGCTGGAGGAATTGAGACCTTTGCCTTTATTAAATTGTTTTATTTTTAAAACCATGTTACCAGGTTACTGATTATACATTGAATATAGTTTGATACCAAATGGTTATATTTCTTATATTTCTGATTACTTTCAGTACAATTATTTCATCACTACATATGTAGGTATTTTAAATAAACGTCCGCCACCGCGTTTGTTCGTCTGTTCACCCTAATCGTGGAAAGACTCCAATGGATAGATTGGACTAGAACACAAAAATATAAAAAAATCAGTCTGGTTTTTAAAGCTTACTTTGTTAGACTTGTTTATAAATATTTATCGTATTAAAATGCAAAATCTGTCACTCGTCGTTAGTGCGGTGTTGGCTGTTAATCGGGCTGTGAAAAATATTGCACGGACATAAATTACTTCTTGATGACAGCTGTTTAACCCCCGACGCAAAAAAGAGGGGTGTTATGTAACTCAACAATGAACGGTTTGTCAGCAAGCTGTAATGAATGAAAGATAAACAAACATAACTTAGTTGCTTTTAACATGATTCTAACAATGAATCACTAAAGAACTTGCTGTTCTTACTATCAGCATAGGTTGATATAACTAATATAACTATTGTATTAATTTTTTGACAACTAAGAGAAAAACTCTCTTGGTTGGCTCTAATTTTTTTGAATACCTAACTTAACACACCTATAAACATGAAGAATCGAATAAAGAAGTCGGTCCACTCACGATCTATTCAGCCTATCGATCAAGATATCGATCGTCGACTAAGTCTCCTTTGATGCGTTATACGTGCTCAGGCGCAAAAAAGAGAAGCATATTTGATACGCCATGCTCACGCGTCTAGGTGTCAGCTTAACTAGTGCATCATAGACATTCACAAACTCGCTTTGTTGCTATAGCAACTTGGTTCAGTGAGCCTAATAAGATCACGTGTATCAATGTGCGGTGAGAGTAAAACATCTGTCAATCAATCAATCAATCATTTATTGTTGTCACATAGAGGCACATACATTGAAAAGAAAGGTGTTGTTATTCTAGATTAGTTAGCTCCACATGGACGCCCTGAAACCAGTACGGTGAAATGACTAGCATAGAGGCATTCCATCTTAGTCCTCAGGGTTGGCAACGCATTTGCAGTCTTAGGATTGCATTGCAGTCTTGTGAATGCGAATGTCTATGGGTCACAGTTTCCACTTACCATTAGGTGGCCTGTGTGCTCGTTTGTCTTCTCTAAGCCATAAAAAAAAAAGTACGTATGAGCGAGAATGACGGATGACATTTATCTGCCACTATAAAGGCAACTATACGGAGGCAGCTCGCAAAGCGGGAGTGTTATTAGTTCTTTTTTACTCTGAGCCTGATGGCTACTAACAATGAGACACTATTGTTACCTATGTTACCAACCGCTTGCGTTGTATGTATGGTGTCCCTAGACGGTCGAGTGCATAGGGAATAATGACAGAATAATTTAGAATGCAGACGGATGAATCACTCCATGTTGACAAGAGGGACGTGGTTGGAATACACTTAAATAGGACAAGACAAACTGGAGTTGGAATGGGAATGCATGTACATATTCAGTGCAGGCACACGATTCCGTGACATTTTTTTATGAAATGGGTCTCTATTCCTGTTTTGTTTTTACTACCAAAAATACAATACTAATATTAAAACTAAATAGTTGATATTTTGCTTGCAAACTCGGGGTTCACTGATCACGTTAACTTGTATACCATTATTACGTTAGACAAAGTATAGATTTGCTAGACGACGCCCGAGACTTCCGTGATTCCGTATGCGTAGAATTAGCTATGTCTTCCCGTTGGGGGTGAATTTTTCTAAAAAAACATTTTTAAGTTTCAATCACTACATAGTATAAAACAAAGTCGCTTCCCGCTGTCTGTCCCTATGTATGCTTAGATCTTTAAAACTACGCAACGGATTTTGATGCGGTTTTTTTTAGTAGATAGAGTGATTCAAGAGGAAGGTTTTTATGTATAATAAATTTTGTTTTATGTACGTGTGTTATAGAAAGCCGAAGCGAAGCGAGGGCGGGTCGCTAGTTTAATCTAAATTGCTGCGCGTGTAAAAGTCGCTATGTGTTTTTTTCTAATACGAGCTTTTTATACCTTAGACAGTTTAATCAAAGTTCGAAATCGTCTATGGGAAAACAAATACAAAACGCTTTATGTAAGCGCAGTGACTATCTATTCCGTGCTTTAGAACAGTAGACAAAAATAAACAAAATAAAGAATGATAAATGAGTTGATAGACGAGACACGTGTCGGCCGTTATCGGCGATAATGCGACACTCTACACACGATACTGTGCAAGCAACGAGTACAGTTACAGTGGCCTTTGAGACGTTCAGGGCCGACGTCGCCATTGAGTGTTTAAAATGCAAACAATCGCTAGTTAGCGGCTGTGAAATCCCGGGTTATCGGTGTTTTGTTTACCCTACCTGTTTAATCTAGTTTCTTATACCCATGTCATAGATAGCTGAGAGTAAAAAGCGACAGTACCTTTGAGATTTATCACCATCATCAGCCCGTGTCAGTACACTGCTGAACATGCACCATTGCCTGATCCTCGACTGTTCTCCTCCAGAGCAGAGGCTGCTTTTCATGGCCAATGCTAGCTCATCCCTAGCCTGCAGGGTGTCCTCGACTTTGTTTTTGGGAGATTTATGGCGAAGTCATACGAGCGCGCTCATACATACATACACATACATTAAATCACGCCTGTTTCCCAGAGGGGTAGGCAGAGACCACTTCTTTCCACTTGCTACGATCTTGACAAATTTCTTTCGCTTCTTCCACATTCATACATCGAGTCATGCACGCACGTCGGTTTCGGGTACTTAAGATTCGGCCCTTTTCCAGTATTTCACCGATTTGACTCGAAAAAGTACGCCTAGGGCGGCCCCTTCCGACCCGTCCACTCACTATCGATGTGTATATCTCTTTCGTCAATCTTCTTTCATCCATCCTTTCCAAATGACCGAACCATCGAAGCATGCCCTTTTCAATCTTAGTCAATACATCTTCTTTTATTCCACATTTCTCTCTGACTTTTTCATTCCTTACTCTATCAATCAGTTTCACACCACACATACTACGCAAAGAGCGCATTTCAACGGCATTTACACGACTTTTATGCTTGTCCTGCCGGTTTACCATTGAATTGCCGACAAACTTTTAATCGAATATTATTTCAAAGACAACGTTTCAAGTATTTTCATTTCATCGACAAGTCATTGCGTCGAGGACTCGATACTAGGTAATTTGAAACGTGGTCTTTAAATTGGTAGTTTACTTATTTCAATAGAATTCATGTCATGACTAATCATTTCGGGTTTTTTTAATTGTTTTTTTTTTACTTGTAATAATATTTATTCCGCATAACATTATTTCAATTGGTAATATTTTGCTATCAAAACTAAACAGTAATGTGTCATGCTTTTCTGTCAACAGTTCATTTTCTTGGGGGTCGCAGTTCTAACCTAACCTAACCCGCTTCTGTCAACAGTTCGTTTTCTTGGGGGTCGCAGTTCTAACCTAACCTAACCCACTTCTGTCAACAGTTCGTTTTCTTGGGGGTCGCAGTTCTAACCTAACCTAACCCACTTCTGTCAACAGTTCGTTTTCTTGGGGGTCGCAGTTCTAACCTAACCTAACCCACTTCTGTCAACAGTTCGTTTTCTTGGTGGTCGCAGTTCTAACCTAACTTACTTTAAAAGCCTCGTACTTCTATTTCTTGATATAACTAGTTATGCAATAATATTATTAATTTAATATTATCAATAAATCTTACTTTTATTATACATAGGTATTTGTTTGTCACACTACATAATTTGAAAAATGTATAAATGTGCAATAGGGCATATAAAAATTGTATTAAAGTAATACGTCGAAGAAATGAATTGCAATGTTTTGTAGTTGTACCAATTAAGATAATTTGAAACAAATCAGCGATTAAGTAGTATTCGTTGATTAGTATTTCCACGTAGTAAGATACATTTAAATAAATAGTAGTTGAAATAAAATAACGCCAAACAATATTACTAGTACTAATGTTTCGATGAATCGTTGTCGATGAAATAATATTCGATGAAACGGTTGTCGGCAAAACAAGGGTACACCGTCCTGCCACACCCAACATTCACTACCATACATCAGGGTAGGGGCCAGCACTCCATTGTGAACAGCCAGTCGGGCTTTTTGTGAAATGCCCTGTCTGCTCACAAAGGAGTACAGGGCCCCATTGATTTGATTCCCCGCATTCACCCTCCTCTCGATATCCTTCTCACACTTACCATCTCTTGTAAACACACTTCCCAGGTACACAAATTCGCTCACTTGTTCTACTAATTCACCATTTATATTAATCACGCACTCAGTCATCTCCTCGTCCTTCTCTATCACCATGACCTTGGTCTTGGCAACATTTACTCTCATCCCCTTTCGCTTAAATCCCTCATTCATCACTGCCACCATCTCCTGCAACTCACGTACCGATGAGGCAAGTATAACTTGATCATCGGCATATAAGAGGCATTTGATTAGCAACTCTTGCATACGCAAACCCTTATCATACTCTTTCAGATCTCGCATACAACTGTCCATGAATAAATTGAACAGCCACGGTGAGGCAACACAGCCCTGTCTAACACCTTTAGAGATATTAAACCAGGCCGAGTATGCCCCATTGATCCTGACACAGGCTCTGGAGCCCTCATAAAGGGACCTCAAAGCCTGCACCAGGTTGCTGCTCACTCCATACATAGACAGCACCGTCCACAACTCCTTTCTATCTACCCTATCATAGGCCTTTTCCAGGTCCACAAAAGCACAGAAAACTTTTTGGTTGACAGCCAAGAACTTTTCTGTGATGGACCGTAGTGAAAAGACCTGATCCGTACATCCCATTCCCTTTCGAAATCCCGCTTGTACATCCCAGATTTTGTCATTCGTAACATTCAATACCCTTTCAATTAAAATCTTCGCATATACTTTGCCGACAACACTAAGGAGGCTGATACCGCGGTAGTTTTTGCAGTCTTGCTGTGACCCCTTTCCTTTATACAGAGGGACGATAACGGCTTTGACCCAATCTTCCGGGACTCGGCCGCTACTCCAACATGCATTGAAAAGACGGTACAACAGACTACCCACCACGCCATCTCCTCTCCTCAGCATTTCTATCGACACTCTATCACAACCTGGTGATTTTCTCGCTTTCATACTTTTTAAAGCTTTCATAATTTCATTCATACTAATCACACTTTCATCTTCGCTACTTGCATCTTTACTCGTGCTTTCTGGCTCAAGACAAACATCTTCGCCTTCAAACAAGCTTTCAAAATAAGTTTTCCATCTATCAAGCATTCTTTCTTCCTCACATATTAAATCTCCAGACTCATCTCTCACCGCGCTTAATTTAGTTTTCTCTGATATCCCCCGAGCCGATTTAATCAAGCTCCAAAAGAGTTTAATATTCGACCGGAAGTTGTCAGAGAAACTCCTATCATACTTTTCATTCAGTAAATCTTTCTTTCTAGCTACAACTTCTTTCACTCTTTTCTTTGATCTATTATACTCTTTTTTCTTTATGTTGCTTAGATCTTGTCCTGGCTCTACAGCTACAAAATCCAACCAACACTTTTTCTTCTCTTTCACTACATCATCTACCTCTCTATCCCACCATTCCGGACGTTCATTCTTGCTTTTCCTTCTTTTTACTACACCGCATACTTCGGTGGCCGATGTGACCATGCCATTCTTCATAATCTCCCATAAATTATTTACATCATTCTCAACTTCACTATCATCCATCTTATTAACATATTCAAAACAATCTTTCAGCTTTCTTACGTACTCATCTTTTATAACTTCATCATCCAGTTTCTCTACTTTTATCCTCTCTAACGCAGTGGTCGGTACGGGAACACGATGGCGCCAACGTGTGAACAGACCCCTTACTCGTGTTACCACTAAGTAGTGATCTGAACCTACGCTAACCCCTCGAAATGCTCTGGTATCTACAACTTTGCTACGCAACCGTTCATCTACAATCATCAAGTCTATCATTGACTTCTCATTCTGACGTCTCCACGTATACTGATGAATCTCTTTGTGATCAAACAAAGTGTTGAGCGCGCTCACTTATCGGGTAAAGTGGGTAAGCTGAGATTGCTCGTCCTTAAATGTTGTTTGGGAGCCTGCCATTTGGCCAAATAATTTTTGGTCAAATGTATCATTTTTGTTTTATATCCAGGATATCGAAACCACTTCCTACATCTATTAGGTTACGTTACACTTGTGACTACTTAAAAAATAAATCAACTGCGACGGGAAATGACTTTTTGGGAAATGATACATTTGACCTAATTTTTTTTGCCTAAACGAAATAGACCCCATATTATTTTAATTATGCGATGGGGTTCCTTCATCCCGCCGGGTAATAAATGGTCTGTCGAGTTCAAGAGACCTACCTGGTCATAGTGGTCATAATATGCTCGTCATACGTCGTAAAGTTAAGTGATATGGTGCAACATCGTAGATTGTAAACATTTATATGTACCTAATATAGTTTTACACGCTTAAGTGCACAAATGAATCGCTTAATTGAATAAGTGATAGATATAACTTATTTAGGTATAATTATAACCTGGCTCTCTACACGTGTTGGCCGTAAACTATACAGTACCCTTACCATGAGTTACAATTTTGATAGACCAAAAAGAACTCACGGTTTTTAATAGGTAATTTTAAGACACCAATTAATTTAGAGAATAATTAGTAAACATTTTATGGATGACATGATTATTTTAAATTTGGGATAAAAAATGTTTGTGATAGTGTATTAACATATTATTTCAAACGGTTTTCGCCTAACCCGTAAAATACACCTAGGAGGGCTTCAAGCAGAAAACGAAAGTCAAACAAAGGTTAAATATAAGTAGATAAATATTTCAAAAACGTAATAATGCAGAACGGCTTTAAAACCCTATTTCCCGAAATGGTTTTCGAATTAGAGTAATTGTAAAAATATGAACAATCCTAATTACCGTACTCGCTGGCTATTCGAATGCTCTGTCCCTTGCACTCTATGAGAATACTTCGTCTGCGAGGGACAGAGCATTCGACTCGATAGCGAGTACGTTAATTGTAACTCATGGTAAGGGTATTGATGACAATGGTAATGACACTCGTGCTTGCACTTATAATGGCCGGTAGTCGAGACTATTCAATGCAGTTGCATGGTCATTACTGATTATATGAGTGCTTAGTGCTAACAGCAAGTGTTTGTTTTGTCTATTTACGTCGCTATGTTTTATCGTTGACGTTGGAATATTTCTTAGGATTAACTTTATCATTCTGATATTTCTAAAGTGGTTTCAATTTGAACGGGGTTTTTGTTACAGCCCAGTTATATAATAATCATTATGAATGGTAAATGGCTAGTTTGTGAGTACTTATAAACAAGCGTGTCGAATAAGGTTAATACGACTGCGTATTAAGTGGTTAACCAATTTGTGATTAATCAGTAGTTATGTTTATTCATCATTCCTTTAGTCAAAGGGAAGGTAAATGATTTTAGAAATAATAGTAAAACAAAACACAACACATTTGAAGTAGTTAAGTGTATAAATATGGGAAAGCGCAACGTCTTAAAAATATGTACCAATGCAGCCAATTCCTATGTAATAAGAAATTTGTAATATGTTTATGAGAGGATCCCCAACGAAATTGCTTTAGTTCCATTGTCATAATAAACTTCAAACTGAACATCAAATGGCAAACATGACAGTGACAATGACTTTCACTGTGACACGGTTCTATGTACCAATTTTATTGGGTGACTACGTCTACTTTACGCTTTCGTGTTTTCGATACACGACAGCGCCAGTTAATTTCAAGTAGACAATGTATGAAATTGAATAAGTGGGGCGAAAGATTTGGTATTATTAGGGGTGTTTGTTTGGTGGGGATTATCCCTTAGCAACGTCAAAACCATAACAACAACTAGACTAGACGATATATAAATACCTAATTAACAGCGCGACTTAACTGCATTCAGAATACAAAATCAACATATTTAGATAATAATTTAGTTATGTTATATTGGGTACGTTATATCTACTTTGTTTTTCCTATAATTTATTATCTCGACGTGTCGAAGTCTGGCCTGTTGACCTGGATTCTGCGATAGGTATCGGATGCAAATAATGTGCAATCAACCAACCGTGGTGTTTTTAATGGTTTTAAATATTGACGCCGAGAAATTGTATTAACCCTTAATTTGGCAAAAATAAAAAAAGTCGGCAATTCAAACCCTTTTTGATTTTGAATCGGCAAAGAAATAAAAACGCAATCCAAACAAGAAAAGTGGACATTATGGTATGTTCACTGTGGCATACATTGCCTAATTAATTAATTTACTTAATTACATACACAGTATTAAAAGATTTTTTATAGTTGAAACTATGCAATCAAATGTTTCTTCTTCGGTAGCGAGTTAGTCATACAATTTTGGTAACAAACCAGGTAATTTCCATTCATGTTTCGTGGACACATTTACACTAAGTACACTTTTTTCTAAAATTTAAATTGCACAGAAAAGATAAGAAAAATATACAATAGTATTTTAACTCTCATAATCAAAATGTGTCACACTCTACCGTCATTAGCATATTATACAGTGTGTTACCGGCATGCGGGCATTTATTAAAACTGCCGATAATATGCTGCTTTAGCAATTGTTTGCAAGTATTATCAATTAAAAAATAATTAAAATAACTTCACAATTATTTTTCTTAGATACTGTCCATTTTTAATGTAATGCATGTGCTGCGTGTTCATCGTTATCAGTATCGCTGTTGCTTGGTACAAGGCACGTCGTGGTACGGGGGCAAATCATAAATAATCAAAGTATTCGTCGACTGTCATTTGCACTTGTCAATTTGCTGTGCTTTACATTGCTGGCAATTAAAATTTTGTTAGAAAGTTAACAAAGCCTGAAAATGTGTTTATTAATTAAATTAATGTCATAGTTACGTTACAGATATACGTTATTTTAACCTACTTTAAAAAAAGCCCGGGTGCTGGTAACACTGTATATTACTTTTGACTGGTTATCGTATCGTTAACGTTACGATAGCTCTTATTTACTTGACAGTAATGGCGTCCGAGTTAAAACAATAACATAACAGGTGAAACATTCAAAGACGATATGGTTTGTGCCACCTAGAACGGAGACCCTGGGCCGGAACTAACCTTACCGTTCCTGTGCTTACTTCTGTCCAACTTTTTTCCGATAAACAAAAAAGATAAAAAGATAAAAGACATTTATTCAGTAAGTAGGCCGTACGGGCACTTTTACACGTCAAGAATCTACCAGCGCTTCCCAAGAGGAGGACACTGCTGAGAAGAAACGCGGCAAGAAACTCAGCAGACAGTCATTTTTTAAACATATTACAATGGTACTACTTAATCTAGCATTATATAAAGCAATAAATATTATATTCAATATAATATCAAATAAAATGCGTACATCAGCAGGAAAACATGCCAAAAATGTTACGTGAGGGATAAAGGAAGCAAAAGGAGAAAAAAAAAACTAAAACTCACCTACTTATATTTGTTCATAACTTATAACACGGCGCAAGATGACCACATAAAAGTTTCGATACGTTTTCCTACATCAACGGTGTCCCCTAGACAAGATAAAGCTTTTGCAATTGATCAAATTATTATTGACTATGTTTCGGGTTTAGACCATGCATATCAATAGTTTGTATATTTTTACATATAATATCTGTACATCAACGCGATTAAAACATGAAATAGAGGAAACAACTGAATAGCGTGTTTGCGTGTCGTTTCTTGCCCATGTTTAATGCGAAATAGAATATTTTAATTTTATGAAGTGGATTCAAACGGTTTCAATTTTCTAAATTAGGTGCTTTGTATGATAATCAACTATCACAGATATCACGACATAATCCGGTTATAGCAGTTTGATCTTAATAAGAAAAAATATGTATCTATATCCAAAGAAACGAAACATAATCAACCTGTATTATATGTTTTACTCGTGGACACAGACCTTTCATGATGGCTTTTGAACCCACACTTATAAAATTACGTTTCGAGTAGCTACATCCCTGTCTTTCAATTTAGTCGTGAACGATAACTGAAGGAGATACGGCATCCAGAGATTAAGCGTTTCGTAGTAGGTACCTTCCTTAGCTTCCTTGCTCTGTATTATATAATTATATTAGCTATTAATTTACTATTATTTATAACTTGTAATCACGATCCTGTGCATGACTCAATGTATGAATGTGGAAGACGTGAAAGAAATTTGCTAGGATCGTAGCAGGTGGAAAGAAGTGGTCTCTGCCTACCCCTCTGGGAAACAGGCGTGATTTAACGCAGGTATGTATGTATCAATATCACGAACATTTGGAGAATCATTTAAAGTAAAAATGTGAGTTCTCCGTTTTGTTAATAAAAATACTTTTGGCACTAACCCGTTTGGTTTTAAACGCAATAATTTATTCCTTTGTTTCGGAATTATTTTAATATCATTGACATACGCGATACAGAGTTCATTGCCGCTTCGGTTCGCGTACGAGGAAACGAAAACAATATAATTGCAATAATTTCAGTAATACATTACTAAGGTTATCGCAAGTTAACGTCTGCGAATGTTGCTCTCTGTAAATTAACTGGTGCTCTATTAAATTTGAAAAAACCTTGGTATTGACAACTTTATGTTATGATTTTATTTTCTTGATAGTAATGGCTGCCGATTTATAAACAGCTAGCTTCTGCCCGCGACCTCGTCCGCGTAGAATTAGTTATTTGGCCATCACATCTTGCGGGCGATTTCGAAAACTTATGAATTTTCCGGGTTTAAAAGTAGCCTGTACACTAGGTTTATCTCCATTCCAAATTTCATCCTAATTCGTCCAGCCGTTGCAGCGTGAAGGAGTTTCAAACTAAGACAGACACGTGCACACACATAGCGGTCAAACTAATAACACCCCTCTTTTTTCGTCAGTGGTTAAAAAGAATATTCACTAAAACTGTGCTTGCCTTACTTGTGCCCTGCGCTCTAGTCAACATGCAAACGGTATACTACCTTTTTTCTTCTCTATCAATCAAAATGTATGGAATGACAGTTGACCACGTGGTTTGTCGTAACACACAAGAACGTCATCCCACATTTTGAGTGATACAAAAGAAAAACGTTAGTAGTTTGCATCTTGGCTAAGGCCCCTGGCATTGCTGGCATCTGAGCGGAGGTGACCTTTTTGCAGGCAGGTGGACGTATGCTCGTTACCCTATAGCAACATACAAAACTTTATCTTGTTAGCCCCAGTCTCTTAGTGTAGAGCCAAATGAGACCTGTCCAGAAACAACTTATTTATTTTCGTTTTTTTTCTGTCTGTGAGTCAACTAGTTTGCGCATCGCAAGATGGCAGTCTCGTTTTTTTTGTAAATTATTATTATAGCTGACGCTCACGCATTCTCCACGAATTACCTCGAATCATTTGATAGCTGGGGTTTCACGAAATAGCGGGTATTACAAGCGGAAATCCCTTTCCAACAATATACATTGAAAAGAGACTTTGTAATACAAGTTACTAGATTACTTAAACTGGCTGGTTAAAAATCAGTTAAGGTTAGTAGAGTGATGGAACCAGTAATGGACAAGGCACAGATTTGAATTAGGAGTGAAGTGTACATTACCTGCCAGTCATTATTGCCATTATTGTTCAGCCCGTGAGCTAGAAGTGTCGCCAAACACGAGTGTTCACATTGTTCCGACTCGGGGGTTTAACCTGTGAAATTACTAACATGTTGTTGTTGAAAGAAAGATACTAGTTGAAATAATCTACCTTTCATCTCAAGAAATTGGACCCCAGAAAACCGCAATAAATAAATATGTCGCCTTATTTGCGGGTTAAAGCTAATATATATAAAAATAACCTAACTCATTCAGACTTTAATGGGTTCATTACACGTCTCCAGCTGTACGTGAGGCAGTAACTCTGAAAACTGTCAAGCTAATGGCGCCCACGCAGCTAACCGGAATACACTGTAGAGCGGTTCAAACGGGTCACAGTGCTCGTAAGTTTGTACGTACAGTGACCAGTTTGCGTTGCTGTTGAGTGTAATGGAGGCGATTTTATTAAGAATAAAGTGTATGTTAGCCAAGACGTAGATAATTTACTATGGCAATAAAAGATGTAGCAAAGTAGTCCAAGTGTGTTTTACCCAACTGCCATAGTTTAATAGTATCCTTGGTAAGTATAATGTCAGCAAACATCCTATGTTCCTCTATATTTTATTTACTGTTTATGATAAGGAAGGAGGAATGTAAGTAGACTCTAAAGTCCATAGACATTTGTAATCTTACGATGACAAACTGTCGCACTCAGAGACGTCAATTAAATTTAATGCTTGTTTAGGGCCTGTTGTTTGATCAGTAGTTAAACTAACTAATTGTTAAAATTTGAAAAAGGAATCGAAAATTTGAAGGAATCTCAAGGAAATGTGTCAAATTTTCAGTTTCTTTTTCGAATTTTAACAATTAGTTTAACTACTGATCAAACAACGGGCCCTTAGTGACGTGTTGTCTTACCCCCTTACTTATGAAGTGGATTATCTTGGAATAGTTGATGCCATGCTTTGTGAATTTCTGTCAGATGCAAAAGCATAGGCCACTATTATTACTACAATTTACAATTTAATTTTCACATTGAATTCATTTATTTGGGGCTCAAGGCTTAAGTAATGCTAAAAACTAGTTTTACAATACAAACTTAACCGGAAAAAGCCTCTATAGTTTAAACAAATAAGTCTTTTCTAATGTAGGCGTGCAAACTAATAAAATTCCATCTTAGAGACAAAATTTAACATATTATTCTGTCGAAAGCGGGGCGACCGTCGAATTTACATATTCTCGTCATAGACATTTTAACACTATGTTAGGGAAATGAGGTTTCTCTCAACAAAATATGTCACACCACATTAATGCAACACGATGCGTTGCTTAACGTTGTTTCGTTATAGTCTGGAAACGTTTTGAATAATTACTTACCGAAATAGAAGCAACAGTATTGTTGGCACGTCTAGTATCCACTTTTGCACCTTATTCAATGGAATACATTTTAAACTATCAATATAAGGTTCGGATATTTTTGATGCCTAGACATTTTAAATCGTATAAAAAACCGCCGTCAAAAACGCAAAAAACTTCATGTAAGAGCATTCTCTTTTTTTGCCACTGTTAGTGACATAATCCAGATTTTAAAAAAAATGGCAGTTAGGTAGAGAACATAGAACTATGCAATATTTAAATAATATTGTAATGTGTCCCAAAATATTTGTATGGAAAGTTCCTTTTGTGTTACCAAAAATGTATGAATAGGTATCGGTAACTCAAAAGGACTTTCCATACAAATATTTTGGGACACATTACAATATTATTTAATTATTGCATAGTTCAATGTTCTCTACCTACCTGCCATTTTGGAAAATCTGGAGATGTCACTAACAGTGGCAAAAATAAAGAGAAATGCTCGGAAAATGGTAGGTAATGGTCAGTCCAACTGAAGTCGGCGACTCACAATATTTCTAACCAAAAGCCGACTTAAACTGGACTGACCTATTACCTACCGTTTTACACGTAGGTAGTTACTTGAGTTTAGTTGACGACGCACTGGCCTAGTTGGTTTGGTAGTGACCCTGCCTACGAAGCTAGCGGTTCTGGGTTCACATCCCGGTAAGGGCAGACATTAGTGAGATGAGCGCGAATATTTGTTCCTGACTCATGGATGTTTTCTATATATTTATCTATATAAGTATTTATATCGTTGATTAGTACCCATAATACAAGCCTTGAGCTTATAGGTAGTTTGGGACTAGGTCAATTTGTGTGACATTGTCCCCTGATATTTATTATTATTATTACTTTTTGAAGGTGGTTTCTGAGACAAACAAGAATGATTTTTAGCAGAATAACTTTAAAAAAAAACTCGTCAATTTAGAGACTACGAACTACATAAAGGTTACTGTGAGTATATACTATTTATTTGAGTGTTAAATGGTTTAATAGACCTATCGCCCCGCGGCCCCCCGAGGCCGTCCTGAATTGCTGTGGTAATTGTAGTTGCTCCAGGGATATCAGAATACATATCGGTACACATAAAGCCCACAGGACCCAAGCAAGCTACAGCATAGTCCGAAACATGTACGCATCGCTATTGGTTAATTGAAAAAAAAATACTCTAACTCCTTATTTGTTTCATAACTAGCTTCTGCCCGCGACTTTATCCGTGTTTATTTCGATTATCGTTATTCTCTCGAGAACTTTCGATTTGTAAGTTATCCAGGGTACTTATAACTCTTATAAGCAGAGCCCGGATTTTTAGCGACAAAACAAAAGACTGTCGCAATCTAGCTAGTGTTAGAAATATTTTTTTATCGATATCGAGTGTTATTATATTTACATTACTTCACAATCATTCGCAACAGTTGTTTTATATGTGTTATTCCATCAAATTTTTAACTCCTACTTTTTCATATCAAGTAATTAAATTACCCGTCGGGTAACTAACAGGTAAAACTTTGAATGAAGTGACTATACTACCTCATGGAGAATAATAGACACGTCAGAAACTGTCTACTCCCAGAGAATGTTGAGAAATAAATGATTATCTACTCCTATCACTTTTACAAACCATATAAAATGTCACGTGCTGCTGTGTGTGCTGAAGGATTTCGGAAAAGGAATTGTATCTGTTTCTATATAATTTTATACAAAACTCACGTAAATTTTTTTATTTAATATTTTATTATTTCGTGGACCTTCTATTTATTACACAACTATCGATATCTCGATAAAAAAATATTTCTAACACTAGCTAGATTGCGTCAGTTTTTTGTTTTGCAGCGAAAAATCCGGGCTCTGCTTATAAGCTATCTCCATTTCAAACACACAAACTTTCATTCATAATATTAATAGGAAGTTCCTTGTCGAGAGCCCAAGCAACCCTCTAAAATCTTAAGTAATCGTGCAATGTCAAATTAAGTTTTGGGACGCATCTTCGCGGATTAAAAACAACAACAAGAGAAGATGAGGATGAAGACGGAGCATGGTTATGCATAACAAGACTTCTCAGACGCCCTCGACTTCTTACGCTTAGAATCAGTTTCGAGTTGTTGTCGATATTTTTATTAGTGGCCTGAGACTATCTTTGTGGTTTAGTCGGTGCGTAGACCGAATGTCAGACAGATACGGAGTTTATATTATAGTACTAGCGACCCGCCCTCGCTTCGCTTCGGTTGATGTGAGTTTTCTGTAACACCCGTACATAATCCAGAGTTTATTATACATAAAAACCTTCCTCTTGAATCACTCTATCTATTTAAAACCGCAACCCAATCTGTTGCGTAGTTTTAAAGATCTAAGCATACATAGGGACAGACAAACATAGCGGGAAGTGACTTTGTTTTATGTAGTAACTAGCGACCCGCCCTCGCTTCGCTTCGGTTTATGTGAGTTTTCTGTAATACCCGTACATAAAACAGAATTTAATATACATAAAAACCTTCCTCTTGAATCACTCTATCTATTTAAAAAAACCGCATCCCAATCCGTTGCGTAGTTTTAAAGATCTAAGCATACATAGGGACATCTGTCCTCTGTCATCTGTCATCTGTTCATCTGAACACAGCGGGAAGTGACTTTGTTTTACGAGGGCTGCTACTTATGTAACCGGAATAGAAAAAATAAACAAACGTACATGGCTAAATATGGTTTTATTGTTTTTCGAAGTATTCTCCGTGATAATCGATGCACTTTTGCATACGTTGAAACCAATTTATAAAGCACTTTTTCCACTCTGACTGAGGTATCTCCAAAACGTGCTGTCTGAACGCGTCGACGGCATCTTCACGGGTCGAAAATCGTTGACCACGTAATTTATTCTTTACATTTCGAAATAAATAGAAATCATTGGGTGCCAAATCAGGGCTGTAAGGTGGATGACCCGTTAATTCTATATTTTGACCTTCCAAAAATCGAGTCGTTTCACGTGATGTATGACAGCTGGCATTATCATGGTGCAGAATGATTCTCCGTCGCTGGTTGTTTTTCCGTATTTTTTCAAATACTTCCGGCAAACAAATGGTCGTGTACCACTCCGAATTAACCGTTTTACGATTCTCTAGGGGCACTGTAGCCACATGGCCATTAATACCAAAAAAGCAGGCCACCATTTGCTTCAAGGTGCTTTTTGCACGAGTTACTTTCGTAGGGTTCGGCTCATTTTGAAACACCCACACCGTTGATTGTTGTTTAGTTTCGGGATCATACGCATAGATCCAGGATTCGTCACCTGTGTAGATATTATAAACAGCTTTTGAGTCACCACGGTTATATTTTTTCAACATTTCCTTGCACCATTCGACGCGAGCCTCTTTTTGATCCTTAGTTAAGTTGTGCGGGATCCAACGCGAACAAATTTTTTTCACAGCTAAGTGTTCATGTAATATCTTATTAATGCTCGTCATACATATGCCTATAGTCGCCTCTATCTCGCGATACGTAACATGACGGTCATGCATTATAAATTTTCGCACAGCTTCAATATTTTGTGGTACAACGACCGATTTCGGGCGACCATCCTTAACTTCGTCCCTGAGCATACTACGTCCACGATTGAACTCACTAAACCAGTGATACACAGTAGTTTTGGATGGAGCTTCATCACCAAAAGTCGAAGTTAGTTGATCTATGCACTGTTGTTGCGTTAAACCACGCCGAAAATCGTAATAAATCATAGCACGAATATTTTCACGAGTGAGTTCCATTCTTGCAGCGAGATTAAAATTTAAACCCGCCAAAAACAAAAGACTAGCGTACATAAGAAAAAAAATATATAGCGGCCAGTATTAAAAAAAGTTCAAATTTTACCATGGAGGTCAGATATAGCGTTTAAAAATGTTGGAATCCTGGATTCCGGTTACATAAGTAGCAGCCCTCGTATACTATGTAGTAATGTGTAGATAACGGAGAGTTTCGTAAGGTAGATTAAGTTTATCACTATACCCTCGGGCACTATCCAATTTTTCTGGGTAAAAAGTGGCCTATGTGCTGTTCCTGACTATAATCTATCTCTGTGCCAAATGTCTTCTACATCCGTTCAGCCGATCTGACGTGACAAACATTCAAACTTTCGCAATTATAATATCAGTAACATTTATACAGTAAACAATCTGCCATCAAATCAAATCAAAAGAAGTAAGTTTATTTGCTAGAATACAGTTATAAATTAAGGTGTTACAAAATAATCTTCTAGTTTATTCAGCCCGCATGCAAGCGTGCAAATATTTGGTTGATTTTAAATCTAATTAAAATGTCAAAAAAAAAAAAAAAACTCAAATAATACTATGGGTTTTAGTACATTAACATAAATTTTTAAATAATCTTGTACACTATAAAAACATTTATCCATGAGCCATTTTGTCAATCTGCGCTTGAAAAGGCTTCCTGTTAGCGACTTCATACTTTCTGGTAAGTGGCTATAAATTTTTATACACATGTTGTGCACGTTTCTACCATACATCGCCGTGTTACATAGAGGTTTGTTCATGAGACACATAATTCTTTTCCTCGTTCCCCTTTGAAAAATCTCACTGCGTTTTTGGAAACAGAGTTGGTGGGAATTAACAAAAATACATATATTTATGCTTCTAATGTACAAACATGATAATGGTATTATCAAACCGCGATTAGTATACACTTCGGAAGTACCGTTAGCACAAAAGTACATATAATGAATAAATATAATTAATTATAAGTCAATCTATGATAATTATCTTCATAGTTTAACTGCAGACACTTATAGATAAAAGTTTCACAAAAAATTGCTTCATCATAATCATTGAATTCGTATAACAACTCTACCTATTCTTGGTAAATGCTGTGTCATTTGTTTTATAAAAAAAATTAAAGTCATAATAAATGTTTGACAAATCAATGTCATTATTTTCCACATAATTTTCATGTTACCGGTTACCGAAGCGCTGTACGTGTCGAAAATAAATTTGTGTAGTATATGTATAATATGAATCGTGGCAAAGTATTATTTAGTATTTGTATTTTTTTAAAGTAGGTAAATATAATTATTTTTTTCCCAAGGTTTAAACTTCTTGGTACAGAAATATGCATTTTCATTTATCTGCACACTCTACCATTGACAATGTCATTTCATGTATTAATTCAGAAACGACATATGTGCTCGATTGTATTCTAATCGCGGTTTGATAATAGAATGTGCAACTTTTTGAATCGCGATAATGTCTCCTAATTCGCGAACAAATCGTTTAAATACCTCTCGTAAACTGCCCAATTCTCCAGTATCTCCTTGTTCTTACTTTAATCGGCTTAGCCGGCTTGTCACTGGACCCTGGCGGCAATTTATAACCCAATTAACCCATTTAAGACTCCAACAATAGCGCAATGGTCGTGCGCGTGACCCTTAAAGGACCTTCGGGTTTGTTTGTTCTGCTCTCGGGTTACGCCCTTATAAGAGTACCCGGGTTTAAAGGCGATAATCCACAGGCCTTTTAAGACGCTTAAGATCTTCGTCAAATATTATCTAGGTTCCATGTTGATACAGGGCGATTGTTCTGTATTTTCTTTAACGGAAGCGTTGTAAAGCTTGATCAAAAAATTCCTAGAAAAAAGGTCTTTCTGAAAAAGTTTTGATGTTTTACCAAAGTTTTTTGGAAAATTTGCTTTGCAAATTTAATTACTTCTTCATTAAGTTTTGCAATATCCTTAACTTTTACTTTAATTTTATTACTCATTCAACGGCTAGTAAATTAATAAATTTACATGATCGCGATAATAAGTCACAAGGTAGGAACATGATCTACAGTAAATTATAAAACTAGCAATAAAATTGATCAAGCACTTTTTGATTGATGGTTCAATTTGATAAGTCATATTTGTAGGCAATTTTATGGAAAAAACCCAAGTAGGTATTCCTGAATATGTTGCCAGTGTGACCACCATTGTATTTTATATTGTCTGTGGCTGCCAATGAGCTTCTACAAGAAATATATGAAATGTCCATTCACACTGTAACACTGTACATTAGCGTACCCGTTACAAATTCCATCATCAGTTCATCACCAGTGATTTATAATGGTACTACGAGTATTTATGATTTACGAGCATTCTACGAGTGTTTGTTATCGCGTTACAAATGCTGTGTTAGCCCGCTTTAAAACCATTCACGGCTCTGCTCAATTAAAAGTTTGGGAGTTAGAAAATAAGCCGGTGAACTCCGACAACTTTGCTTATGGGTTGATTTATTGTTATAACTTTATTATGAAAAATTGTATTTAGGCCGATTGAATATTAGTGTTTTTTTTAAAGGGTCCTTAGATTTCTTTAAGTTATCAAATTCTACTTATCAAACTTGTTCTTGAACCCGACGCGCCATATATTAAGACTGCGCCGAGCGTACGCCGGATGTACAGTGGCGCCCTCATTACTATTATTGTGTTTTCTAATAAACTAAAGTATTTACTTGAAATTGGTCGGTAGCGTTTTGTACTACAAATGAAAACACAACTTATAGGATATATCACATAGTTTAATAACTATTCACTTTCGAGTTATCAACTTAACTGAAAAAAGTGGCCCATTAATTGTGTTTTTACTTGCACTACCAAAATGCATCGTCTGATTCTAAGGAAATTGTTTAGTTAATTAGAAAACACAATATTGTGTGCTTAACTGGCGAGTTGAAGTTGTCCCGTCAAAGTGAAAAAAAACACATTTAAGGGCGTGCATTCTCAGCTTACCCGGCTTACTCGATCGACAACTCTGGTAAGCGCGTCATAGACACAAATATCATAGACGTATAAATTAGGCGCGCTGACCTCCTTTTTATACGACTCCAAAACATGTACATGGTCCCCCGTAGCCTTTATTTGGCCGTCGGATTTAAAATGCTCGTTTGTATGATACACGCATTGTCCTTATAAATGCCGTACAAAGTTATCTGGCCTGGTGGAGAATATTGGAACTAATGTCGCCATCGTATAAGAAACGTCGCGGTCATACACTTAAGTTGATGAGAGCGACGCCGCCGCCGGGGCACGTAAGTTTGTGCTGTCGTCGGTTGACTGTGTGGTCGGTTGCTGCTGGTTTCCTTTGTTACTTAATATATTAGACTAGCTTTTATCAGCGGCTTTGTTTACGTGGTTATTGACATTGAACAATAGTCGAAATTGGACAGTGTTGATCACACTGAAAATAACTTAATGTAAAGTTTTTTTTTATGGTTAGTTTTTGTACTGATTTAAAATTAAAAAGGCTTGAGTGGACACTTATTGTCTAGTTACCTGTAGTACAATTGTAGATTAGTTTGGGACTAGGCCAATTTGTTCCCAGATATTGATTTTATACAATACGACTTTTATGAAAACCTGCGTTAAGCTCTTTGACCGTGAAAGGTGTGATAACAAAACAAGAAAAAATACTTTTCCTTTCATAATATAGTCAAGACTCAATGAAAACTGGTCACTTTGTATAGAATTTCCATATAAAGCGAGCCGTTTTCATTGCTCTTGAGTGTATTAGTAAGGATTTTAAATGCCAAGGTAACTTAATTCCCAATGATATTGCAGAAGTATAAATATGTTTCGTTCCTAGTAAATTGCGTTTGAAAATAGTCGCAGTTGCTTAGTTCACTTGTTTCACTCGTGAATGATAGACAGATACGGAAAACACGAGAGTATTGAGAGATATTATAGCTATCGTCGAGAGTGTTCTTTTTTGGATCTTCAACTTGGGCGCGGTAGTAACATATCTACTTGTATGTAATATCATTGTTAATTGTTAAATCCATATAAAACTGTATCCATATGGGGACTTGTTGTAGGTATTTGGCATTAAAACGGTCTATTAAACCGCCGTCGAGGTTCAGCGTTGTAATGACGTGAGAGAGCCAAATCGACGGTAAAATTGTTAAATGAACCGATTGATTAGTTTATATTAAGGCAATAAAATATAATAGTGCCACTCCATGTCCTCCCGTGGATGTCGTAAGAGACGAATAAGGGAATAAAGGCTGTGTAGTACTGTTAGGCGATGGGCTTGCAACCTGTCACAAATACACTGGTAAACATCTTAGCCTAATTGTGCAAAATGTGGTTACAGAATTATTAACAAGTTTTTAGAGTTGTTAGTAATTCTGTAGCTCTGCCTACCCCACTCTGGGAATAAAGGCGTGAGCTTAAGTATGTATGTATGTAGTAAGGCAAAGGCGTATGTTTTTGATAATTCCGTTTATTCCCCAAATACCCAAATAGCTGTAGAAATGCTAACCCTGCTTAGCATAGCAAGTAACTCATTATTTCCACGGTAATTTTTGTTTTGGATTTTTTATGTGTGTTTGTACGCCTACCCGGTCAAATGTATCGATTTTGATTAAATTTGAAATGGAGATAGCTTGAACCTTGGGCTTTTTTTACCCCGTGTTTTTTTGGCTTCAAAAAAAGAATAAACGACATCGCAGGCAGAATCGTTCATGAATCATGATATTAGTAGGGATATATCGTAGCTAAGGCTAATGTATTCGCTCGTAAAGTGCCTATCAACTACAAGTGGTAGCCGAGTCCTTGAATTTTAGCGCCTAAAATATCGCGCTTTTTGTATGCGTAATCATTTCGCTTGCTAATGTTCTTGTTGTGGTGCAAAACTGCAAACTTAAGAAGGATGTTAAGGAGTTATTTTTTCTACATGCATGAAAAGTGGTAGGTACATTTTATTATTTCCACATGCGCGCAAAGTGGTAGATTATATATATCTTTACTAATATTATAAAGCTGAAGAATTTGTTTGTTTGTTTGCTTGAACGCGCTAATCTCAGGAATTACTGGTACGATTAAAAAAATTCTTTCAGTGTTAGATAACCCATTTATTGAGGAAGGCTATAGGCTATATATCATACTCACATAAACCGAAGCGAAGCGAGGGCGGGTCGCCAGTAAATTATATTGTTCGTGCTCGCAATAGTACCTACCAGACAATATTTTTAACGAGTAAATTTGAAATATTACAATTAAGCAAATTATCAATTATTTACAAAATGCACTTTTTTTTTGAGAGCCCGCAGTTTCATTATCCCCATATTGACACGAGACAGATAACATTTCAGTATACATGGCGCGGCTAATATGAATCCCATTGTTGCAGGAGCTTGTTACATTTCGTCGGCTTAGAGTGCAAACCTGCTAATTCCATATTTGGTAACTTTACAGGAGAGACAAAAAACATTATAAAAAAATTCAAACTTAAATGTGAGAAAAAGTATAAATACAGTTTAGTGTGTTTTTTTATTTTGTATTTTACTAAATAAAATAAAATGTACTAAATACATCATGTATTTATTTAATAACACTTTTGTGACTTAGCAGGTTTTATTGATCAAATTACGGTGTTAATAACGGACTTAGATGTTTTTCTTTATAATAATAAAAAATTTACTACTTCCACAAATCACTTAGGTAATTATCTTAGACATATCAGTAATAATAAATTGGTCCAAAAAAATTAAAAATAAATAATATGTTTTCTAACTTTTTTGTTACTTTTTATTGGTGTTTCATTCCTATAACATAATTGATTACATAATAGGAATAAAATATTAACTTTTAATAGCAATACATAGACTGAGCTCTTTTTGATGCTTCAGTGACTTTTCTCCCTCTTGGTCACAGGTAAGGATGTTACAAGACTATCAACGTGTAGGTACTTTTTTTCGGCCCTTCTCATACTCCAATTTTTTTTAAATATATCCTGTCTGTCCGTTTCTGTAAACGTTGAACATCTCAATGTTTCTTTATCTGTTTCTTTACACTGGCATCTATTTTTCATTATTTTAACATCCTTTGGGACTTCATAATTCCATGTTTCTCCTTTTTTCTTTCCATAGTATTTTTTCCCGCTTTCTCTTAATTTTCTATTCTTTCTAGCAAACCAATTTGACTTTTGAACCTGAACCCGTTTCTTCCTTTTTTTGTTATAAAATATCATACAATTAAATATTCAGCACTAAATAGGACTATTTTTATAAAATTATTAAGATTCCTACAAAACGGCTAAGTACAATAACTTTGCAATTTGGTATAAAGAAAAACTGCTAACTCCCACTTGTATAAACTATAGGTACCTATCTCAATTTATAACAGCAGTATTTATTTACTTCCCAATTGAATTTCAATTAAATATTAAGTAAATAACAATAACAGTAAATACCTGTACTATATTCCACGTTTGAAAACTTAAATTTAAGCCAAAAACACATTTATAATATATTTTTTTCAAGAGCACACGTGACGGCTGCGAAAACACTGTACAAAATGGTCGGCATGAGGGATTTACCCGCCAACTTTTGAATTCATGGATTTGACTGGTTTGCTCATCACGCGTTTTTGTCAATTTACTAATTTATTTGATGGTTAGCTGTTTTTCTAGGCTGTGTATTATTTTTTTCTGATTCGAACGGTGTGTAAAACGTAAAAACGGTTAAAAGTGGATTTGGCTGGTTTGCTCTCTAAGCCGACGTGCAATGTATATATAGGGTAACTCGTCAATAACTGGTCACTTTAGAAAGTGTAATTTAGTTACTAGCCATCAAATTTCTTACCGACGCAATGTTTACTTACTTATTATTGGTATTTGCACGTTAACGATTTAATTAGTAATTATCAATGATTAAGTACTTTATTATTCACTAGCTCGTGCCCCCGACTCCGTCCGCGCTGAAAAATAAAACATAGCCTATGTTCATCAGGGATAATATAGGATTCTAATGGTGAAAGAATTAGGAGCCAATTCAAACAAACAATCAAATATTTCCTCTTTATAATATTAGTGTAGAAGTGTAGATGTACAGTCACGAGCGTTAATTTGGGACCCATTTCAAGAAAAATATGCTTGAAGTCGTCAATGTCATTAGAGACTTCAAGTCATTTGTAACTTTTAGGAAATTCAACCTTATTGTAGAATGTCAGATTGACTTTGGACCTAAGGTTGGTATCAAATTAAATCACGTGACTGTAGATAGGTTCGATACAAGTGTCTAAAGTATTCTATAATTTTATATAATGGTCCTAAATAATGTACCTGGTCTATTTCGGTACCTACACTTTGTACACGTGTAGCTCTAAATTTTGTACTTATGCATGTTTTTTTTTATGCCATGCTTTCTTTATTGATGTTCAATTTAATCTGTGTTTTATTTTTTCTTGTGATCGTTGAATGAATATTTCTATTTCTATTTCTATTTTTCCATGGAAAAGCATACAGATCACCTGATTGTAAAAGGGATCGACATTTGCGTCCTCAAGATTACAATTTAGATAAGACTGGAAACTTCAGACTGCAATTGCGTTGCCACCGCTGACTAAGATGGAATGCCTCTATGCTAGTAATTTCACCAAATGTCTTATCCCCAATCCGGAACACAACAATTCAAACACTACCTCTGAGTTCCCATTATCATAATTAGCTTAAATTTGGTACACGCGTACATATATGGACACATACATACATACATACCGTCACGCCTTCATCCCAGAGTGGGGTAGGCAGAGCTACAGAATTACCAACAACTTTAACAGCCAGTTGTCAATTCTGTAACCACATTTTGCACAAACAGGCTAAGATGTTTATCATGTGTATATTAGTGACAGGTTGCAAGCCCATCGCCCAAAAATACTACAAGCCTTTAATCCCTTAGTCGTCTCTTACGACTTCCACAGGAAGGTATGGAGTGGTACTATTCTATTCTGCCGGCAACCACACGGCGGAATATATGGACATTTTCTACAATTATCATTACTTTTGTTCACAGTTTCAATAAAACTGATTCATGTAACATAGACCTGAGTTTTTTTTTTTGAATAGCTATAAAAATAACCAAGATATAAGCCAACAAATATCAATGCCATATCTTGTCACTTGGGCCACAAGTAATCACTTTATTGACTCTGTTAATGGTGCTAATGAAGAGACCACGTTGTGTGGTTATTGTTTGCTAGCATTAGAACTTTTAATATAATGTATTCTCTTAGAAGTCTTACTTCGTCTTATTGGGCTGACAATCGTAACCTGATCTCCGAGCTCATAGCATAGGTACCAAGTTATTATCAAACCGCGATTAGAATAGGATTGAGTACAGTCAGCAGAAATATTTACGCCGAAGACGTCAAAATTATCTGCACTCGACTATTGTCAAAAGAATACGCCGTGTCTAGATCATTTTGAGCATGCTAATCTGCTTAGCTACTTTGTATACTTTTTTAAATGAATACATGAAATGATTTTCAATGGTATATATGTATTCCAATCGTATTATATTCGCGGCTTGATGGTGCCTACGACCAAAATCTCGTTCAGTTACGCTCGACGTCTACGAGCTCGCTGGTAAGTTATTAAAGACAGGGTACCGAGCTCCGGTATAAACAAAAAAAAAAGCACTTAATAATAAAAACAATTTTATCGACAGGCTTTTAGAATAGAATGGAATGAAAAATATTAATGTGCATTTTACAGTGCTGCGAAAAGGGTATCAGTACTCAGCTAGGCGCAGAATTACATTTTGATATAGACACAAGTCTAATCTAACTTAACCTGCGTAATGTTTAAGATACCCTCAAAACAGAGCTTCAGCAGAAAATTGCTTTCGATGAAGAGAAATTCGGTGAAATGACAGATTCTATGAAATTAATGTCGATAAAACAAGTCGATATCAATAAATAACCAATATTCATCTGAAATAAAGTAGTGAAAGAATTTAGACAGGTTCTGGAGATTACTTATGGGACAGATACATACTGACAAATTCACACCCGTTATGATATTAGTATGGGTAACGAGTCGTTGCTCTTAGGCTTGCGCTTGACTGGATCCTGAATGGATATCACGCTTGAGTGCACTGTGCAATGTATGCAAGTGTACGGTTGTCTATAACACTGTATATTAACGAGATCACAACGGGTTAACGTAAATAAAGTCGACAATCAAACGAACAAACAGAGAGCAGGGGTGTTATCCTCTCAAAAACAACAGACGGTCGGAAGAACGAGCTGGGGCGAGTTTAAGTAGTCCCATCAGAGCGAACAAGACACATTTTAGCGCATGCATTTTCAATTAAGCAGCCTTATACGTTCGATCATGCTGCTAAATTGAAAATGCACGCACTCAAACATGTTTTATTCGCACAGACGGGACTACTTAAACTCGCCGCTTGGAGATTCACTCGTCCGACCGTCGTTGTTGAGAGAATTACTACCCTGTACCATTACTATGAGTTACAATTACCGTACTCGCTACCGGGTCGAGTGCTCTGTCCCTCGCACTCCGTAAGAATACTTGCGAGGTCTGCCAGGGATAGAGCATTTGACTCGCTAGCGACTACGGCAATGGTAAATTGTAACTCATGGTGAGAGTAATGAGCAGAAGGAGGTAAACAGCTTAGAGCGCTGGCCCGCATTGTCCGGATCGCTACCACCATCTTATCCATTAACCTACCGCCAAACAGCAGTGTTCGCATTGTTGTGTTCCGGTTTGGGGATAAGACACCCGGTGAAATGACTAGCATGGAGGCATTCCATCTTAGTCCTCAGAGTTGGCAACGCATTTGCAGTCTTAGGATTGCATTGCAGTCTTGTGATTGCGAATGTCTATGGGTCACAGTTTCCATTTACCATCAGGTGGACTGTGTGCTCGTTTGTCAACTCGATGCCATAAAAAAAAAAGGTTCTTCGTGCTGCGGACGCGTCTGCTCATGATTACCTAGGGGTTCCGGACGAACTCGGGACATGTCGAGCGATTTTCGACATTATTTACATGAGTTATACCTGTTGTTATCTCTTTAATATGTCTGAGTCTGGCGGATGTTATTGTAGTATTAACCACGTTTTACAATGATTAGTTTGTTGTCAGGTGGGATTAGTCCTGTCATGACAGAATTTGAAGGCTTTTTAGAACTAAACTAGCCCTATTTCACCATCCCGACAATGACATGGCGCAGTTTATATGAGACCCAGTGATGTATCAGCCTTTGCAATGTATAACGAATTGTCATCTGTCACGTGTCAAGATGGTGAAATAGGCAGCGAACGGGTCGATGCGACGCGACTTTGCTTGTACGTGTAGAATTCGTTTTTCGTTATTTTGCCTTTAGTCAAGAGAGACTTTCAATATTAAATAA
Source organism: Acleris laterana (assembly GCA_963966035.1). NCBI lineage: Eukaryota > Metazoa > Arthropoda > Insecta > Lepidoptera > Tortricidae > Acleris > Acleris laterana. The sequence goes on from OZ014443.1 coordinate 17,120,008, forward strand.
ATAAATAAATGTCTGGGGACAATTGCACACAAATTGACCTAGTCCCAAAGATACAGGCTTGTTCTATTGGTGGGTACTAGACAACGATAAACTTACTTTATATAGAGAAATACATAGAAAACATCCAAGACTCAGGAACAAATTCTCGCGCTCATCGCACAAATATCCGCCCTTATCGGGATTCGAAACTGGGACCACTAGGTTCATACGATCACTACCAACTATGCTAACGTGTAGCCATATTACAAGTTTGTATATTATATACTTGTACAAGTAAAAATCAAATTTGTCAAGATCGTAAGTGGAAAGAAATGATCGCCTACCCCTCTGGGAAACAGGCGTGATTTAATGTACCTATGTATGTATGTACTAGTAAAAATCTCTTTACAAAAATATCTATAGTATTCACGATTTCATTATACGAGATCAGAGATACGAGGGCCTCGGCCATCAACTAAACATTTCGTGTGACCTTGAACAACGCCCTTTATTGTATTATTCATCCACTTGTGAATGAAAATATGTAAAGGTCAAACAGAGGCGTGTACAATTCTAAAAGCCAAATTCATTATGTATAAACATCATCCCGCCCTCGCTTCGTTCCATTTATATAAAGAAATAGTAATCTATGTCCATCCGAATAATGTTCCTCTCAATTGGTTAAGGATGTTTTCAAATGAGTTCCCTGGTTCCGATGATTACCTGTCGAATAGATAAACTCACAAAATGACTCTCGATTTATAATATTAGTATCTGCTCCTCTAAAAATAATTGTATTTGACCTGGGTAGTGATTCTCTCAACAACGACAGTCGGACGGACGAACGAGTGAATGTCCAAGCGGCGAGTTTGAGTAGTCCCGTCAGTGCGAACAAAACATATTTTAGCGCGTGCATTTTCAATTTAGCATCAAGGCTGATTTACATTGGGTCAGTAAAAGCATGCCAGTAGAAGTACATTGCGTCGTTACAACAGCTCTCGCATCGAACGTGAAAATCAACTCGTCAATGTACTTCTACTGGCATACTTTTGCTGACCCAATGTAAATCAGCCATCATGGTTTCTGCCGATGGATCGAACGTACGCTTAATTGAAAATGCATGCGCTAAAGTGTGTTTTGTTCGCTCTGACGGGACTACTTAAACTCGCCGCTACGATTTCGCTCGTTCGTCCGATCGTCCGTTGTTTTTGAGAGAATAACACCCCTGTTACGGAATCGTTTTTCACTCGGCCGCCATTACTGTGAAGTAAATAAGAGATCACGCCCCTGACAATACGATAACTCAACAGGTGAAAAACTATATTGTTTTTACCCTGTTGAATGAATAGACGCTCTGGTACCTATACATGTGTATCTACAGTCTGTGCGCTCTTAGAAGGTACTTCGGGTTTGTACTTTTCTCTCACTCGCTCTTAATAAGATCGTATGAGAACGAGTGAGAGACAAGTACAAACCCGAAGGCTATTGCACTGTACAGTCACCAGCAATAATATATTATCCATTATGGGGCGCATAAATATCTGACACGCTCTTATCCCTCCCTCTAGCAATAAAGACGTGTCAGATATTTTTGATAGTGTTGAAAAACATTCTATTACGTTCGAAAGAAAACACATTCACAAAAACAAACAACTACGGTTGCGAACGTAATTATCCTATTCTAACGTACCTATACTATTAAATGAGCAACGTACCTATAGCTAAGTATATTTTGTAATCACGTTATCGAAAACAGCTCTTACGATTTCGATGAAATTGGCAATACAGCGGTTTAAAGGGAGCGAAAATAGATTTGTCAAGTGAAGACATTATCTTCGGGAAAATCGTTTCCAACCCGAGTGACGCTCGTCCTTCCGGCTACTTATTAGATAATCCGGTAAAGGATATTTAACCATAATGAATGATTAACCTATTTCTCTAAGTAGGCCACACAAGCCTCACAAGCTTGAGGCCACCAGCGTTTCCCAACTCCCCAAGGGATCAGCCATGGGATATTATATTACCTATTATTTGATTGAAATACCTTTCAACAAAAGTAGCAATTTATAAGCAGAATTTTCGTTTCGTCGAACGGCATTTATCGTCGTGTGAGTTTTTTTTTAAATCTTACTAGTCTAACCTAACCTTGTTTAAAATATCCTGCGGGCCTAGTATGGCTGCGTCTATATCGCGTGTCAACTGTGGTGTACGGGCTGCTAGTGTCACGTACAACAATATTAAATGTTTAATTGATAGATGCTGAATTGTTTGTAATGATAAATCACCGAGTCTCAAAATAATTACTTTTATTGATAAAGATGCTTAAAGGTAATTGAAATGAATGTACACGATTGAATGCTACACGTGAACTGAAGCGCAGTAAGTAATTTACGCAATCGAAGGTAAATTTGCTGAATGCGCGAATGTGCGGAATGTGCACCGTACATGCTCCCGCACGAGAGGAAAGAGAGATGAGGATGATACAAAATTAAATTCGTAGGTTAAGTAATAAGTGAATACATTTCAAGCTTATAATCTATGATCGTTGCTCTCTGTTTCATGAAACAAGGCTTTATTAAAAACAGGCGAGGTAGCCTTGTTTTGCTTCGTCGTTTTAAGAATACTGGAAAGAGTCTTCATTTCTGTAGATGCTTCCTGCTGCGAAGAGTGACCCAGGTCTCTCGGATAAGCCTGGGGGGCCTGGATGGTAATGCAGGTTGATTGCTGTTCCGCCGGTCTTGAGTTAATGTTGATGTTGTCATTATTTCGTTTGTACCAACGACGCCAAATTGTAATGCAAATTGCTGTTACAGCTCCCGCTAGTATTATATAAATAACTAAATATTGATGTACGTCGTCATTCGACATGCCTTCATTGAGGGCTGTCTCTGTTTTCATCTGCTGAATTTGAGTCTTGATTTGTTCCAGGGTAACTCTATTGTCGCTTGCGTTGATTTCAGTTATTGGCACGGAAACGTTGATAATATGATTGATCTGAGGAATTTCTGGAGTGTAAAGATGCGATGTTGTCTTCATCACACTGTGTTGATTTTTATGTGAGTAGACTGTAAAGTCTTCGCCTTTGATGACGCAGCTCGGTCCGAGCGCAATAACCCCGGCCCTTTCTGTCTGTTCAGCGGTAACGCGATCCTCGCATATGATTCGTAGTGTACATTTGTCGCAACAATAATAAAGATATGAATTAATTTGATTTAATTCCGTCCAACTATTGCGGCACGCGGCGATGCTTGTTTGGCACTTATTTGTTATTTGATCTTTGATACAAAAACCTTCATCTGACTTGAAATGAAGAATTGGTTTTTTCGTATGACAGAGATGAATAGATTCGTCATACTGCAAACAATGTTGTAGGTCGGTTTCTGTCATTGTTACGTAGTTATCTTTACGTAGGTTGATTGCGACATAGTCAGATATAGGAATAACACTAATCGTCTTGTTTCCGATTTGATGCGGAATTGTTATGATTTTGTATAAATCAAAGCCTTCTCTGCTCACTAGTGGAATTTTGATTTCAAAAATCATATACTGCTGTGTCACTCTTGCCTTGACTTTTAGTACGGTATAAATTTTGGCCATTTCAGTCTGAATATTATCGATCGGCAACGATAAATCTCGTGTTAACTGGCCTGAGATTATGTTAAGTTCATTTTGAAGCTGCTGCGGTGATATCAGGTGGAGGTTGAACATTCCATGATGAATATCAGTTATGGTGTCTAATAATGAGTCTTGAATAGATTTTAACTTCGTGAGTATGTTATTTGCGATGATTGTTATTAATATAAGTTCGTTCATAACTTGTACACCTTGGACTTCTTTGTTTAGAGTATTTGTGGCGTTCGATAAACTGTTTAAATGTTGATTTATGACTTTATGCTGCTTGTTAATTGTCTCCTCTGTTCGTTTCAGCAGGTTGTATTCTGCTTCCACGACCGAAGTTTGGTTCTTCCACAGCTGTGACAAATGATTTTGATTTTTTCTAATCAGCTTGATGTCTTGTTGGTATTTTTCGGCGAATCGTTGATCTAATACTCCGAATAGGCTGTTAGCGACGTATCCAACGCCATCCACAAGCCCGCGGCGTCGCCTTACTTGAGGTTCGAAACGCTGACTCAGTAACATGTGATCGTAGTAGTGAAGTTCGCTGTGGCTGTGACGTAGTTGTGTTGATACGATGTTGCAATACATATTTGTATCTGTTCTTTCACATATGTGATTTAGTTTCTTGAGATATTTGTCAAATGTTTCTGAAGATTCCCAGTATGGACTCATATCATAATACACAACGAGTTTCCACTCATCGCGTACAACTTGCATGCTTGATATTTGGTCTAAATACAGTGCTTTGCTTAATTTTGTTATGTTAAAATGACTATGTGATGATGAAACCAAGGTCATGAAGAAAATTAGTGATATAATCATCGATGTGAAGTTTGCTTTCTTTGATCGGCCTCTCTCCATGGGTTTACTTTCGTTTTTTTCGTCTTCTTGCTGTTTTGGTTTTGCTTCTGTTTTGCTTGGCTTTATTGCTGCTGTATATGCTGTATTCAACTCTGTATTTGTGGTTAGTAAAGCCAATTTTAGTATGGGGCGTTTAATATAGCCGTTTTTTGTTTTTAACGTAACGACTCGAACGCGACCGTCTGCCCCGGGATGAAGATCGGTTACTCTGCCCAGAGCCCATTTTCCGGACGGAAGGTTAGGTTCATGTATGAGAACAATGTCGTTAATTTTAAGATTGGTTTGTTCTTGTTTCCATTTGCTTCTTGCTGATAGCTGACATAGATACTCTGATTGCCAGCGCTTCCATAAATCTTGTTGTATTTTCTGTATTCTGTACCACCGTGTTCGTTCATCTCGTTCCGAGTCTAGAATAGTCAAGACGGGTCCATTGCTGAGGAAATGAGACGGTGTAAGGTAGTTTAAATCATCTGGGTCTTCTGTCAATGCACAAAGAGGGCGACTGTTCATGCAGCCTTCTATTTGTGTAAGTAGGGTGTAAAACTCTTCGTAGGTGAGTTTTTGCTCGCCGATGACACGTCGCAAGTGATGTTTGAGTGCTTTCACTCCCGATTCCCAAAGCCCACCAGCACTGGGCCAGGCTGGGGCATTAAAGTGCCATTGGATTCCCATGTTATTGATGTCAGTGAAGAGGTCGTTTGTGAAAATTTGTTGAAGTTCTGATAATTCTTGCTTTAATGCTTTGTTAGCGCCGACAAAGTTTGTGCCGTTATCACTATACATGTTGCTCGGCGTTCCACGCCGAGAAGCCATCCTCTTCAATGCTGCTAAAAATGCAGAAGTGCTCAAGTCAGACACCAGCTCAAGGTGCACTGCCTTGGTTGCCATGCACACAAACACGGCGATGTACCCTTTTGTAGTCTTCACTCCCCGACCTTTGTTGAGTTTGACATCTACATATCCAGTAAAATCAACACCTGTGTGATAAAACGGTCGGGTAGGGTTAATTCTTGATTCTGGTAGATCTCCCATAAGTTGCTGCTGCTGCTTAGCTTTAATCTTTTTGCACTTTATACACGTCAGTAATTGCTTTTTCACTGCTCTGTTACCTCCTATTATCCAGAAACTTTTCCGAACTTCTGATAAAGTAAGGCGGGCGCCGCCGTGCAACATTGTTTCGTGGGCGTGGTCAATGATAAGTTCTGTTAAGCGGCCTTGATGCGGAATAATAAAGGGATGTTTCATGTTTTCACTGATGTTTGCATGCTTGAGTCGACCTCCAACTCTTAAAAGGCCATCCTTGTCAAGATAGGGATTTAATTCCAAAATTTTGCTCTTATTACTTAATTGCTTTTGTGACTTTAGCTTGCTAATTTCATCTTTAAATTCCACTTCTTGAACGTATTTAATTATTTTCAGTTTTGCTTTTTTCAACTCCGTGACAGTTAAGTAATCAGGTTTTTTGCGGTATCGTGTTATCGCGCGTAGTACCCACGAGAGTACTCGCACTGCGTGATTCATTTTGCTGAACTCGTTTAATATGTTTTGTATGACGTCATCACAGCTGTTACGTAGTGCGACGTAGCTTTGTTTTGTTTTTCGTACTTCTTGGTCTGTGACATAACAAGGTCGTTCGGTGTCTAGTTTATCATTAAAAGTAGATAGAAAATTCGGACCGTGCCACCATAATGGATGTTGTTTTAATTGTTCTCCTGATATTCCTCGACTGGCACAATCAGCTGGGTTCTCTGCTGATTTCACATAACGCCAGTTGCTTGACGAGATGACTTCTTTGATCTGTTTGACTCGGTTGGCTACAAATGGTTTCCATCTACCGCAGTCTCCTTGAATCCATCCTAGTACTGCTGTTGAATCCGACCACCCAAAGAGCTTGAGTTGATGACCGAGTAAAGCTTGCTGTATTTTGCATATTAATTTAGATAGTAAATATGCTCCGCTTAGTTCCAATTTGGGGAGAGTAAGGTTTTTGTTGTCTGGGACTAATCTTGTTTTTGCTGCTACTAGAGTTACCGTGGTGCCAATCTTGCAATAAACTACACAGGCAAATGATTTGATTGATGAATCACAGAAGCCGTGTAATTCAATGTTATCACCTTCGCTGCAATGATACCATCTCGGTATTTTATAAGAATTGATATATTGTAGGTCTGCTTGAATCTTGTCCCATTCTGCACTAATGTCTCTTGGAAGCTGGTCATCCCATTGTATATTAGAGAGCCACACTTGTTTGAATAAAAGTTTTAGCTTGGTGGTTAAGGGCGAAAGCCAGCCAAGGGGATCAAATATTTTAGAGATATCCGAAAGTAGCGTCCTCTTAGTGTGTGTTCTTGCTTTCGCCTGTGTGTTGATTTTTAGTTCAAAAGTAAACTCATCTTCTTGTGGATGCCATTTTAGTCCAAGAGTCTTTGTTGATTCCGATTGCTTAAAATCGAATATTTCATGTTTTGTTTGTGCTTTGTTGACTTCTTCTAGAAGTTCGATCTTATTAGATGACCACTTGCGCAAATAGAAACCTCCTGATTGCAGTAAGTGCATTAAGTCTGTTTGAAGTTGTTTTGCTGATGCTAATGTAAAACTTCCACTGACAAGGTCATCCATATAGAATTCTTCTTGTAAGGCTTTGGCTGCTCTGCTTGATGTGTATTTATGACCTTCATCGATGGCCAACTGCTTTAAGGTCATCATTGCTAAGAATGGGGCGGCCTTCGTTCCGTACGTGACAGTAGTAAGTTGATGTTCACGCATAGGATCTTCACTTGATGCTCGCCATATTATTTTTTGATATTGTTGATGGTTAGGACTAACGAGTATCTGCCTAAACATTTTTTCAATATCTGCGGTGAAAGCGTATTGATATTGCCTCCACCGCATGATAAGGCTCATTAAGTCTTGCTGTAAATTTGGCCCGCGGTGCATAAGATCATTTAAAGCAAATCCTGATGATGATTTTGCTGAAGCGTTAAAAACGACTCGTAATGCTGACGTAGTCGACTCAGCACGTTCCACACCATGATGTGGTAAGAAATAATCGGGTTTCTGAATGCTTTTACACTCGGCCATGTGATTTAGTGATTTATACTCCTCCATGAATGCTTTGTATGCTTTTGCCAAATTTTGTTGTCTGTTGAATTTTCGTTCAAGCTGATGGAACTGAGCTACGGCCTTGGGTTTTGAGGCTCCCAATTTTTCTTCAAACCCTGTCTTCAGAGGTAGATTTACAACGTATCGGCCTTCTTCGTTACGTGTTGTTGTGCTTTGGTAATACTGTACACAGTCGAGATCTTCTTGTGACATAGTGGATGTTTCAGATATATCTTCAATCGACCAGAATTTGTGAATCTCGTCCACATTGTTAATAACAACGTTACATTGTAAAGTTGGAACGTTGCCACATAAAATCCAACCCAAACGTGTCTGTTGCGCGATTGGTTGTGTTTTATCGTGCCTGATGATACCTTCTTGTATAATGTTTGAATAAATGTCTGCTCCTAGTAAGATATCAACTGGGCGACTGACGTTAAAATCTGGATCGGCAAGTTGAATGCTCTCCAAGAACTGCCATGATGGTTTTTGGAACGTTTTGTTGGGCAAGTTGTTGATAAGGTTCCGCATGATATAGACATCGGTGTTAAAAGTATGCTCATTGTGTAATGCGGTACACTCGATGTTAAGAACTCCTTTGCAACTGTTTTCCTTTGCACCAACTCCGAATATAACTCCCTTGCATCGCTGGCGAGGTAATCTTAGCAGCTGTGCTGCTCTTTCTGTTATAAGTGATGTTTGCGAGCCTTGATCAATAAGTGCTCGCAAATTTATCAGAGATTGGTCCACTGTTCTGACCTTGATTATTGCTGTTGCTAGAAGTATTTCCGACAAATCTTCTTGTGATACGTGAGTGCTATTGTTGTTAGGTTTTTTGCTTTCGGCGACATTGCCTTTGTAACCCGAAGTACTCGGCGGCGGCGTCATGTTTCCATAATCATTGTGTAGTAACGTGTTGTGGTTTCCATTACATACGCGGCATCTTTTAAGTGAAAAACATTCTTTGCCTTTATGATCAAATAAGCAATTCTTGCATATGTTGCTTCTTGTTATTATTTGCCGTCTTGCGTCAGAATGTAATTCCAGAAAATGTTTGCAAGCAAATAATTTATGTTCACCTTGACAATGTGGACACTTATATTCATTATAATTATTTGCTGTTTTTGTAGACGAATTGTTTGAATATGATTTAAACTTTATGTTCTGTTTGGTGCCGAATGCTTTGTACGAATTAAATCTCTTGTTGTTTGATGGTTCTTGTTGCTGGGGCTGATTTTGATATGTTTTTGGCGTATCAAATTTGCGACGAGATGATTCCAATGACGTAAATTTGTTTTCTAAAAATTCAAGAAATTCCTCGAGGTTAGGTAAATCCCGTGGTGCTTTTAACGATTCCACGTAATCGTTGTGAGTTTCAGTATCTAATTTTTGAGAAAGCAGGTGGACTAGTATAGGATCCCACGAGGCAGTGTCCACTCCTAGGTTTTTGATTGCGTGAAGACATTCGTATGTGGTGTCATGGATTTTCTTTATCGATGCTGATGAATGTTGCTGTGTGTTAGGCATGTTAAGCATAATGTTCATATGAGACGAAAAAATCATCTTCTTATTGTTGTACCTATGGTTAAGTATATCCCAACACGTTTGATAATTGTCGGAGCTAATAAGTAGATGCTGGATTAGTTTCTCTGCCTCCCCTTTAACTTTGCTTTTTAGGAATTGCATTTTTTGCCCATTCGGAATTGATGGGTTCGAATGGATTGCTTCGGTAAATAAGTCCTTGAATGATGTCCAATGTTGATAGGTGCCACTAAATATTGGAATTTCCATCTTGGGCGTTGATTTGTCTCTATGCGATACTGACCATATTTTGGTGTTGATATCTTTTTTGATCTTATTGTACTGCAACTCGTAGGTGTTATAGCTCATTTCGTATGTTATGTTATTGCTTCCTAACTCGCTATCAATTTCCCAGTGTAAGGTATCGATAGCTGTCCATCGAGCTTGCAGTACCTTAAGGGCGTCTTCATACTCCCATTTTTCTTTGATTTCCTCCAGGTTTATATTGCTTGCGGTTCTGACAAATGCTTTGAAGTTGCTGGTTTGCTTACGTAACATTTCCTCAGTTCTGCTAGAAGATCCTCGCGTATTTGTGTCTAGTACATCGAGGGTGATAGATGCCCCTCCTTCATCTCGGATGGCATCCGAGTCTGAAGATTTACCTGGCTTAACTTTATCTTGAGAAGAAGACAGTCCTTCTTGTTTGGATGCCGCTGTAGCTGGAACTGTTTTTGCTGAAATTCCTGGCTTTTGCTCCTGCTGTAAAAAGCTCGATACATATTGCTTCGTACTTTGATAAAACTGCTCAGTAGCTTCATAGTGATTGTCGATAAAGTACTTATGTTGTATATCTGCCCACTCACTAAGCTGTTGATGATTAGCTTTAAAATCTTCCCAATATTGTTCCAACACCTGTAACCTTCTTGGAATTAATTCGGGAGTCTTGCGTTCTGCTCCATCTTTCTTGAAATTGACAAGAAACTTGTTGATTGCTTCCATCAGTTGCGATTGGTTGTCCAAAAGTATTTGAACAGCCTCCATGTTTTATGCTTTATTTGATATCGGTTGTTCGACGTTAATTCTGATTAATTCTGACGAAATGCTGTTTGCTGAAGTTATTTTGCTATTTGCTGTTGATAATGCTTGGTGTATGCTGTTGATAATGTTTGCTGGTAAATGCTAAAGCGCGTGCTTCTATGACCTTATTGCAGTTTTATGCGCCTTCTCAATCTGGCTGGTGAGACCCGCTTGTGGGAGGCCAGCCAAACCGATCGCTACCGCTTCAAGGTTCCACTGAAACACTTCACTTTATGGTTCGAAGGACCACTTTGATGTACGGGCTGCTAGTGTCACGTACAACAATATTAAATGTTTAATTGATAGATGCTGAATTGTTTGTAATGATAAATCACCGAGTCTCAAAATAATTACTTTTATTGATAAAGATGCTTAAAGGTAATTGAAATGAATGTACACGATTGAATGCTACACGTGAACTGAAGCGCAGTAAGTAATTTACGCAATCGAAGGTAAATTTGCTGAATGCGCGAATGTGCGGAATGTGCACCGTACATGTGGAGAAAGCATCCGTCACTCTTTGACACGTGTACTTGTTTGCATGTCAGAAGGTGACGGATGCCTTATCCAAAAAAAATCGATAGCGATAAACGCAGCCATATTAGGCCCTCTGAAAGCATCATGGTTTCAGCAGATAATAGCGTTCGACAAAATGAAATTATACAATCGATGAAGTGAAGTTCGATAAAGTGATGGATTACCTGAGTCAGGTTTGCTCGCAATAGAAAAAACATACGCTGTTGGGATTTTCTACCCGCTTTTTGTATGACTTTTTATTCATAAATTCCCTACTTTTACATTTCCAGCATAAAAAATTGGTTTTGCTCGATTTCCGTGTAATCTATTTTCACGCTCGACTGAGTTCGCTGTTACTTGGCAGGGAAAAGGGATTTTCAACGCAACGGTACAGAAGGGGCTCTCTTATGCCGTAATATTTACGTCAAATTCTGGGACACGCTGTATTATATTTATCAGCAGGAGAAAAAAATGGTTGTGCTTTGTCCGCCACCATCGACATTTATTATTTATTTATTTTGTAACTTTTGCCCGCGACTGCGTCCGCGTTGAAAAATAAAACATACCTACCCTATGTTACTCAGTGATAATGTGTCATTCTAATGGTGAAATAATTTTTGAAAATCGGTCTATTAGTTTTTGAGTTTTCGTTACAAATATACAAAAATTCAAATCTTTATAACATTACTAGCTGTCCGCGCCCGGCTTTGCAACTTTACATTTTATACGATAAAAGTAAACTGTATTTTTTATTTTTTATTTTTAATGATGATGATACATATAGGTATGTTTGGTTCAAAATGTAGGTTTGTAAAGATAACTATTACAAACAGCTAGGGTTGCCAACTTTTTTTTAGGAAAATAACGTAATATCTATCTGACGAGTATAAAATAAAAGCGTGTTCTTCAAATTTATTTATTGATTTGTTTGAAAACATACTTTTTTGTGTTGTTATCACAGTGTACTGTAATGAACCTTCACGCACGTTTAGAAATTTCGTTTGTTCTTGATTCTGCGTTGCGGTCAACAATTTCGATCCATTCCATAAGTCAAAAATAAAGTATTTTCCATACTTTTATTTTATTCAAAAGTATGAAGTAGGTACTTATAATGAAGCAAAATATCGTAGGATACGTCATTATAAAGTATAGTATGGTTGGCAACCCAACTAACAGCACTAACCGTTTACAGCTGCTGCGCTGGCTGACTCACAGACAGACAAACACCTTGATTAGAATTTATGCCTTTTGCTACTTAACGCCTCAACATCTAGGTCGTAAATATAAAAGTGCGTAGGTGGTCTAATTACTGGATAAATTACTGAATTCAAACGACTAAAAATATACTGTTATTTGAATTTTAACAACTTGGGTTCAAAATCATGCAGATACATTTGCCAGAGAGTTGTATGTATAGTCTCAACAAACCCTGCCTTTACAGCTGTATACGCATTTTACAATTGCACATATTAACTACTTTTAGGGCTGATTTTTCAATGTTCAGATAACACTATCTGTCGAGTAAATTGTAGCTCTGTCCTTATCTTTCTTATGACAAAGAAAAGGACAGAGCTATAATTTACCTGACAGATAGTGTTATATGGAGATTGGAAAATCAGCCCTTAAACATTTAAACATTAAGATATTCGTACATTTAGTTGTTTGTTAAATTCTGTGTGGTTGCCGGCTTAGAATAGTGCCACTCCATGTCTTCCCGTTGATGTCAGTCTGGGAATGAAGGCGTGAGTATATGTATGTATGTAAAATTCAAGTCTTTATTCCACTTGATTTGATCTTTGTCATATCATAATGTTCACTGTTGTTATGAGCTGTTGTAACGTCAACTTAATGATAACAAATTGTATTAACCAGATAATTTATATAAAATAGTATCCTCATCTTACAAAACACACCGTGACCGCGGAATTGACGATAAACAGATTCGGGGACAAACTTTTAATCGAGTAAGTATTTCTGAATTACTTAATAAACATAGATACTACTATCTGGTTACGGGCATTTTCAATTTATTTCCTGATGAACATCATGCTTGAAGATATTTTTCTCCTTTATTTTCCTTTTGCTGATTTTCTTTCCTTTTTTTTTAATTATTATTCACTGAGAAAAAATTATTTAATATTATCAGTGTTTCCTTCGCCTGCTTTCGACTAGTGGTCGAAATGATGTCATTTAGTTTGTAACCGCGTTGCCTGTGACGTAGAAAAGACCGTGCGGCGTTTATGCTCTTTAGCCATTAGCAGAAGTTTGTTTATTTATTTCCTCAGTAAGTAAATAAAGAACCAAAAAAGTATGATTTTGGGGCAAATCTATAAGCATGATTTTTTCAGAACTAGTTTAAAAAAAGGTCCTTTTGTCAATTGTGACTGGCGGACGGCCACATATAACTACTTTAAGTAAGGTATTCATATTCTTCATGACCATCTTCACTTCATCATCATATCAAACCTGCTGCTGTCCAAACCGCCAGCATCAAGCAGATTCCCTCAACTTTCATTTTTATCGGTTCACCTTGTGGTGGTCTATCCACACTGTAGGTATCTCCCGCCCGTTACACGGTTTACTTTATAAAACTCTTTCGCCCCTTCAGCCATCAATCATTGCTACTAGTAATTATTTAGTAGTTATTGAATAGAATAGAATAGAATAGAATAACTTTATTTCAGGCAACAAGACCCATATTTACAAATAAATTACAGACTAATGTACATAACAATATAAAATTTGAAAATTAAGATGACTAACGATACACGATACGGATGCGTATCTACTCACATAACTTTTTAAGTCCTATTATCGGAAGTCCGAAAATGTGTCTCATACTATTTTACATCATAATGATCACTCTTCATACGCTTCATATTTTTTGTTAATACTAATGATCGGAACTTATAATCATCTGAATTCATAACGCCAATATATTCATGGAACAATTTGTTAAATATCTTAGGTATCTACGTGTAGAAAAGGTTAGGTTAGATTTATAAAAATCCTCAAAAATTAACAGTTTCTTAAAAAAATGCATTATGAGTTGCGATAATTATGACTTAAAAAGTATGAAAAAAAGTACGAGGAAAAAAATTATGAAGATTGATTATTACGAATACAAATCGGTAGTAAAACAAAAAATAGGAATAAGAATTTTATGTCAGCCAATATGGACCCACACGATACACTTACTGCCGCACTCAGAGACGTCAATTAAATTGAATCTTTAATCAAGAATTAAATTTAATTGACATCTCTGAGTACGGCTGTTATACTTATACTTAATACTAGTAGTTATACCGATATGGCAACTTGAGTCCCGGTTTCGCTTTCATTGTTATCTGCCTAATTAGCACCTTCCTAATCACTTATGCAATCATATCGTCTACATTATATGTAGGTTGTAAGATTGCGAACCTTATCTAAATTGATTTGGTCAATGTAAAAGTTTAGTTTTGATATAGGTGCCTATGTTATCTTATCATGTTATGCATGTAAGTAATGCATGCTCAAATATACAAACTAAACTCTAACTCATATCACAAAGTTTATTTGATAAAAACACACTGGAACAGTACAAAAAAAAAGAAGATGAGATTACAGCAGAATTTTGAAACGTCGATTGCATCCTTTAGCTTTCTATTCGAGTTCAATCAAGCGTTCGGCTAGTTTTTTTACACGACTGCCCAAAAAAAGGAGTGTAATGTTTTCAGGTATGAAAGTATGAATGATTTTTGATTCCACCGGTGTCCGAACCCGGGAACAGTAGCTTCGTAGGAATTGGATCACGAATCACGGTGTACCTACAGAAATGCTAAACTATATAGAATGCAAACAGGTTCCAATTTCTAAAGTGCAAAGGTAAAAGGACCTCCAGTAAGGGCTATCAAATGAAAATAATTTATTTCGTAAATTATCTAGAGTGTTTTACAGATGGCTGTTGTTACTAGTGATGTCGTGATCTATCCGGGAGGAGTTCTTTAAAACCGTCCGGGAAAAACCGGAACACTGATACGCATACGATTGAGGGATGATTGCGGATCGCAAATTATACAAACGACTTTGACTGAAAATGTATTGACTAACAGTCGATAAGGATTTAACAGTCTGTTAAATTGGTTGCTGAAATCCGATATGTATCGATTCGGTAATCACGTAGAATGATGCTCGTTAGGTACTCGTTGGGCAATCACTCAGTCATAACAAGTAACCGAAGTTTTAATAGTAAGATTGTTTTTTTATTCAAGTTATAGGCATGTCAATTTCAACTTAGTTATATTTATTATTCTTTTGCTTAACGTCTCTCCGGAAAAAAACTGTCTTGCTTGAAAACGTTAAAAGACTCCAGATGCGAAGAAAAAAGAGGGATGTTATTTTACGTTTTTATTCAATTTAATATATATTAATGATTGACTCGGGAACACCGTATGCTATGTTATGCTGGACCTATTAAAGATTAAATGCATAATTAAATTGATATATGCGTAGGTTAGGTTAGGTTTAATTTAAATACTTATCAAAAAAAAAAACTATTTTTTTTTCAAAACGTTATTCGGAATTCGGAATGTTGATCAATTCGAAAATATGACACTTCGGAATTATGTTGTGTAACCGTAAATAAAATATAAATGTTAAGTACTTCGACACTATTGGCAAAATTGTTTTTTTCAAAATACATTTTGTATATAGGTATTCGTAGTATATCATATCTAAAATAATCTCAACTCTAATAAATAACTTTAGGTGGAAACTTGTATATTACACTCTGGTCTATGTTTCCAATGCAATAAATAAATTTTAAAACATCTTTATCGTTACTAAATGTCCGTCGGCTGATTTTTATAGACGTCAACCCTACTGAAGTGCTTCGAATAAAGCGTCGCCTTTCTCGACTCGTTCCAAGGGACACTTCCTGCCAATTTAAAAGACGTTTATCTCCTGTAGAAGCAAAGTAAATGCAATTTTACTCCTTATTGAACAGAGTCGTGATTGTTGATACCTTCTGTTGTATTTTATTGAGAATTGAGTGATGCACGGAAGATTGCACTCTACGTGCTTTCTAAGAAATGACATTGATCAATTTAATTGTCGTTAGTGTATAGTGGCATAGTGGTCTATCATCTTGATGTCACCGGACACACAAATACACAGACACACATACACAAAAAAAAACACACGTTAAACTGTATAACATTACAATAACGGGTTTAACCTAATTGGTAATGGTTCTGCTAGGCATACCCGGGTTCGATTCCCTGTATACTTAGGCAAATATTTGCGTGATTGCGCGTATATATGTTTCTGGTCTGGGTTTTTTTATGGATTTAAGTATGTATTTCTCTATATACCTAAGTATGTTTATCGTTGTCTAGTAGGTACCCATAGTACAAGCCTAGAGCTTAGTTTGGGTTTAGGCCAAATTGTGTGACATTGTCCGATGACGTGTGTTGATATTTATTTATTATTCATATTGAATTCTGTTAGCCGATCAGGCGCCTAAACCAGAGGTCACTGGCCCTGAAATATATCTTGCCAATTCTTCGCCCTATCTTATCCCTATCTTATCCTTATCTTTTAACTTAATGTCCGTGTTCTCATTGTCCGCCGATAAGTGGGTGACACGTAGATTGGTACGAGTATATGGAAATAGAAATGATATATTTACTAGGAAAGTTCGGTCAGACGATATAAAAGAGTTTATCAAATACTTGCATAGAGCCTTTCTTTCTTAGTTTGCAGGGTTGGCAACGCATTTTCAGTCTTTGGATTGCGGTCTTAAGATTGACGTCTTGAGAATGAAAGGGTCTATATCTCAGATCCCTTACCATCAGGTGGCCTGTGCACTCGTTTACCTTCTCTGTGCTGTAAAAAATCCTTGAATATGCAAACTTTTTGAAAAAAAAAATTGACCTGATCATCCTACGAAGCTTAGCGGTCCCGGGTCGATTCCCGGTCAGGACAAATATTTGTGTAATGAGCGCAAGTTTTTGTTCCTGATTCTTGGGTGTTTTCTTTGTATATGAATGTAGTATTTATTACCCTTCTAGTACAAACCGAGTCCTTATGACTAGATCAATTTGTACGACATGGTCTCCAGATATGTATTTATTTATTTTAGATGTAACATTTGTGCTTATTGCTGTATCTATGCCTACTCGTTAACCTGTTTGTTGGGTAGTAAATAACCTTAATTGCCCCCCCGTTGGTTTCTGATCATAACATAACGAGACTAGGCGAGACATAATATTAGTGATATAATAGACTGGCTTTTTTTGAGAGAAATAGTTTATCTTTTCCCTCGTAAACTGTCTGATTTCCTAGATTAAAAAGTAGCCTATGTTATGTGATGTCCTTCGTAGGGTGGGTAACCAACAAACAAACCGGGCGTCTATTCTACTAGGTAAATCCATATTGCCTGTGACATGTTATCATATTGTCAACGTTACGATAGCCCTTATTTACTTGACAGTAATGACGGCCGATTTAAATACAATACGGTACATCGCTCATTGAATACAAAACGGACACATTCCAAAATAATTTGCTCTTGCAATAAAAATCTTATACGAACATCTTCTAATTTTAAAATGCAACACTGACTCATTTTGGAATGTGTCCGTTTTGTATTCAATGAACGACATGTCAGAAGACTAAATGAGAAATTAACGAGTGTCCCGGAAACAACATGGTTTTGTGATTTTATGTAATTCCAATAGCCATTTAAAGTATAATTAATATACCTATTATCTTAACGTTTTGTGGCCTTTAGGTACGCGTTGTTTGTATATTAATAACTTTAGCGTTTGTTTGTTTCTTATGATTTATTTTCTTTGTTTCAGGTAATAAAAACGTCGCCCGACATTTGTCACTCCCTTATACAGGTTAAAGTATGAAGTAAGTACAGTCACGAGATTTATTTTGGTACCCACCTTAGATCCAAAGTTAATCTGACATTCTACAACAATAAGGTTAAGTTTCTTAAAAGTTACAAATCACTTGACATCTCTAATGACAATGACGACGTCAAGTATATTTTTCTTGAAATGGGTCCCAAATTAATGCTCGTGACCGTACCTATCTAATCGAGGTAAAATATTAAGTAGGTATGAAAATTACAACTTTTTCTAGCACTGGCGAGGAGTTCTAGCTTCTAGGCCCTACCTGATTGCAAAAAAGATAAATATCAAAAATCAATTTGCCATTTAGCCAAATGCCGATTATTCCGCCAAGCGTCGCGTTGTTGTGTTTCGGTATGGCGATAAGACAACTGGTGAAATAACTAGCAAAAGAGGCATACCATATTGGTCCTCAGGGTTGGCAACGCATTTGCGATCATAGAGAATTGCAGTTTCTAAATTGTAGTATTGAAATGGTACCTAGTATAAAAAAATGTGTATGGTCACAAATCCCAGGTGGCCTGTATGGTCGTTCGGCTTCTCCGTGCTATAAAACAAATAAACAAACAAACAAAACAAATGGCAGAGGCGCAAAATACCAATTGCACCAACCTTTACTAGGTACTGTTATAGTTATTTATGCAACTGTCAGTATAATGGCAGTTCTTGTGATACGTGGCGAAGTCAAGTCAAGTCTTACAATTAGTAACAGGTACCAGTATCAAAAGGTATCACAAGATGACAAGAGTGTTTAAAAGATTGTAACAGCTAGTAACTGAAATAGGATTTTATTCTAATTGTAATGAACAAAACATTGGTCAGCGAGTCTAAATTTTAACGTCTAATTAACTTGTCCCGTGTCGTTAAAGCGAATGGAGTAGGTACCTACGTGTTCTTGGGTGTCTGTCTTCGACATTTGTCATTCAACGCTGAAGTTGTTATAATTGCCTGACCCTTAGCTAATTGCCGTACAGAGATGAACATTTATTCTAGACTAGCTTTTTCCCGCGACCCCGTCAGTGTCCAGTTCGTTGATCCGTCATCTTCATCTTCATACCAAGTGGAGGAACTGTTAAACCCATTTTCGGAAATGAGATCTAGGTACCCTATGTTCGTTTTGGTACTAAATTTCATGTAGATCTATCGTTATTTTTACATAGCGCTCCATTGCGGTCGTATTGATTTCACGGTCCATATCAAGCGAGCGAGAGTATAATCAACCAATAGAAAATAAATCTGAGTAAAAGCCGGTCATTATTCAATCGGCCATCTTCCCTCCCCGAAGGCTGCCAGAATCCATAGGTTAAATTGTCAGAGACCTTTTGTTACATGACACCAATGTCCTCTCACTCTATATCTTAAGATAATTGGGATCTGGTTACAGAAACCTGTCTGGCTATTTGTTTATCTGTGAGATGTAACGGCGGTCGGCGCCTGCGCGTTCGCTGTCACTCGAAATTAGATCCTGTCATATGGCCAATAACAATGCCACCCTAAATTCAGGCCGCTTTAATATTTGTTTGTGTAAATTGTTTGTAGTAACATTTTACATAAGAACTACGACCTTGTCAATCTTAATTCCCTGCCCCTGATACAAAAATAGAGATGTCATGTGTTTAAAGACTGTCTTTATTGTCCCGTCGTGGCCGTGTCCTTCATTGTCTAGGTAAGGGGTTCCCAATATTAACAAAAGATAACGGCTTGTACAATCAACCAATTTGATTTCTAGGCCTCTATGGACTTTGTCAATGTGACGTTGTACACCAAATCATCTCTTACGTTTTTGTTGTCAAGGTCACCTTAACATAGTCCAAAGTCGCCTAGAAATCAAATTGGTTGACTGTACTCATTATAACAGCCTATATGAAATTGGAGGAACCAGGAACTCGTTAACTTACCAATGTACACCGAATTGTCAGCTGTCGTCTATCATTGAAACATTCTGAAATCATATTACAGCAGTCATTCAAGTTTTTAACGACATGACCAAAGAACGAGATTTTTGTTTGAATTTTTCTCTTTGAATTGGCAGTAATAGAGAAAGTTCAGGTAGACGTATAATTAAAAATATTGTTTTGTTAAAGTCCTTGCGTTTCGTCGTTTCTTCACAAAGCCAGTCGTTGAATCTTTACTATTACCTATACAAAAGTACGAACGGAAACAATACTCTGTTTTGATGTATAAATAAAACAGTCAAACAACAAAGAGAGGTTCTATTCCACTCGGCAATACCTAATTGCTTTTGACATGTTATCATATTGTTTTTACCTCGGCTGCCATTACTGTCAAATGAGAGCTATGTTGACAATATGAAAACATCCCAAAAGCAATTATAGCAGATAAGAAATCAATACCCGTGTGGTTGCCGGGTTAGAATAGTGCCACTCCATATCTTCCCGTGGATGTCGTAAGAGACGGCTAAGGCGTATAGTACTGTTAGGCGATGGGCTTGCAACCTGTCACTAATACACTGGTAAACATCTTAGCCTAAAAGTGCAAAATGTGGTCACAGAATTGTTAACAAATTATTGTTGGTAATTCTGTAGCTCTGCCTACCCCACTCTGGGAATAAAGGCGTGAGTTTATGCATGTATGTATGTAGAAATCAATCCTGTCATCAATCAATCAGTCCTGAAAAATGGACAACCATGAAGTATCTGTATATTGATGATTTTGAATGCTAAACTCGTTTGTTGCGTCTGAGGGAATAGTTATAACATTTGTACTGCTGTCAAAATAGGAATATAGGATTATGACATTGCTTGGATTTTATAAAAGTCTCATATTTCTCAAAAAAATACGAAAATACCGTAAAAGAAATCATCAAAAAGTGAAAAAAAAAACGGCCAAGGAATAAGGATGATACAAGCATTTTAAACTGCTAATTAGACAACGATTAGACAGAGAGATCCGATACGACATGTGACGTCATGTAACATGTCGGTTATATAAACTCCACGTTCAATTCTGTTTTGCTAGAAAGAGAAACGAAAAATCTTTGTTGGCGTAGGTATATCTTGGTTATTTTTATAGCTATTCAAAAATGTTTTTTTAAAACTGTTACATGAATCAGCTTTTATTGAAGATGTAATTAGTGCATATTCCCTGTGATTAATATTCAGAAACTTCATTGTTGTTTAATGTGCCAGGATTAACTTTTTATCTGTCTAGTCTAGTAGGTTTTACAGAGTAGAATACAGCTTAAAAATATGTTAAAGTCAAACGCAAACCGATACTTTGAGGTGTTTATGTTCTTTATCATGAAAATGTCTTTGATGTTTCATAGCTTTGATGTTGAATCAACGGAATAAATTATTTAGATTACTTATTGGCTTCAGAAACCTGTTGACTACATAGGTAGGCAAGGTAATTATAAAAGAAATATTTGTTTTGGAAAGTACTTATTTTTTAAGGTTACACTTGAAATGGATTATAAAACTATTTATCTTATTATGTAGGTTAGGGTGGTCAAAAAAACAGTTTTTTTTTCCTTCTCCACAAGGGTCTTTTTATTCGATTAGACTTTCAATACCTCTGTGCAAAATTTGAGTGAAATCGGACAATATTTAGGGGTCGCTATGATTTGGCGATTTTTTTGATAAAAAGAAAAAAAAATACATTTTTTGTACGCACTTCTTTAATACGAATGGTTTGTGTGAAATAAACATTAAGTGAAATTAAATTATAATAGTCATTTTTATCAAAAATTACTGTCGTGGATACTTGGCGTGTTTTAGTTCGCCGTATAAAAAGCTCTGTGAGTTTTAACAAAGATTAAAAGAAATCACAAAATTTTATTCTTCTATTCATTAAAAAAGAGATATTGGCCTCCCCTAGGAATACGTCTTACAACTGTCTCCATTCAGAACGATCTAATCCGTCACGGCTCTACGATATTTCTGTATGATGTGCCCAATCATTTTAGGATTTACCTTTTCCTCATCTTCGTCCTAAGTAAGTAAAGTTGAAAGTATTAATATCTACACTGCTATATTGCGTCAAATGTATGTATACATAGACCTTATTGTGGTAACCCATCTTTTTATTGTTAATTCTGCGTGATTAATGATACGTTCGTTAAAATATGTTTCGATTAAATAATAGGCCCTGTAGAAATCTTTGGCGTCTTTGGAACGTGTATATATTTATGAATGACTGTACCTACGGCTTCTCTAAAGGTGCATGTTGCTATTTAGTATGTACTTAATAGACTAATAGTACTTAGTAGTATGTGAGTGGGATTAGCAGTACCTACTAAGCATACACTTTTTGAATATGCTCGAAAATCGACCGTTGGTAAGATTCTTAATGCCAACGTAACGATTTTGTAAAACTGACGAAATGTTTACTTAACGCGACCGTCCGGCAGCTTACGTCAATCCTATACATTTTCGATAACGATAACGTTTGCCAAATGCATCTTATCTAAGGCGGTTGTTTGATTTTCGATCATGCGTCAAGTTAATAAAAGCATTCATAACGTCAACAATATAAATACCATACATATAGAAGCGAGATGAGCCAATGCAGTAAATAAGTATAAGTAATTATAAGGCGATAATCTCAGACAAATAGTCTAGTTCCAAATAAAGTTCTACTAACGGAACTAGATAATTATAAATACACAAATATTGGGTCATACGGCCTCGAAAAAACACAAGTTGTCTCTGCTGTGGTCAATGTGGCTTTTGTGATACTTATTGTTAGCAAAATATGATCAGCCATAGAAATATATAAGAGGAATTCTGGCCAAGGGGTATAATTTTTCGGTGATTCCGTAGCTGCCGGCTAGCGACACCCGGAAAATGTGATAGATAATTATATTAAAAGCCGGTAAATACCTAGCCTAATGTTAGGTTTTCTATTATATTTATTCTTACGAGCATACTAATTTTAAGTATTTTATATAAGCACCCTTGTATTTCTTTATGGCTTGTAGCCCGTTTATCAAGTAAATACCTTAACTAAATCGCTATAGAAAGATCTTTTCTGTTGAAATTCTACTTAGAACAAAGGATCTTTCAAGTTCAGTACAGTACGAGGAATTTGCATAGAATCAGGTGTGCCACAGGGATCTGTCCTTGGCCCAGTGCAGTCCACTATACATACATCTTATCTGCCGCAAAGGGATGACATCCTTACTGCAACATAATTATGCCCTACCATATGCACATCTACATCTTCTCCTTATTTGCCTTTGACCATTTTTACATACATACATAAACTCACGCCTTTATTCCCAGAGTGGGGTAGGCAGAGCTACAGAATTTCCAACAACTATAAAAACTTTTTGATAATTCTGTAACCACACTTTGCACACTTAGGCGAAGATGTTTACCAGTGTATTAGTGACAGGTTGCAAGCCCATCGCCTAACAGTACTACACGCCTTTATTACCTTAGTCGGCTTTTACGACATCCACGGAAAGATACGGAGTGGCACTATTCTAATCCGGCAACCAATGACAAAAATGAAAAAATCCCACCACAAGAAGATTACCGGAATATTCCCGGTATTTTTCCCTACGGAATCTTTCCCCAATGGGAAATTTCCGTTCACCCATGACTAGTACCGTGGGTAAATTGTTATGAACTTTACATAAGCTTTATCGCGATCAAAATACCTCTTGTTTACAAGTTTAAAACACGTTTGCAAAATAGAAAGTACATTATAATACGCTGCAGTTCAGAAAACAACTTATACTAACAAATATACTTGTATCCTTACTCTACTGGGAATATAGTGCAATATCGTTTTGAATGCAGCTCGCACGCGGCTCCCCCGACCTTGGCGCTACACGTGTGGGATATGCATCGTGTCAATGCAGCTCTGTTGTTTACTCTGCGTTTTGTTTATCTTAGTGGACAAGACACGACCGCTTCTTATTACTGTGATGTACGTTTAGATAATGTTTGTGTAACATTATGTTATAAAGTTAGCCATGTATTGTTACCCGACTGCCGAAGGAGGGTAATGTTTTTTACCTGTATGGTTCTTTATTCCCTTGTAAAGGCTGAACGGATGGCGTCATTTCGAAAAGCGAGGTGTTTTCAGATTCGTCTTAGTGCCACGAGTGTCGTTAAGTACCGTAAAACCATACAACTATGGTCCTAGACTGCAACTAGTCCAATTTTCTTCATTATATTATTCTAAAATATTATACCTTTCTGCTATTATTGCTGGGTAAATAATTATACTATTTGGCCTAAATCTGTTCTCTCTATACTCTAGCTATACACATACTATAGCTAACATATATTTAGAATAATTTAATAAGCGTAATTGGGCTATTGTTGTAAACTAGGACCATAGTTGTATGATTTTACGGTACTTATTATGGTTCCGTACCAAAATGGTAAAAAAGGAACCCTTATGGTGAGACTTCATGGTCTGTCTGTCTGCATTTAAATGTGAAATTGGTAAATTTAAAAATACATTATATTGACGATATTATCTAAACAATTGTTGTGTGTTTAAAGCTAGGTTTTTGTTAACTACGCGTATGTATGTATGTATCCATGTTTCCTTATGTCCTATAGGCTAAACGCCTTGACGAATTTTTTAGTGCGAGGTATTTTTGAATTGATATCCTCACAACGGTCATAGGCCCGAGAGGTTTGGCTCGGTGAAACCATATTGCTTTTGTAATTAATAACGTATTTTCAATACGGTACCTCTTTTACTTGACAGTAACCGCGGTTGAGTTAAAAAATACGATAGCAAAAGCAATGGTTTTAACGAGATTTATTTATTTATTTATTTATAATACCAAACACAAAGTTTACATGTTATGTATCGTTCCACAAAACGTTTGCACAGTTTGACTGCGGAATCTTCGGTCCAGCTTGTTGATCATTACACATAACATAAAAGCGGTATTTAAATAGATATACACTAATGTGTAATATGATTTTACTCATGCTCACCCATAATTTATATCTGTGGTTCTGTTGGGTTAGGGTTGTATTATAACAAAACTAAAATAAAAGCGAAAAGGGCTTTAGGATAAACGAAAATTTGGACTAACGATTTATTAGAACAAATGACGATTAGGTATTGCATAGGGGAAGTTTTTTTTTCACTAAGTAATTAAATTTGAATTATTCATACACATACATACATACCGTCACGCCTTCATCCCAGAGTGGGGTAGGCAGAGCTACAGAATTACCAACAACTTTAACAGCCAGTTGTTAATTCTATAACCACATTAAAAAAAAAAAAAAAAAAAATTTGAATTATTCAACTAGTAAAAATGTATAAAGTTTGTAGTTGGTACTAAATACAACGCCTAATATTTAATGAAGCACCTAGTGTAGGTATATCTCATCATCTCATGTAGGGTTATTTATTATTTACAGAAGTCTTCCTAAAGAAGATTGGTCCCAACAAATGGTAGACTCACAAATTATGTTGATTTTAGTCCAGATAAGCCGTTTTGCTTTAGAACACGTTATTAAGTTCCCAGGCACGTTGACCTTCGTCCGGTGCCAAAAAGGTCTAACCACCACATAACTCCTGTTTACACCATAGAACCTAAACTTGGACCCGTGTCAACACTCACCGAACCCTCTGCAAACGAATTAGAGGAATAGCACGGAATAACACTGAGTGCTTTGCTATTTCGTGTCGTAATAAAAGGGGATTGTCTACTTTGTCTAAAGGTAAGGTATAGCTATAGGTAAAACATGTGAGGGTTGACGGCGTTGACATCTTTGTACAACTGTAGTGGTAAAAGTAACATGTCCATGATTTGAAACAGAAATTAAGCACACACACACATCGGTGATCGTGTGGGATTAAATGTCGGTTGGTATTGCTGTCTATACTTATATGTAATTGCTTTATAGGAAATATTATCTGCCGGGTGGTTGCCGGGTTAGAATAGTACCACTCCATGTCTTCCCGTGGAAGTCGTAAGAGGCGATGGGCTTGCAACCATTCACTAATACACTGGTAAACATCTTAGCCAAATGCAAAATGTGGTTAGAGAATTATCAACAAGGTTTTAGAGTTGTGGGTAATTCTGTAGCTCTGCCTACCCCACTCTGGGAATAAAGGCGTGAGTTTATGTACATACGTATGTATGTATTATCTGTACTGCCGGGTAACCGGATGGCGGGTCTGAATAAAAACCGGTTATTTACCGAATCGTAGATGAATGAAAAATGCATTGGAATATAATTAATCTCTCTATGCTCTGAAAATTAGCAAGCTGAAATGCCAATGGGCTGGTCATGTTTGCCGTAGAACTAATGGTCGCTGGGAAAGATGTTCTAGAGTGGAGACCACGAATTGGAAAACGTGGAGTAGGGCGCCCTCAGACTAGGTCGAGTGATGATATTAGCAAGGTAGCTGGTGGCAATTGGAGAAGAAGAGTTGAAGACCGAGCTGAGTGGCGTGAACGCATCAGACGCCTATATGTATAGATACGTCATTAAAGCCAGGCCAATAGACAATCGCCAATAAAAAAAAATGTAGGTGCAACAACGAAGGTGCACTATGTCTTCAAAAAAATATGCTTGAACTCGTCGATCGTTAGGGATGCCAAATGCCAAGTGGTCTGCAAAATATACCTTACTTGCTAGGGGGTGTTTTGCACCTTATTTAATTTATCAGGTACACGATCAGCGTAGAAGTCATTTGTAACTTACTTATAGGAAACTCATCCTTATTGTTGTAGAATGTCAGATTGACTTTGGACGTAAGGTGGGTCACTAATTTTAGTATTTGACTGTACATGGTTAGTAGAGCGGTCACTTATTATCAGCTTAACTTGATCTGTCAAATCCAACGGTCTTCTATACGGGGCCGATTCGGCTCGCCAGAGCACACCGAATATTCGAGTGGTGTGGACGTTGAGCCGAGCGTTACAATTACACACCACACACACAAAACCTACACACTACTCGATGTTCGCGCCGAGTGCTCATTACACGCGAACGCTCTCTCTCAGTGGGGACGCTCCTATACGGACACTTCAAGTTGCGAGGTCAAGGGTTAAGTTATTCTGAGCGCTCTAAGAGCTATATTAGCAGCTTCGTGACACTCGTGACATAACTACGCTACAGTTTTCATTGGATAGGATACACCCTCAATTTCCCTGGAATTGAATAGAAAAAACATTTTGAAAGTGTTATTTTTAAGAGTAACTTCCGCTACCGTGTACTAGCTTTTACTTTTACCCCAACAACCCATAAAAATTACGGGAAATTTTGCAAAAAAATCAGGAATTAAGTCAGGATATTTCGTATTTCAATAGAGTAACCCTAGAAGGGTCACCTCGGGCATGATTGCTACGGATGCCGATGTCGGGTAAAGTGATTGTTTGCAATCGGCGGTGGATTGACCGTTTTCGCAGAATAAACACGCCTCTTCCATTTATAGATTACTCCGATTGTATGAATGGGTTACTATTATAGCAGGCCTTTAAGGCGAAAGCGGTAGCGGTGCGACACTGAGGCTTGATCTTCGTTATATAGGATACTAGATGTTGCGCGCGATTCCGTCTACGCAGAAAAATAGAATATAGCCTATGTCACTCGGGGTGAATGTAGCTTTGCAATGGTGAAAGAATTTTTGAAATCGGTATGGTAGTTTTTGAGATTATTCATTTCAAACATACACACACACAAATACAAATATACAAATCTTTCCTCTATATAATATTAGTGCAGACTAGCCGTTGCGCGCGACTTCGTCCACGCAGATTAATAAAACATAGCCTATGTCACTCAGGGTGAATGTAGCTTTCCCATGGTGAAAGTATTTTTGAAATCGGCACAGTAGTTTTTGAGTTCATTCATTACAAACATACACACACAAAAATACAAAAAAACTTTCCTCTTTATAATATTAGTGTAGAAAACATATTTGCTTCCCGCCGTCTGCTTTGTATGTAAGCTTAGATCTTTCAAAGTACGAATCGGATTTTAATGTGGTTTTCGTCAATATTGTGATTCAAGAGGTATGTAAACCAGCCATCGCCGCGATTGGTTAGATCGAGCGGCGTGCATCAACACCAAAATGCCGTCATGTGAAGGTCATATTAGAACTTAGAACAACCCTAACTAGCACCCGAGCGGTTGTAGGTAACAGAAACCCCTAAAGATAACGCCTCGAGAAGACCTACCTTTCTATTTATACTATGTCAGTGGTGTCGAATGTCCGTTCTCATCTCACTAATTAACACGCCATTTGGATCCTCGTGCCCTTTATATATTAATGCCCTTGCTCAAATGGCTCGCCTCTAATGATGCTTGAAATTGTTTGGTAGAGGGTTTGTTAGGGTTCCGTACAAAAAGGGTAAAAACGGGACCCTATTACTAAGACTCACAAAAAAAAGAAAAAAAAAAGACTCCATTGTCCGTCCTCCCGTCCGTCCGTCCATCCGTGCGCCCTTCCATCCGTCCGTCCGCCCGTCCGTTCGTCCGTCCGTCCATCTGACTGTCTATCTGCGACACTTTTAACTGTCTAACCGTAAAATGTTCACTGATGATGTAGGAATTTCTGTTGCCGCTATAACCACAAATAATAAAAACAGAACAAAATAAATATTTAAGGCGGGGGCTCCCATATAACAAGCGTTTTTTTTTATAGACAATGGCACGGAACCCTTCTTGCGCGAGTTGACTCGCATATGGCCGGGTTTATTTTTATTTTCTGTCACCTGATATGAAGTGATCAGCGCTGCCCCTGGACCCATGGACATATTGCAGCTGCGTTGCCGGCCTTTGAGAAAAGAGTATATGCGCTCGTCTACTGAAGGTTTAATAAAGAGACCCAGGGCAGTCTATTCCCACTTCTATTAAACTAACTATTAAATAGAGCTATGTTGGTACTGACAATAGAACTATTGGGAGTTGAGCCCCTGGACGATTTTTTCCGTTATACAATTAGGCGGTCTTATATCTTTAGTCAGTTTTTCCTAGCAACCTAACAGGTCCGTCAGGTCGCCTCTAAAAACTAGTCAATAACTCGACATCTTTCATAATAATATATCGTTTGTACTTCTTGATAAAATAGAAAAAGTCTGGTAAATGTTATAAATGTATTACTCTATTCAAACGTTTGTTGAAGCTAAAGCGAATCCAAACAAATTAAATAAATCACAACTGTTTGTTTTGTCAACTCATATCAAGTTTATTGTTTAATCCCCTGAAACCTTTTTAGAGCAAAGATTTTCCTCTGTTTACTGTGATCAAATAACAGGAGGTGAATAAAATAACAGTTGTTTTATTGTCAAGCAGGCGATGCTCTGTAGGTGGGCCGCGGGGGCGAGACATCGCGGATTAATCACCGTTGTAAAGAAATGAATTGCGACAGAGTGAAATTGAACAAAATAAACTGGACTACTTGTAGACCTTAATTTTTTAATTGAAAACTGCTTCTAGGTATGATAATATAGTGTATTTCTCCTAGTCCCATACTACGCCTTACGCCATACTTGCCGGTGAAATGACTAGCATAGAGGCATTCCATCTTAGTCCTCAGGGTTGGCAACGCATTTGCAGTCTTAGGATTGCATTGCAGTCTTATGAATGCGAATGTCTATGGGTCACAGTTTCTACTTTCCATCAGGTGGCCTGTGCTCGTTTGTCTTCTGTATGACATTAAAAAAAAAAAAACTACGGTACATCCAAGTCAATACCAACCTACTCGTTTAACATGCTAGCTCTTCTTGGTACAAGTTTTTTGTTGGTACGATAGTTTAGTGTATTTGACTTAGTCTCAAATTAAGACTGCACCGAGCAAACGTCGAGCGTCCAGTGGCGCCCTCAGTACTATTATTGTGTTTTCTAATTTACTAAAG
Source organism: Acleris laterana (assembly GCA_963966035.1). Classification (NCBI taxonomy): domain Eukaryota; kingdom Metazoa; phylum Arthropoda; class Insecta; order Lepidoptera; family Tortricidae; genus Acleris; species Acleris laterana. Next base: position 17,149,396 of record OZ014443.1, read on the forward strand.
AATTTCCTTGCAATCAGACGATACGTTTTTGTAGCGCAAGTAAAAACACAATTTATGGGATACGTAACAAACTTTAACAACAATTACCCTTTGAGTAGTCCTGTTTTTCCATAACAACTTGAATTTTAGGACCCATTTACGAGTCGAAAATGTTTGTTCACAGTCTACGGAAGTCAGTGGGGCATATTTAATTTTTAATCATTGACATTGGTATACTGTTTGTGTGTGTGTTGAGTTGTCTCATAACCAATCCGGTGTCATTCATTAATAAAATTGTCGCTGAATATATATTTATAAATGATGGTATAATAAATCTAAGTAATACCAAAAAAAAAAAAACATCATAAGGAAGTCTCTGCTGTACGGAACAGGGTTATGTTTTCAAAATGACGGGCGTTTTTCCGGTCCTTGCAATTCACGTTGAATTCAAAGATCATAATATCCATAATATCAGTCAAACAACACGCCCAATGAACCAAAGCACCTAGAAATAGAAACGCCGTCGTTGAAGATGCTCAAACGACTGTGAAATTTTATTTTAAAACGGGACTAGTTGCGACACAGAAATATGCGATAGAGGAATAACACGGTGAAAACTTTATGCAGGAAAAACGTGACGGATATTTACTAGGTACTTAGAAATAATCATTTCAGTAAATTGTTCTCTGACCACGCAGATATGCTTCACTTTAAGTTAGCAGTTCCAGGATTGATAAACATGATTGTATTAGTTTCTGGAGTCTTGGAAGTTTTCGTGTATGGTATTCCTCCATGTAAGTTATGTTCTTGTTGCCTAGTCTAGTACCCATAGTTAATGCCTAGAACTTACTTTGAGACTAGGTCAATTTGTATGAGATGGTCTGATATTTATAATGTACTAGCGACCCGCCCTCGCTTCGCTTCGGTTTATTTGAGTTTTCTGTAACACACGTACATAAAACAAAAATTATTATACATAAAAACCTTCCTCTTGAATCACTCTATCTACTAAAAAAAACCGCATCAAAATCCGTTGCGTAGTTTTAAAGATCTAAGCATACATAGGGACAGACAGTGGGAAGCGACTTTGTTTTATACTATGTAGTGGATATGTATACCTATTGTTTTAAAGCCGAATTAAAGCCGAAAAAAGAACTAATTAATAATTTCCCGTGTGGTTGCCGGGTTAGAATAGTGCCACTCCATGTCTTCCCGTGGATGTCGTAAGAGACGGCTAAGGGAATAAAGGCGTATCCTACTGTTATAATAGGCGATGGGCTTGCAAAACCTATCACTAATACACTCGTAAACATCTTAGCCTAAGTGTGCAAAATGTGGTTACAGAATTATCCACAAGTTTTTAGAGTTGTTGTTAATTCTGTAGCTCTGCCTACCCCACTCTGGAAATAAAGGCGTGAGTTTATGTATGTATGTATGTATCTACTTAATAATTTCTGCGAATCAGTGAATCGTAATGGATAATCGATTGATGAAGAGTTTGTTTGCTCGGGTTCCGTCCGCTCCCTTGGGGTTAATTTAGGAAACGAGATTAATCAGGTTTAAACTGATAAGTGGCGGATCCTAACCTTTTCTGATTGATTAATATTGATCAAGTGTCAAAACTATTTTCTTGTAACTCAAGGTTATCAATATAACTTTGTGCTAAGGCTTAATAATATCTTATGATTTTTTCCGTGACTTAGTCTGTATACATCTTATCTTACAGACAGGCTCTTACGGATACACTTCGACTCTAGGATCTTTTGTGCAACTACCCTCTTACACACTCAGTCGTTCCAATGTGCACGTTTCCTCACGATGATTTTCCTTCACCGGAAAAGCATCGGGTAATGCACTTAAGTTAGAAAAACTCTTTGGCACATGGTACCTTACGATCAAGAGTCGACCCCCTAAGCCACTAGGCCACCGACGACGCTCGTCGTCCGTATACAACTCGTTTAACGCTATTCCGTCGGAAACTATTTCAATTTATGGACCTTAAGTTTCTAGGTACACACCTCCTACCACGAGACTCGAGCTATCACGTACATCAAAATCGCATCAGCGATCAGCCGCTGCAAGCGTATCAAATATACAGACAAAAATATTTCTACATTTTGAAGTAGTTTTTCGCTATTCCAACCATAACATTTTCAGTATAGAACATTTTCTGTGCCGAGACTTTTGGTTCAGTAGTTTAAGCCATGAAAGTGTAACAAACAAACAAAATAGACTTTCTTTCACAAGTGTGGATTAAAGTTTTTGACTTTTAATTTATTTATTAAGCTTTAAACTGTTAGTAATTACGATTACGTTATATTTCTTCGCTCTTAGATTAGATTTAGATTTATTTATTTCATAACTAGCGACCCGCCCTCGCTTCGCTTCGGTTTATTTGAGTTTTCTATAACACACGTACGTAAAACAAAATTAATTATACATAAAAACCTTCCTCATGAATCACTATCTACTAAAAAAAACCGCATCAAAATCCGTTGCGTAGTTTTAAAGATCTAAGCATACATAGGGACAGACAGCGGGAAGTGACTTTGTTTTATACTATGTAGTGATATAAGATACAGTAATATTGCAAACATGTCAATTACAAGTATACAGAATTTATTTAGATTTTATGATCCAATTTAAATCGATCTCGCTTAACTAATGTAGGTATATGTTCACTGCCACCAAATAGCAGTTGTGTGTTAATTTGAATACGCGACGTGTGTCACTGGCACTCAACTAAATAGTTAGCCCTGTAACGTTACCGGTAATTCTACGCTTGCTCGCTTCGCTCGTTATCTCGAGATGTGTTGCTAACTGCATTGAGCACGGGATTATTAGGGCTGGCAAAGTTATGAAAATGTGCATTCAAAATGTATTCAAAAAAGTTCATAATTAACATAAAAGTGGCTATGGTCAACCGAGGAAAATAGCGCCCCAGCCTAATTGTATTGAATAAACAGTGCGTAAATGTTAGCGTGGTTTTGTTTTTAAATACTGAATATTGAACGATGAAGTGAACTAAAAGTACCTCCAGGGCCTAGGCTAGACGCATCATTTTGAATTTTGAACGTTAGCTATTTTTGAAAACTGTCATAAATTGAACGGATTGTCATAAGCTGACATGCATACAAGTACATAATTATTTACCAGTTACATAGTTAATATGAATTAAATATATTCCAAGATACATCAATTCAATTATTTAAAGAAGTCGCTCCAATATGAACTCACTTTTTTTCAAGATTACCTATGCTTAACTTTTAGAAAATTATCTCCCGAACATTCTATCTCTACTAGTAGGTAACCCTAGTAATGCGCGAGTGCAGTTAGCTCAATTGCGCGTCTAACAGATCGCGCTGATTACGACGCGATGAAAGTATCGGCGCATCGCGTTAAATTTAGACGCCACTCATTGAGTTGATGCTTCTTTGTGATCCATTCAGTATAGTTCTGATGGCGAGATACCTAACATTCCATCGCATACTAAAATAAATATCAAAAGACCAATCTTACTCAAATTGATCTAATCGCAAACTTAATTGTAAGCATGTAATAGTACATTGTGTATTAAGGGTGGTAAAGAAAGAATTACAAACGAGAGTCTGTTAGAAGCCCGAAGCCGAAGGCTGAGGGCTTTAATGACTCGAGCTTTGTATTTCCTTAACCACCCGTGTATTATACAATGTTTTTCATCACAATTGCGAGGAAATGAAATAAAATCAGACAAAAGATCATATTTTTAACTTATTAGCGGCAGACTACATCATTGTCTGTGACTTACCACAGATAATGTCAAACGTGTTCGGAGTCCGATTCTAGTGACATATGAGATCAATAGTTTATTATGCGAGATTGTTAGGAAATAGTATTCAACTGACATTTAATCTCGAAAGAAACTTCATATCGAATGGCACAAGAATTGGGGTCCTGACGTATTGGGATAGTTTGAGTCCACGTACTTATAATATTTAAAAAAAAAGCTATTACGCACTTTAGTTACGTAATGGTAAATAAAGGCCCGTGGGTATTATTTTGGATTTACGGTCGATGTTTCTAGCATGTTAGGACACTATTTACGAGCAAGTGTAATGAAAAGATCTATACATATAAGGTGCTAACAAATTAGTCACGGATATTTTTACAGCTGATAGTACTCGATTCTCGCAGTACATTTACATTTAGTCTGATTTGAAACTGAACTCACCACCACTAATCTATGAAAAGCGTTCAGTTAAGATTAGACAATCTCTAACAGAATTTAACAATGCTTCCTATGAATTGGGATTTTTTAAACTAGGTAGGTATGTAGGTAACACATGCTTGTGGAATTGGAGGCGTATTGAAATGAGCGGCCGACGGAGCATGCACTTAATAGGGACGAATGGCGGAAAAGCAGGGAGGGAGGCCTTTGCCAAGCCGTGGGCTACTAATACAGGCTAAAAAAACCATAACACTTATGGATAAACAACAACGAGCTCATTACACAAACATTTGTCTCTAGCGAAAATCGAACCCAGGAACAGTCACCTACCTACTAACTAGAGGTAAACTGAACACGTCGTTAACCTTTTGAACGCCACGGACGGCTGTGGCTGACATAAGTCCAAGATTAAAAGGGACTTTGTTTAGTATAAATTAAGTTGTAATTTGCATACCATAGCAAACATGTACGTTGTGTGAATGTCGCATTTGGTAATCGACGTAAGGCGTTCAAAAGGTTATCTAATGGAGCACGAAAAGCCCTTTTGGTCCCATACGCTTACAACATACATACATACATAAACTCACGCCTTTATTCCCAGAGTGGGGTAGGCAGAGCTACAGAATTTCCAACAACTATAAAAACTTTTTGATAATTCTGTAACCACATTTTGCACACTTAGGCGAAGATGTTACAGTGTATTAGTGACAGGTTGCAAGCCCATCGCCTAACAGTACTACACGCCTTTATTACCTTAGTCGGCTTTACAAATTACGCCATACGCTTACAAATTAAATAATTTACCCAATTGAACTAACTAAACTAGCCTGTACGTTTCAGATACTGCCGTACATCGACGGCTTCAACCACGTGTCCAAGATCGCGGCGCTGACTGACGTGGAGATCAGCCTGGTCCGCGCATGCGTGCAGAACCTCGTCTACTACGGCGTAGTCACGCTGGTGCCCATCTTCCAGTACTGCGCGGTTAGTACCTTGATACCTTTGAGTCCAAAACAGGCGCCGACTTGCCCATCTAGAGCATTTATTAGGGAAATCTAACAAGGCGACGTCGGTCCTCGGTCGCCCCAGATATCGGTCGTTGTGTGTATTTATTTATTATTCAAAGAACATCTCAGACTAACAGCTTAGTGCCAAAGCGTCAGACACGGAATAACACAAACAAGTACTTATGTAAATAGGCTACACAATATTATTGTATATAGTGTACACATCACAAACACTATACAACAAATAGATATATCAGCATCTTGAACTGTATAAAGGAATACATATACAAAGTAAACCATTGGTGACCTCTATTGTTAAAACAAACGATCAAAATTTGTTAGGAATAAAAACAATAAGACTATATGATGAGAAGAATTAACGATAAAAAATCCTTTAAAGAGTGACTAGAATTATGTTGCTATTTTGTTTAATTTGCATAAGTACTTTAAAAAAATATTATTTTTACAAACAAAACTGAAGCCATCACTAGTATTATGAGAAAAGCATCGATAATTGAGTTTATTACTGTCATTTAATTTTGCCTGTATATTCCTATGTCTGTTAATGAACGTAACTACTGTATGGATGAAGTAGAACTTAAAACTGTTGGTCTTCCAGGCAGGACATAGGACACAGTTCTGTTGTCAGCTATATTTTTCCTCATCGATTAACTGAATGAAACCAACTGCTCATAGATAGGTCAGTCTTCAATGTTTTGTCATTTGTCTACTATTATACAACTTGGCTGTTTTCTATGTTTGTATACGCGCGGCCTTGCCGCACAGCTGCGTTTTTGTTTTTATCTTCCAATATTTCCTGTTATGAGGACAGGTGTGTGTAAGATCGCCATTTTATATTGCTATGTGATTAAAATGTTGCTTATTAAGGTGGTTATCACTTGAGAAGGTTGAAGGCCCACCTGCCGGCACGTCCATTTTTTCTGCCCAATCTATACCTATCTATATGTATGCATAATATACTGAAACCAGATATCTTAATAATGCATGCCGCATCTTACCGAACAAGTCTTAGGTCCGTATTAATAAACTAATCTCAACTCTAATCCTCGTCTTGAGATGTGTCAAAAATGACAGTGTTCTATGGTTTGACGTATCTTGTAACAGCATCTCAGCCAAGATATAAGAGTTTAATAATACGGGCCTTAGTGTCATAGGCTCCCCTACTATTTATTAACATGTAACAATTATTATTTTTTGAACATTTTATAGATTTTTTTAACTGCCTATCTAAAACATGGCGTAATTAATTACCAGGTGTACAGTGCAACCCCCAAGTTGAGGCAGCTGACGAGGTGCGCGGGCCTCCAGAGACAATGTGTCGAGTTCTGCGCAAGATCATGTAAGTCGCTATAACTACGATATGACTAAATAAGAGTAGCACTTGCTTTTTTGTCGAAGTTACTTAATATTTTCACCTCCCGCATAAATTACATTTAAATTTTCTACTTAGGTAACTAAATTAATATGAGTAGCAGTTTCATCTACTTCTTTTAGTTCATCTCTAAGATCATGTCAAAATGAATTTCCTAGAGTCATATATAGGTACCTACGCGAATGAGCTGGAAGCGAGAAGAGCCAAGCGATTAACTAATATACGTGTCTCTTTTATGGACACAGGATCCATATCTTTTGTTGCGACTAACTAGAGTGTCATAAACCAGCGATTAGTGCACGTTGAGGCGAGAGAATTTGTCTCGTTTTTATCGTCTATTTTTTCTAAACAACCTTTTACTTGAATGATTCCAGCCCGGCAGCTGCCGAAGGTGTCGGACCTGTTCCGCATGTACGCCGGCATGACGTACGGCAGCACGGTGCGCGACCTGTGCCGGCGCGCGCGCCCGCAGGAGCTCGCCGTCGACGAGCGCCGGCTCGTGCTGTTCGGCGTGCTCGAGGGGCTCATCCGGAGGGTGTACAAGGTAGGCTTTGACACGTACAGTCACCACCCGCGAATGTTAAGCCACTTGCCACTCTTCTTAATTTAGCCGTGTACTACACTCGGGTAATATGTCAAGTCGGCTGTCAACCCAAAATGCATTACACGGTTAAATTAAGAAGAGTGGCAAGTGGCGTAACATTCGCGGGTGGTGACTGTACATACATACCTTCACGCCTGTCTGCCAATGCGCTAGGCAGAGACTATAGAAGTCAGGTGAACCGTTCTAAACTTACAACTTTCGCTTCCTCTAAATTCATCAACCTCTTCATGCACGTATGTCGGTTTCGGTTGTTTTTGATTTGGGCATTTGTACAGTCAACCAATTTGATTTCTAGGCCACTTAGGACTATGTTAAAGTGACGTTGTCAACCAAAACGTAAGAGACTCCCTATGATTTGGTTTACAACGTCACGTTGACAAAGTCCATAGTGGCCTAGGAATCAAATTGGTTGACTGTACATACATGTTACCTTCACGCCTGTCTCCCAATGCGGTAGGCAGAGACTATAGAAGTCAGGTGAACCGGTCTAAACATACAACTTTCGCTTCCTCTACATTCATCAACCTCTTAATGCAGGTACGTCGGTTTCGGTTGCTTTTGATTTGGGCATTTGTACAGTCAACCAATTTGATTTCTAGGCCACTTTGGACTATGTTAAAGTGACGTTGTCAACCAAAACGTAAGAGACTCCCTATGATTTGGTTTACAACGTCACGTTGACAAAGTCCATACATGTTACCTTCATGCCTGTCTACCAATGCGGTAGGCAGAGACTATAGAAGTCAGGTGAACCGGTCTAAACATACAACTTTCGCTTCCCCTACATTCATCAACCTCTTCATGCACGTACGTCGGTTTCGGTTGCTTTTTTTTATGGCATAGAGTAGACAAACGAGCACACAGGCTACATGGATAAGATGGTGGTAGCGATCCGGACGGACCCTGCACAAGGTCCTACCACCCGCAAATTTGGGCATTCTACATCGCGAATCTGATCGCTGTATGGGTGTCCCCTGCCGACATCTCCACTCACTCGCTCACTACCGACATGTGTTCTGAATAATTGAGATGGCTTTGATGATATATTGATGGAAGCTGTTTTCTTTAAGAATATGAAAAAAAAACTGTGTTTGGACGAGCGTCTGTGACGACGTGATTTGGCGACTACGGCTGTGAAATTTTAACAATTGCAGTTCAAGCCATGTCTTTGACATTATTGAGTAAAAGAGAAAAAACGATCATAACTTCGTTTTTCTATGCCTACCTACATCACAACCATCCAAACCTATCAAAATCACTTTGATGAATGGCGTTCTTCCACCGTGCGTTTCGCGAGGTGCTTTTTGCCTCGTACTACAGTGTGGAACGAACTATACGTATTTCCAACCAATTATGACATGGATGTTTTCCAGAAAAGAGCTTTATTTCCCTAAGTGGCCGGCAACGCACCGACAACTCATTTTGAGTAGCTAGTGTTTATGGGTGGTTTGCTTCCCATCAGCGAACCCTCATGCTCGTTTGCCTCTCTCTAGTAAAACTAAACCAGAACGAAGATTTACTGATCATACGTGTTTATTCCCACCTAGTACCCGATAACGATGCACAATGATGACGCGTCGTCCGTGTCGAGCGAGCACAGCCAGCCCCTCGTGCGCACGTACAACGGGCTGGTGTGCCTCGACGAGCTCTGCTGCTCGGGCGGGCTCACGGCGCAGCAGCTGGAGGAACAGCTGGAGCGGGACAGCAATGTCGTGTTCATCGTCAAGTGATCCAGGTGGGAGCGGGAGCAGGGACTTTGCAGGTGTACGGTCAACGGCCTACCTATTGGCATAGTAGCCTGTCGAATTGATAGACGGTTAGGATGAGAGACTAACTTTCTCTTTCAAACAAAAAGCTGCGTCCCTCTCAGCCTGTCCGATTGTTAAGAGCCTAAGACACATATTTTTACAAGTCAAAATAGCGCGATAAAATCGCTCCACGGCTTTATCTTGCAACCCTGGGTTCGTAGCCATGATGCACTCTACTAACTTTTTCTTTTCTATCACTTCATACTCTCGTGCGTTGCGATAAACCGCCTGGTCAACTGTAATCCAATAAATATATTGGATGACAGTTGACCAGGCGGTCAATCATAATAATGAAGGATAGAAAAGAAAAGCAGTAGCTTTTGCATCTTGGCTTCCGCCCTCGGGCTACGAGGTAAGACCGGGCAGCGTTTTCATCGCGCCAGTTTTACGTGTATAAATATGTGTTTAAGGCTGCTATAACAGTAAAATATGCCGAGAGGAACGCAGCTATTTGTTGGAAACAGAAAGTTATATCTGTGTCAATCTAACCGGCTGTAGGAGTCTCTAGGCACTAATATTATGCCCCGGAAATAAATGCTTCTTGATATTTTCAGCAGTGGAAGAGTGTATGCTAAGATATTTTTTCGTAAACTGGGCGGTTTGAAAAGTGGCTGGGTGCGGATGTAAATGTTCTAATTGCGTAAATAATAATGTGCTCCCTTAACTTTACTTGTGTACAGTTTGAAAACTTTTGTACAGATTTCCAAACAAAAAGTTGGAAAATTTGACAAACTGTACGCTTGTAAAGGTATCCGGGATACGGCCTCTGTTGCTTTTTTAAATTGTTACTTGTCGTTCAGTTGCTTATCCTTTTTACCATTATATACTTAAGAATATAAGAGGACAATGCAATGTATTTTAAGAATAGTTAACGTTTTCAGAATATGGAGAAAAATTGTAATAAATAATGATAATATTTTGTCCTGATTCTTTGTTAACACGTTCGCTGTCAAGTTTAATGTATACATGTTCAAAATTTAGTGCGTATTATAATTTACAGAGAGTGTTAACACAAGGACATTTCTACAAGTCTCAGAACCTTCATAGACGGATTGCTTGGAGCAGTTAAGGTAGACAAGTTCAAGCTGTCGCTTTCAATACAAAAAACGCAGTTCGTAGACAGTCCCTACTAAAAATAAAACGGCGTGCAGTCCTGCTATGCCACTTAAGCCTCATATGCACTAGTCTGCCCCGCAACACGTGTCGAACGACTTCAATAAGAAGCGCCGCAACGTTTCCTAACTTGACCCGTATGATAAATTGATAACTGCCAATGAAATCTACCGAATGATTGACGTCGCCTGTCTTGTCGTGCGTAGTTGCGCGACTTAACCTGAACTGTATGAAATGTATCGCGTCATGCGTGACATTTGTCACATAGTGAATACGAGGTTTTACTTCAATTGGACGCCATTATGAAATCACGAATTAACCAACAATTAGTTCAGTAATCACGGTAAACGCATAACGGCTTCCAATTGCAACTCGACTGCTGGAAACAGTCCGTCTTCAGAAGCTCTCAGTTGTATAGGTAGTCTGAATGAATATGCATTTGGGACACTAGTCTAATTTAAGAGCGAGGATGATCAATATACCTTTGAGCTGCGTCCACTGGGTCGGAATCGGAGCGTACCTACGGAGCGGACGGATTGTATCGATTTCTATATACAGGGTCCCTCTGACCTCGGGGCTTTAAACGCATGGGTCGTTTCTACTCCTGAAACTAACCTTCTTTTGTTCTGTAAGTTGTTAAAAATATGTCCAACTTTATTTTTCATACACTTTAGGAAAATGGTTTTTTCAATTTGTTTACGCGATCCAGTTCTCCATTTTTCTTTAGCGTACCATGAGATAGTGATTATTTGGCCATGATTGAATACACTGATTTTACAATTAGACTTTAACATCAATTAGTTTTCAAAACTAGAGTTATTTATTAATGTTGCAGAACAAAAGTAGTTCAGTTTAGCGAGTAAAATCAATTGTTATAATTTGAGCTACAAGGTCAGAGGCACCCCATTAGGTATACAGATACCTATGCGATCCAGTGCACACTGTACCATAGAAATCAATACACAGCAACATATCCCTCCGCTCCGTACGCTTCGATTCCGACCCAGTGACATTGCGCAGCTTTAGATTTATTTTTAAGTTACAGAGGAACGGGGTCCATATGATAAACCAAAGTGGAATACCTACTTACGTAGAATAGAAGCGCAAGAGGTAGGTACGTATCACTTTTGTAAGTTTACTCGATGCGATGCGATATAATTGTAAAATAAAATTATTAGGATACATTTGTTTTTTTATTCTATGGGCCTCGTAGGTTTCAAAGGGGAAATTGTATATATAGTTTAGCGCCAGTAAATGCAATTGTAAATATAATATAAGTATGTAAGTAGATCGTGTACGTAAGACCATTTTGTATTTGTTTTTCAGAATATACGAATGTTTCCACTTAGTTTTATACCGACTATATCTGCCTATTTGATAAGAAACTACATTTTTGAAGATTACTTCTTATTACCGCACAATCAAGGTACATTTGTTAGTAGTAAACTCAAAAAGATCGGACATAAATGGACGTTTTATTAATGTCATAACTACGGTTAACGTGACTAAATAAACTAGGCTAACAATCTCTGTTCTTGTATAAATTTGTAGTTTTGTTTACATTAACAAAACAAATTTAGTCTCCTCGAAATTTAGGACCGTAATCCTCCATTTAACGTTAAGCCATAGCGTATAGAAAACTTATTTTAGTCGTCTTATGTCAGATATCGTACTCAATGTTAGCTTATTAACTCTTAGTACAATATAGTTTTACTCAAGACGAATATAGTTTTGACTAAAAAAGCAATTTATCTCCGATCTTTTTGCGCGTCTTGTCATGTATATAAAATAAATAAATAAATATGATAACTGAATAGTGCAAAAATCTGCTCAATATTTCTAGTTGTATATAACATTTTGTATCGCATATTTTAACTAAATTACATAATATTAAATGTTGTTCATTATGGTGCTATAACGCTCGTTTGTAAGGATTTTTGTAAGCTAGACGTTTAAAAGCAAATGACTTCCCACCGAGATTTGTCAGCTTCGATTGGATCAAAATAAGGAAAAAATTCCTATCGTTGGCACCCCTACTGATTTACTGGCATCATGAACTTTGTTACAAGTTACATAGGGCTGATAATTCTCCAATCACTTGGTGCCAAGAACTGGATATTGTACTAACTGGACAGATTTTGATGAAATTGAGAATGCTGTTGCGAGTGTGGCAACATTGTTATAAAACATGTGGAAAAGAAAACGGGCACTCACTATAGTCACTATTGCTTTGAAAGTGATCATTTTCTTTTCAAGGGGTTGTATTTTGATCAAATCTCTGCTTCTAAATGCAATGCAAGGTGGTAACCACTTATTGTATGTAGGTCCACCTTTCATCACATCAAACTCTTGTTGCCACACTTTAGTTGTCACTCCAGGAATCGACATCTTTGAGGACCAAATTGTGTAAATCACATAAAAATGCTCCAAGTGTAAAAACCATGCAAAAGGTGGTAAAACCGTACGTAATTTATAGACTAGGTCCCTGAGGCTTTATTCCAATTTGTTTTAGGCCAAATTGCTTCTGTACGCAATCATATTGTGGACATAATAATTCTCAGTCAAGTGAATAAACGCTATACCATAGCCTCAACAATATAATTAAAAAAGCGAAATAGTCTCAAACAAAGTGAAATAGAATGCCCAGGTTTCTCAACAGTAGTACCAAGTTGTGATGAGTTTGTTATATAAGAATTGCCAAATATTTAGAGGACTGTATATTTTTTGTAAATGAGTTTAAGATTTTTTTATAAGCTTTTGGTAAGCGAACATCTTGAGATAGATTTTTTTGTATGAACGGTTCGCTTGGCCGAGTGCTTGCAGTGCGGTCTAGTCACAAGAACTTCTAAGTACTATTTTGATTAGAATTCTCGACTAGTCAGGATTTCTTTGTGCCTTATTTTATTTCATATCATATTTTTAATCAATTGATTAGTTTATAATACTTTGGAAATGTTGATTTGTAACGTTACAGTACGAAATATTGTTGATTTTATTAAGTGAAGAGATTATGACGTAGTCATTGTTATATTATGTAATAACTTTGATGTAAAAAATTCATGTATCAATGTTTATACTTGTTAAAAATTGTTTATTTTCATAATCTGACTCATTAAAATACTGATTTCTTATCCATGTATTTCTTTCACCTAACTACCATCATATTTACTTGGGTGAGGACCAAAAAGGCATGCTAACTCACGCAATTAAAATGTTCCATGTAACTATTAGTTGTGCGACAAAACTTACCCTTAGGTACAAGTTGTTAGAAAACTTTTCGTCGCACAACGAGACTGTCGTTGTTTGTATAGTTAACTATACTCTCGTTTGTTTAGGTGATTAACTACATGTAAACAAAGCAAGCCACGTGGTTCTGTGGAACGTGTCAGTGGTCTGCTTCACGTAAATCACATGGTTTGTTTGTTTACATATAGTTAAATACCTAAAAGAATGAAGTACCTATACGCTTAACTACGTCCAACTTTTTGATGCTCTCCCACTTATATTTCTAAAATGACAAAGAAGGTAAATAATAAAACATCATCTGGTTTCAATGACCGTACCGCTTTAATACATCCTTATATAACATCATATAAGTTACAAAATACATAAACAGTTTATATAGGTAACAAAACTCGTGACTAGCGTTTGAGAAAAATAGTATAGTGTGAAACCTTTTCGATATATTTAGATGCCTCGATAATATAAAATAAACGTATACAAAACTGATATTATGGTAAATACAATACGATGGTACATAATCAAAACCGTCAAGACAAAAAATATGTCGAGATTTCTTACAAATGATTTGTTCCCGAATAGAAATACAACCAGAGACGAATAGCGAGGGAGGCTGAGTCCAGAGGCGTTCGGCGGCGAAGGCTCGGTATGGCTCCACATGGTATGGAAAACCGCGAGCGCGGCACCGAACGCGATAACCACTTGACAGTCCCGGACTACTGACACAAATTTGCGAGTTCTCTTACTTACTAGTCCGTAACGATAGACACACAAGATGTACTAGGCGCTCAGATCGCGAAGGAGTGTTATCAGTTTTATGATAAATTTTTACCTTATGGATACTATCAATACTGTCAAAATTCGGCACATATGACATACACGGCCTTTTCATGGAACAGATCAAAAAGTTAGTTCCAGGGATGCTTGCCGTTATTGTAAGAACTGCATTACAACGGATACCGTGGTATCCAAAGACTGTCAAGTAGTTAAACGTGACCCGGTCGTACTTTTGGCACGGCTTGTGTAGAAAAGTAGAATTCCATTATTAATACTTAGACAACGTTATGTAAAAAATAAATAATCCTATCATTGTAACATTTACTCGGGTAGTTTCGACCATAGTATCTTTGACTAAAGGTAACAAATAAGTAGGGAACGTTTTGTACAATATAATCGAATCAAGCAATAAATAATCGATTGCTAGAAGTTTTAGATGCATATTGTTTGATTACTATGATCGAATCTAAAAGCTATTACAAAATAAGTTACATTTCCTTAAAGGGATTCTCTCCATTTACAATAACTTATTTTAGATAATTCATTCATTCCACTTAGTTTTATTATAAATCACGGCCCACACAGACCATTATACCATATAGCAGCACAGAACAGCAAATAATACAGTATATCTACAATGAAAAATCTGAATCCGTTTGTCTCTTCCAAATAATTGTGAATTCCCATTTTGATTTGAATCTTTGTAAAAATATATAATACAATTTCGTAATTTAATGGTTTAAATAAGATCCAACTCTGTACAATAAAGGTAATGTTACGTAGAAAGGGTTGGAAATTCAATTCAGCAAAAATTACACCCTCTATAAAAAGTGGCATCAAGTCACTCAATATCAATTTTATCTCAGATAACGCATTCGCTGTCGGCAACACAACCATTTTTCTGTCTCTCACCCACTACCTCGACCGCGTTTGTGAATTTTTACAGTACAGTAGAAAACAATTTATATGGCGTGTCGGGAATCTTCGTTTCCGAAAGCACAATTAATATTCACGATTATACTTGTACATAATAGTTATAACGCGGGCGCGCGTCAACATGGCGTCACTAATAACCAATAATAGCACAGAATACAGACGCGCAAAGCTTGGATCATGCTGATTGGTTCCCGCGCTTCGAAAATTCGTCTTCTGTTCAGGTACATCGGTAAGCCATATCAGTTGTTTTACCGTATACGAGTTTAAAGACGTGGCCATGACAAGGACAGAGTAGTCTTAAGGTCGATATATCGGGTTTATCTCACTAAACTTGTTACCACGTGGGACGTGTTTATGTTGTCACTTTGAACTTCATCCCGCTGTAATAAGCCAGCAAAAGTGTGCAAGTGGTAGCAGGTGGGAATACCCCGATATATCGCTTGTTTGCATGTGTGCGTGCCTCGACCGTACGAGCCGCGAGCCACCACAAGCAAACTAAACAAGTCACGACAAGTAGGTTTAGTCCGTCCGCGTGGAACTCGGTTATATCGTAGCTCCATACAAATTTTCACCCTCTATTTCACCCCCTTAGGGGATGAATTTCGGGAAAAAAACTATCCTATGTTCTTTCCCAGGACTCAAACTATCTTTGCACCAAATTTCAGCGGTTCAGCGGTTTAAGCGTGAAGAGGTAACAGACAGACAGACATATTTTCGCATTTATAATATTAGTATGGATCGAGCGGTGCGCATAGACGCAACCGCAGCGCCCGAGCGGCAATAGGTATCAGAAACTCTTAACGGCCCGGTGACAAATTACTTTTCTATTTATATTATGGCAAAGACGACAGCGAATGCGTTAGTTTCTTAGATACTAATTAGCTAGAAAAACCTACAAATAAAGCTTAAAGCGTAACTCACTCCGACCTTATGCAAGTTTTA
The DNA here is from genome assembly GCA_963966035.1 of Acleris laterana. Lineage (NCBI taxonomy): Eukaryota > Metazoa > Arthropoda > Insecta > Lepidoptera > Tortricidae > Acleris > Acleris laterana. The sequence continues at coordinate 17,165,402 of OZ014443.1, forward strand.
TCGTAGACGCTACTTTCCATATTTTCTCAACCTTGTATCTGATCGAATAGTTAGATAGGAAAAGCGCTGATGTTCCCTAAAGAATAGACAACTTCACTATCTAACTATTCGATCAGATACGACCTTGAGAAAGTAAAGGGACGATATATCTTCCGTGGGCCTGACAACTTTGTTATCCTTCAAGGAGTTCAATATAATCAAAGCAGTTTACATTGAACTATGCAAAACAGCTGAGCTTCAAACAATGACAATGTTTAGACATAACCGGAGAGACATTAATAAAATTATTAAGTATAATGGATTGGCTGGTGTTCAGTTACATTGCATAGTATACGCAAACAACTTGGCATATAATACGGTCGAGTTATTCGACAATAATGGTCATGCATTGTTGATCTTTTGAACGCCACAGACGGCTGTGGCCGACATCTGAAAGTCGTGCCCATGACGCCACGACGGCTACAACCGACACAAGTCCAAGATTAAAAGAGACTTTGTTTCGTATGAATTAAGTTGTAATTTGCATAGCATGGCAAACATGTACGGCGTGTGAATGGCGCATTTTCTAATCGACGTAAGGCTTTCAAAATGTTAAATCACTGGACCAGATTGCCGTCGAAGATACAATATTTAGACAAGGAATAGGAGCAAATGATAAAATTTCTTCCGAAACACAACAGAAATGGCAGATAATGTTTTCCAACCAAAAAGTTTCAAACATGTAAAGTTCGTATTCGATCGTAACATTTTATTCTAGGAAGAGTAGCCAATAACGGTTATTAAGTATTACCAGTAAATATGGTTGCAACGAATAAGTTAGCAAGGTACAAAATGCAACTTTGCTTGGTTATTCGATACCGCCATGAGCTATTGTACCTGGACATATTTGATCAGTACTTCTGAACTGATGGTTAACATTCGAAAATCAAATGTGACACCTTTTAGGTTAGTATGTTTGACTAATCAAACAACACGCCGTTATATATATTTAACCTTTTGAACAGTCGGATCTAGTCGACATCTGAAAGTCGTGCCACTGACGCCGATGTCGGCCACAGATCATCAAAAGACTTTGTTTCGTATAAATTTAGTTGTAATTTGCAAAGCATAGTGAAATGAAATAAGTCGTACGGTCACGAGCGTTAATTTGGAACCCATTTCAAGAAAAATATGCTTAAAGTCGTCAATGTCATTATTGTTGTAGACTCAACCTTATTGTTGTAGTGTCAGATTGCCTTTGGACCTAAGGTGGGTTCCAAATTAAATCTCGTGTACTTGTCTAAAAACAATCTGTTTCATTATCTGCCCCAGTTTGTAATATATATTGTAAATATATATTTCTAGGGTTCCTACCGGCTGCCAGCGTTATTATCGACCTATCACACAGGCGTATCTGAACTATGCCGTTTCTGTGTATAAGGCACGGTAAATAAAGGCTCGGAAGCTGCCACGAGTCGGCCACCATTAACCAGAACATCTATCGGGGGGAAACTACTCACTATGTATTAACTCTTCATTAAATACAGCTAATTATTCACTCTTAAGATGTACAATCTCACACTTTAATTGTATTGGGCACTTAAGAAAATATATGGTTGACAGGTCTCACCTTTTGTGAAGAAGCGCCAAGGTCTTAAGGTAGTTTAAAATAAATAAAAATCAAACAGTCTCACACAAATTGACCTAGTCCCAAACTAAGCTCTAGGCTTGTACTATGGGTACTAGTACAACAATAAAAATACATATACTGAGAAATACATACTTAACCCCTAGAGCGCTAGCGATTTTAGACTTTCATACATTTTGTATGAAACGTGCGGAAATGACGTTGCCAGCGTCTGAGGGGTTTAAACACAAGTCATCCACGACTCACAAATACCGCCCGAACTAGGACTTGAACACAAAAAAAAAGAAACATTATCGCCACTCGAAGGACGTCCAATGCCGGACATAGCCCGTTCCCATGGACCATGAGGGTCGGTTTTGTGCTACTACTAACGGCTTAAAACTAAATGAATCGGGGCGTACTCCTGTCCTATACTAATTGATTTGACTGTGTCATTGAACGGCATAATTCAGACCGCATTAATATATTATTTGATAATATTTACATTCATAAATAACATTCATTGTATGTGTATTCTACTCGCTACGACATAGCTTAGTTTATTTTATACATAATTTCCAATACACAAGGAATTGCCTTAATGATAGTGGGATCATTATTGTATAATTATGTTAAACAGTACCTAAGTTTCATTGACTTCAAAAAATTGATCAAAATAAAAAAAAATGGTAAAGTAATAAACTTACATTTTACTCGATTGAATTTCACATATTTGTCAGGAACTTTGTATTTTAAATACAGCTGATTATTTGAGACATCTTGAAAGCCGCGGATTTGTTCACAACCTTGCATTGTGATAGAATCGAGACGGATGAATTATTAATTATTATGCTGTTTGGGGAACATAACTCCTTCTTTGAAACAGTATCTAATACAAAAAAGTACCTAAGACTTTGCAAAGCTACAGTGAAATAATAGTACATTGTGTATTAAGGGTGGTAAAGAAAGAATTACAAACGAGTCTGTTAGAAGCCCGAAGCCGTAGGCTGAGGGCTTTAATGACTCGAGCTTTGTATTTCCTTTACCACCCGTGTAACATACAATGTTTTTCATCACAATTGCGAGGAAATGAAATAAAATCAGTATATTAGTATAAAATATTTTAACTTATTAGCGGCAGACTAGATCATTGTCTGTGACTTACCACAGATAATGTCAAACGTGTTCGGAGTCCGATTCTAGTGACATATGAGATGAATAGTTTGTTATGCGAGATTGTTAGGAAATGGTATTCAACTGACATTTCATCTCGAATGAAACTTCATATCGAATGGCACAAGAATTGGGGTCCTGACGTATTGTGATAGTTTGAGTCCACGTATAATATTTAAAAAAAAAGCTATTACGCACTTAAGTAACGTAATGGTAAAAAAAAGGCCCGCGGGTATTATTTTGGATTTACGGTCGATTTTTCTAGCATGTTAGGACACTATTTACGAGCAAGTGTGATGAAAAATAACTAATAGCACATTCAGTGGCAGCAGTGCTACGAGTGCTACGACGTAGCCTGTATCAGCATTTTCCCGCTACGAAGCGAAAATCTGCTACGAACAGTGAACAGGACCATCGGGTCGTTGCCAATAAATGTGTTAATTCAACCTTCAGGCTTGTACTTCCCTCTCGCTCGCTCGCTCTCATACGCTCTAATGCTAGTTTTACAGAATTTTCCCGAACCTGAAAGACTGAGGGCTTTCGCTCTGAATTTAACACAGCTCTGGACTTAGCATTATTAATATTAATAATATAGTACCTGAAAGACCGAGCGTCACTCGGGTTAAAAACGAATTTTGCCGAAGATGACAACTTGACAAATTAATCAAAATTGTTAGAGCTGTTTTCGAGAACGTAATACAAATATATTATACATATATTAAAAATATTGCTTGTTTAATAGTAAGATATACCTACACGGTAATAGTAAAGTTGTATCACTACTAAATATTGTATTTGATTTTCTGTTTTTTTGTACAATAAAGTGTTTACATACATACATACGACTTTGGAAGATGTAACTTTTCATCAAGTTACAAATATGACTATTGCTACATTCGAATGACAATCATCTCGACATATCAATATCACAAATACCGAGTACACGCAGTTTTATACCGCTAAATATATATTTTGCAAAACCAATATCAAAATGTGTTAAAAATAGTTAAATCATTGATAGATACTGCAGTCGGAAATTAGGCGACTTCTAAACATTTTGTATTCTATTGTATTTATTATAAAAGAAAAAATATTTGAATGAGAACCTACAGGACACTTGAAAGCTATAGACAGATTTGGGTACATACCGTACTGAAAACAACATACCTACGGCGGTAAATAGAAAACCTTTGCACACTACGAGATTGAGAAAAAAATTTACAATGCGTTCGGCATTTCACTAGTCACTAGTCAATGATATTTTTACTTTAGTTTTAGTCTATAGTGGATAATTTACTTAGCTAGGGGTGGTGGTGATCTCTTTACTTCGTGGCCGTAATCTTGTTTTGTGTTCAATACAAAAGCTTTATACAAATATAATAGAATTAATATGCTTATGTGGATACGGCCAAACTAAATACCATAGACTATAACCAATATTCCGGCCAGCGTTGTCTTATTCCGCCAAATTCTAAGTTATGTGAACCTAAACACCAAACGATAAGGTTTATAATGTCTTATTCGTGTAGCTTAGAATAATAACACATAGATTCATAGTTTCATACACACGCGTCGAACTTTAGGCCGCAAATCGTAGCATTTTGACGTAATATTCTCGTACGACATGCACACAATGTCGTACTAAGTAGACCAAAATTTGGTCTGGTTCGAGTCGCATTAGATTGGTTCGTGGACTATATTTCTGTGTTATTATTCAAAGTTAACCCATAGGCTAGCACTTCAAATTGTCAGTCTTTAAAAAATAATCGGGACCAATTCGATGTCAAAACAAATGTACAACTGGTACTCACTGAAAAAAAAAACCTACATCTAAAAGGCCGAACAGCGTACCGCGCTACTCGCGGTCCAAGCTTTATTGTCGCAGCACGTTACTGCAACAAAATCGCCTAAAACTAGTTAGGTATGATGCAGCTATTAATAAATAACACCCATAGTTTTATATACTTTGATTTCGAATTATTTCAACGAAGTAGCATCGTTGGAACTGGAGATTCGTCGTTTCTACTGTTATAAGGCAACGTGTCTCACTCGAGCGCCGGCCGCCGCGAGCGCTAGCCGGAGCACATCTCCGAGTGGTCGTCCCAGGCCGCCACCTGCGAAAGGAAACGTTTGATTGAGGCGATAGCTGGGGCTGTTGTCTCGGTAAACATAAATTCAGTGACCATATTACTTTAAATGCATAGCGTTTCGAAAATCGAACACGTCTTTAAAGTTCATTTACAAATTTGAATTTTGACAAAGCTACAAATCTTACTGCATAAATTCTAAGATTGAAAGGAGAATGGGCAGAAATGTACGAACACTGGCCTAGAAACCAATAACAATATGCATCATAACATCGGATATCCTTTTTAATTCTACAACGATTTTGCGTAGCCGGAAACCTCAAATAACTGTGAGAAATGCTCAAAAAATGTGGAACATCGGGACGTCTACATAGACGACGTTAGAATAATTACTTTGAAAAACCGCTGTCTTTGCATGGCGATAACTTTTATCACACAAAGATTTCGAACCACATGCCATAGTAATAGTTTTACAACTTAGAATTACCTATTCGGGGACATATCGCTTGTATATTCGCCCACCTTTATTTGCTTAAAATGTATGTTTGAAATTGAACATTTTGAAATATACGATGTAAATCTACATCATAATGCATTTAAGGGTAGGGTCGCAGTCCTGTGAATGCGAATGTCTATGGGTCACAGTTTCCACTTACCATCAGGTGGCCTGTGTGCTCGTTTGTCTTCTCTATGACATAAAAAAAAGGGTTAAAGAAGGAGGTACCTGGCACTCCCTTGAGCAGTACCACTGGTTGGCGCACCCGGCGCAGACGAACTGCGCGGCGCGGCGGCGGCAGCCCTGGCAGGAGGGCGCCTCGTCGGCCGCCTCGTCGATCACCAGCCGGCCCGAGCCCGAGCCCGCGGGCGACGCCGCCGCCGAGCCCGACGACCCCGGCGACGGGGACGAGTCCTGCGACCACTCACACCGCTCAGCACCAGACCGACATACTGCCCAGGGACAGATTTAAGGAAAGGGCAACCGGGGCAAAACCGGAGGTCCCAACATAAACTGTAGGTAACCTCCACTCACCAGCAAAAAAACCCGCCCCACCCGTCTTTTGTTCATACAATTGAGAAGATTTCATATTTTCAAGACTTTAATTTTATTCGTTTTATAGATACTGTTTGGAAGGAGGAAGACACTAATAGTTTTAAATTTTCTCTAGAATGAGTAATTATTTTATTATTAATTTATTAAGATGTACTTATTCTAAAAGGGCGTAACTTCATTTCTACGACACAATGGACATATTACATTAGTCCAATCTGTATAATAATATAAAAAAGTATCATGTCAACCGATAAAGGGCCACTTGCACGAAAAGTTTAACCCTGGGTTAAGACACTAACTCGAGTTAAAATGACAGTTATCGTATGAATCTGACGTCTACTAACTCGAGTTAGTGCCTTAACCCAGGGTTAAATTCTGCGTGCAAATGGCCCTAAGTCTCTATCCATCTGTTAATAGTGTCAATGTCTAATTTGAAGTATGACAGCTTATTTTTCTCGTAAAAAGGGAATGGTATTATATCTATTCAGGCATAGTATTGGTAAAACTCGATATTTTTATTAACTTACTTGTAATTTTGAAAATAAAGAAAAATAAATCTAAATAAATATTTTGCCGTGTTCAGGAGGTAAAACCCTTTCGATTCGTATAGTAATTTGCAGGTGTCACCAAAATGAAATGTTGTCAATTATAGGTATTCTACACTCACCAGCAAAAAAACCCGCCCACCCGTCTTTTGTTCATACAATTGTTAACAAGTATTTTTTTAAATCAAATTGTAAGTCAAAGACGATGTGATTTTTATCGCCTAGAATAGACAGGCCCAATTTACCTGGTAATGCTACCAGCATTCTCTACCAGTCAAGGGTTAGGTTTTAAACGGAGAGAAAAGTTATCGCATGAGTATTGCCTTTTTGTTAGCTTCACGACCCTCGCTTAAGTCGGGTTCCTTAATTCATACCGCGGACAGAAAAGGCTTACTTCGGAAAAAATACATTTAAAAATGCAAAATGTGTCAAGTACCTATTAATCTGAAGTAGGCTAGGGTAAAGTCACCAGTGGTCAGGCAGAGACCAGTAGTCGACCTGATATGAGTGCGAAGAGTGGGAAATATATCTTTCGTACTCTTCACACTTATACAAAGTATAAGCAGAGGCCGACTACAGGTCTTTGGCCGACCACTGGTGACTTTACCCTATATCTATCTGCGGTTTGAGTATAGGAATTGACATTAATAGGTATTTGACGGGGAATTGACATTAATAGGGATGGAATTGGTTCCCCTATGGAATCCCTAATCGTCATTTGTCCTAACGCATCGTTTGTCCGAATTTTTGTTTATCCTAAAGCCATTTCCGCTTAAATTTTAAAACTTTGTAGTGTTATCATAATACAAGCCTAACCTAACCAAACCGGAGATATAATTTGAAAACTTAAAAAGTTGCCTGATTCATCTGATAACCAGTTCAGGGCAAATGAAAATTCGGACAAAGAATGTGTTAGGACAAACGTTATTAGTAGGAATTTCTATCTGAATGGAAAAGATGAAAAATGGTGCTATATATTGTTGATACAAACTCACCAACTGCACGACTTCCTCCGCCTTCTCCCGCTCTGCGGGCGCGTCAGGCGGCGTCGGCGTCGGCTGCACCGGCGTTATCGTAATCTCGCCGCAATTCTAAACGACACACGTCTCACGTTAGCTTGGCAACTGGGGCTTGAGTGTCGTGTCTATATCGGGTCGAATTTCTACCGAAAACCGTCCCTTTCCAACTACATGAGTTGGACAGAGGCGGATCTAAGAATCTTCAAAAGGTCGTACAGATGTTGTGAGTAATCCTTTCCCGTCGTGTTTTGTCGGATAAGTTCGTATTTATCTATCTTTCTCAATTAGCTTCAGTACCCATCAATAAGCCAACTGAGAAAGCAAGATAAATACGAAATTATCCGACCAAAAACGAAGGGAAAGGATTATTCACTACATCTATACTGTGTTCGTTTTAATTCCAATAAATTTGCCATACAAATGTAACGTGGCATGAGCAAAAGAGGAATAGAATTTCAACATTTGAAATAAGGTCATAATCAATAGTCAAATGTATATTATAAAATGAAGGTTCCGCTCAAGATTTCTATTGACGTCTCTCTTCTTTAACATAAGAAATGCAAGAGACACCAACACGCACATGTCGTAGAGTAAAGCCGGAGCCCAACTGCCGCGCACGCTACGCACGAACACGCTATACACGTCGCCCACGTGGGTCCATTGTTCTGGATACGTGTCAACATTTCCACAGCAACCAATGCACGCGCTTGTAAAACGTGTGGGCCACGTGGCTACATTGATCAGCTGCGTGTCTACATTGCCCACTGCCCACGCACATGCACGATTCTCGTCTCCCCCGCTCCCCGCTACCCCTTCCTATAGCAGTGTTGCCAGATTTAGAGGTTTTCCCTAAAACTTAGAGGATTTTCCAGGTCATTGAGGTTTTTTCGAGGTTTCGATGTCACTAAATCTGTCTAGGGGATTTTCTGAAGGATTCTCACAATTCTTACTAATCGTTAATTTCTTTTAAAATTGGTCAATAACACTATTGCTACACTGACATTTTGGTCAAATTTTAAGGAAACTTACGATTTTGTAGTTAAGTTCAATGTACCAATAAGTACCTAATAAGTTCTAATAAAAACTTGATATCAATTTAGTATTTTAGTAACTGTAAATATTATGTTATGTAATAATCCTTATATTTTAGATAATTATGATATACAAAAATCGTCAGAGGTTTTTTATCAATCGTACTCTAGAAACTAGGGGTTTTTAAATACATCTTGCGGGGAAGGTGCAAAAAAATCTGAAAACACTGTCCTATAGATACGGCATTCGTTGTGGCCTAAATGTCTTGTAACCAGGCCATAAAATCCAAAAAAAAAAACGGCATTCGTTCGTAGCGTGGACGTGGCAGGCACTTCGGAACAGACCACGCGTGTATGAGTGACGTCAGCGTGTTCGTGCACTACTGTGGAAGTATCTACCTACATTTTCATACAAAGCGATTTTGTACCCACGTGTGTAGCTTGACCGTGCACAGCAGTGGGGCTCCAGCTTAAGTCTTTCACTATTTAGACTTTAACTAAGACATTTAAGTAACGTATAACTGCTAATTATACTTAATCAGTTTTGAGTTTAAACAACGATTCAAAACACCCACACACTACATAGTTGGAATCTTGCCTAAATAAAAAAAAACTGTTCAAATTTAACAGATAGAATAAACTTCGATAACTTTAAATCTGTTAACAACGGGTTAATTTAAATTCTCTATTACTCTAATTTAACTGGACTGATAAAATAAATTGCAAACAAATCTTATAACTTATTCAGCGTAATACTGCTGATAATATTAGTGTGTAACTTATAATAAAACTTCAATAGACCAACTTCAACAGTTTTTTTTTTAAATGTAAGCATAACTCATGTAGTGCAATGACTATGAAGTGGCACACGTGATTTTTAAATGAGTATTGCCATTCTTATAAATATTTACAATTAAATTAAACACTTAGACTTTGTCAAAGTTGCTTTTTAAATAGTTGACATGCTAGAATGCGTTTGAGACGTGAAAAATATACTCTGCAGTGTTACTTTAAAACCACCTAGTAAGTAATTTTAAATATACACTTGAAATTTTCACTTCAAAAGCTTTCAAATAACGCATTTCCCCGCATTCAACTAAATAAAAAGGCATCTTAAAATCTAAATTTTGAATTTGGAATGATCAAGGCCAATTGTCACACCGATAGGTTGTCGTACGTTAAGGTACCTTGGCCTGACCGAACGCGGGCAGATTGGGCGCGCACTGCTTCCGTTCCGGAGACGTGAGCAGTTTAGCCAACGTCGGCGAGTAACTCTGTGCAGGGGGCGCCTGCTGCAACGTTGGCAACACCCATTCAACCATTTAAAATGGGAAGTTGGTTTGAAAATAGAATATCGAATGTGGATTACGGTTTTGTGACGCGCTGTGTTTACGGCCAGTTACAGTTGTGGTTGTCAGCAGGTGGTGTTGGGTCTTTTGTGCTTTGTTAATTTGAGCCTTTAATAGCTTAGCACATTAACCACCATGCTCAGAGACATTTCAGAGACAATTAACTCGTTCCTTTTTCAAACTTGGCCGTAAAAGTATCAGAGTAATTTTGTCTAATGTATATATCAACGCGTGTCTCTAGCTTCACTGGGCAAGTTTTTATTTAATTCGACGAGATGACCATATCTTATAATGCAGGTCCCTTATCCCATTTTATCTCGAAACATGTTAATAACATTTTGTTCAGTACAGTCAGCAGCAGTAGCTACGCAACCGAAGAGGTCAAAATGATCTGCACTAGACTATTGTAAAGAGAATACGTCGTGTCTAGATCATTTTGAGCATGTTATTCTGCTTGGCTACTTTTGATGTTGACTGTACGGTCACGAGCGTTAACTTGGGACCCATTTCAAGAAAAATATGCTTGAAGTCGTCAATGTCATTAGAAATGTCAAGTCATTTGTATCTTTTAGGAAACTGGACCTTATTGTTGAAGAATGTCAGATTATCTGGACCTAAGGTGGACACCAAATTTAATCCCGTGACTGTACAATACGTTAGCAATACGTCTAAATACTCAATGGAAATAAGGCAGAGGTCTGCTTTTACCCAAAAGAAATTAATCACAACTCGAAAGCAATTGGGTAGCATTGCAATCAGAACAAATATAACGGCCAACAAGTCATCATCTTAGGCAGGCTTTAGCAGAGGCTGCATTAGGAACTAGAAGACATCCAGACAAGTTCCAGGCAGCGAAAGGGACGGAGATATACGACTCCTAAAGCTCTAACCCGTTCGCTAAATGGTAATTGGCAAGTTTTAAGAAGTAACACGAAGCTTCTGAGCGCGAAACAAAACCGTAACCGCAATATACAACAATGATATTAAGCTGAAAGTGAGTTGAGTATGAATGAATCTCAGAGTATCACTGCATATTTATAAAATATTATAAATACCTTGGTCAAAATTCCGTGGAGTAGGGAATTCTGCTGCGTCGTAGGTGTTTCCTGGCTAGTGGTCACAGGTAATAAGGAGATCTCTGGGTATGGTGGCGGGGGAGGTAGCCTAGGGCTGGGGGAAGCCATCCTTTCCGCTTGCTTCTGGATTTCTTCGTGGTTCCTCTCGGGCCGTCTCCTACTCTCTGGCCTGACGTGGTGCTCCGGAGGGCGGTGGGTGACAGTTTCTGGGGGCCTGGTGGGCATCATGCCGGGGCCTTGCTGCATGTTGGCGAATTGAACCAGCACGTCTTTGAAGGAGAGGCCGTTGGGTAGGGAGCCGGCTTGGATTTGTTGCAGTCGGTCTAGCATTGCTTTTTGATTCTGAAATTAAAAGGTTAGTTTTGTAAATTAACATTTTGAGTGAGTTGGCCGTAAAAATAAGTAAATCGTAACATGGGATTATCGCTTTATTGTATAAAAACTACGATTCTCAGAGCAGTGGATGCTAGTTTTATTCGTATTTAATTTATGTGGATTTTTACTATACCGTTACAGTAAAAGCTTTAAATGTTCTGTAGGTAATGCCGCTAAAAACTCATGTGGTGGTACGGTCGGACAAGATAGAGGTCTACCAGTTTCGAGAGAAGTTTCTGTGAGATCTAATTATCGCTAAGGTTGACAATGGTCACTGTCATAATATTATTGCAAGGTGCCTGCTCAACCGAATCAGGACAGGGGTTGGCAACTGTGCGTCTCTGTGGCATAAATGGGGGTGGAGCGAGTCGGCAGGCTGCCAGTGTGGCTATCCAGACCAGACAGTCCACCATATCATCTTCGAGTGTCCTCTCACCAAATTTAGCGGGCAAGCGGCGGAACTTAAGAATCTTTCGACGGATGCAATCGCATACCTTAAATCTAATACATTAAAAATCTAAGTAGAGAATAAAGCCATACGATAAATAAAATAAGGGAAAATCGTACTTGTTGTGTACCGTAGGGTGGTAGACCACATTTTTGACCGACTGTACGTCTATCTAGTTAACAAACTTCGAGTGTCTACAGCATGTAATCATTCTGAACCCTGGGGGAATTTGTAAGCATACGACAAATTAATAATATTGCAAGTATATTCAATTAATATTATTGCAAATGGCACCCTAGTTCATGACTTGAAATAAATTGATCCAAATTGGCAAAAGTATCAAGATTTTAACTGTCGCTACCTACTGTAGTTATGCAAACCTATTAATAACAACTAATAGAGTGTACAGCCAAGGATATTTGTCCTTGGCGGTAGCGGACAGTCTTTTAAATATTCATGTCATTGAGACTATTGTAATGGGCGTATACAATTTTATACATAATAGGTAGGTACATTATAAAGGGTGATCCATATGGAGATTTCGGAGGAAGATTAAAAGACCCAGGTCCCGGTTAATCTACATCTATCTATCATCTATCTTAGGTAAAGTTTGTGAAGAGGTAGTTTCTGCATATACTGAACCGATTTTGAAAAATCTTTTACCAATAGAAAGCCACGTTATTTGTGAGTGTCATAGGCTATAATATTAACCCAAAAAAAATGTTAATTGCCCACGAAGTGAGCACAGGAATAGAAACCCACATAAAATCTAAAATCGAACCAAGTAGTTCTGCCTGATTAAAGTGCACGTTAATTTACTACTGTACTTGATAGTGTAAGTGGAAAGAAAAGTTTTGTATTGGAGCTCTGTGTCCAAAATAAATTATAAAATTACCTAATAAACAGTACATAAAACAGTATATAAAATAAAATGTGTGGAGTTAGAATGATAGAATAAGAAAAAGCGAAATCCGAGAACGATGTGGATTGAAAGAAGATGTAGTGACTAAAATCAAAAAGGGTATGCTAAGGTGGTTTGGTCATTTAGCAAGGATGGATGAAAAAAAGAGTTACGAAAGAGATATGGCGAGTGAGAATGAGCGGAGATGTCGGTAGGGGACGTCCCTGACGGACCTACGGTGTTCAGATTCGCGATGTACTGAATAAGGGCCAAATCAAAAGCACCCGAATCCGACGAAAATTGTGTGTTTAGATCGGTGCACCTGGCGTTCCATTATCTCTGCCTACCCCATTGGGAGACAGGCGTGAAGGTATGTATGTATAAAATTTTCCGAAAATGTTATCTTCTTAACAACAGATTAGCCTAACGCTTTAGCCGCAAACGCGTTGTGAAAGCGGTTTTAGTATGGGAAGTTATGAAATAAAATGATTTATATTTACAACATACTTTATGACTTCATTATTTACAGTACTTTAAATGTCATTTACATTTATTAATAAATAAATAATCAGTCAATCAACGCGCCGCTTCCGCTCCCAGTGCGTTTGCGGCTTTATATAGTTTCTGAATTCCGCATACTTACTGACTATTAGAATTTAACACCCAGTATATTGTGTAAAACTTTCTTCGTTACCACAAAACTGGCCTTGAAGTACGTCAATGCGATTATTTACTCTAGTGTAAATAAATTGGCTTCAGCCTAAGGTCGCGCGGGTCGCCAAGCGTTTTTTATTTAATGCAAGTTGCAAGGTCAAAATGTTTGAGAAACAACAACACGAGCAAAAACTGACAAGATTAAACGAAGCCATTTGAAACACTATCATTTGAGTACTATTAGAACAATAGGGGAACCAAATGTATTGAAAATCCGTCACATGACATTTTATTAAACTCCGACTGTCCGTCTGTCCGTCCGTCCGTCTGTCTGTGCGTCCGTCAGCCCGTTTGTGCGTCCGTCAGCCCGTCCGCCCGTCCATCATTCCGTCCTTCTGTCTGTCTGCCTGTCTGTCTGTCTGTCTGTCTGTCTGTCATCAGGCTGTATCTCATGAACCGTGATAGCTAGACAGTTAAAATTTTCACAGATTATGATGTATTATGTTGCCGCTATAGGAACAAATACTAAAAACACAATAAAATTAATATTTAAGGCTCCCATACAACAAACAACATCCAATTTATTTTTCCGTTTTTTGCACTTTAATAACGGCAACAGGTAGCCGCTTGAAATATTCACAGAATATTTAGTTGTATATTCACTTTAAAATAAATGTTTAAGGGGGGGCTTCCCATACCACAAACGTGATTTTTTTTTATATAGATAATGTTACGGAGTTCATGCGTGAGTGCGCCTCGCACTTGGCCAGTTTTTTTCAACCTAAGGGTTCTAAAGACGACGCGTTTATAATTATAGTCTACCTAGTCGGTTCTTAAGTTCTGTCACAAAGGTTTATTATAATTTTAAAAATAAATAATAGAGTTTCATAAGCGTGTAGTACATCAATCAAAACCTTATTTTATATAGAATAAAAAAAGCGAAATTTGAGTTCGTTACTATTGCAATAATTTGGTGTACGAGCCTTAAGCATTCCCATTCGAGGCAGGAAAGCATGGGTCAAAACACGCACGACCACGATACTGATAACGGCTACAACTTTCGTAAGAGTTCTCGTATTGAGTCGAAATTTGCGTGACATATTGACCAGACTTTTATCTTTAAATACTGATACGAATTTATTCCAAGCAACTAAAGATCCGCTTATACTCCGGTCAATCTTCATGTCTCATTCAATTGACCTTACGATTTCACATCAATTTGCAGAAATACGAAAACAGACCAACTTTCGTGCTTCATAAGCTGGTTTTTACGTGTCGTTAAGATAATAATGCTGGTCTCTGAACATACCCAGAGATGAGAAGCTTCATAATATTAAATAGAAAATGTTCCTGGTTAATAAAGACTAATCTTTAAAGCGTTTTCAAAACTGAAATTTTTAGAAAACTCGTGCGTGTTTTAATCGGTGCCGGCCATGAATGTTAAAAGATCGTATCGGAAATTGCGGCGACTATGTGGAATGATGATTAGTTCCTAAAAATGAACTTTAATTAAGCTTTTAAAATAAACAAAAATTAGTTTTATTTGACTAAACCTTTGTGACAGAACTTAAGGACCGACTAAGTAGTTGATAGTGGCAGTGACCCTGCCTACGAAGCTAGGTTCGATTCCCAGTAATGTGCAAATATTTTTATAATGAGCGCGAGCATTAGCTGCTGAGTCTTGGATGCTTTCTATGTATTCCTCTATAAGTATGTTTATTGTTATATAGTACCATAGTAAAATCACTAGCAATAATATTATCCAAGATTGGGTTCAAAAATATCTGACGTCTTTATTACTAGAGGCATTTTTGTGTGTGGCGTGTCAGATATTATTAAGCGCAATGTTGGATAATTAATATTATTGCTGGTGACTGTATAAGGTTAGAGCTTAGTTTGGGACATGGGCAATTCGTGTGAGTTTCTCCCCTTATTTATTCATTTTATTTAGTCTAAAGCTTAGACTAAATAAAATTAATAAATAAGGGGAGAGAATGGACTCGTATTTCAGGGTAAAAAGTAGCATAGGGACTCTTTGTCCAAGTTATGGTTTATTTTAGATAGGGTCGGCTTTATGGGGAGCGACAATGTAGTAGTCAAAGCATTCTACACTTTATTGATAACCACAATAAATTGAAAATGCTTGTATTATTACTATGCAGTTATTCACACCCTTCCTTAGTAACAGGGCAGCCGGGCGGTCGTCTTCAAATTTCATTGAAAACTAGTTTTTTTTTAGGGTGCCAAATGAATGGCTCGCTAGGGGCGCTTGCATGGTCAAGGTCGGCCCTAACTTTATATGGGGATTCGTTGGATATTATAGCAATAGGTCAAGGGACATAAACCAACTGCCAAAAATACTAACTCATGGTGCGTATTCAAAACCGTGGATAGAGTTGTGACGTCTAGCAAATGTAAAATTTTAACAAGACGTCACAACTCTATAAACGGTTTTGAATATAGAAACGCACTATAAAAGAAACAAATTCAAAATTAAACTTTTCGTAATAACTAGGTACAACATATTCAAAAATCGTGGAGATCGAACTTCATTTAGTGGGTGAGAAACGTTATCTCCCGAAGCAATATCTTCATGGTTTTTTTTGACAGCTACGCCATATAAGCATCCAGCGATGCTTATATCGTAAGATTGCCAAGCGCTTCGAAATCTTTATGTTAGATAAGTCCTCCTATTAAACAATATCGTGTATTGAGCATAGCCAAAGCGCCGTAATAGCGTTAATCGAATTGTCGTGTAACAATTTCATGATAGGTACATAGACAAGTATATTTATTTGCCACAGCGTGTAAATGCAAATGGTAGCACCGCGGCGTAAGAGAATTGGGGCCAAGGATCGTGAATTAAGAGCAACGATCGGGCTCGAGGCCCGCGGTTCAAATGTTGAATGTCACTTATTGAAATTGTTGCTACGGCCGGGTGTAACTGGTGCGTCTTTACATGGCATAAAACAAACTCTCCCCGCCGTCCGTCCATCTGTGACGCATAGATCTTTTAACCTTTTCAACGCTATGTCAAAAACAAAGTCGTCGCTCACACGCCAATGACAGCTAAACACCAAAGCTAATGTCAACTTTACCTCATAGCCACTCAGGTTTAATTTGCGCTGTCAACCATGACGGAAATATCCGTCGTTGGCGTTGAACCAGTGGTGCGGATATATCCGTCAATGGCGTGGAAAAGGTTAAACTCCGGAACGAATTTTAATGCGGTTATTAACAATAGATAGTGATTCGAGGGGAAGGTTTTTATGTACATACATTAAATCACGCCGTTTCCCAGAGGGGTAGGTACACAGAGACCACTTTCCACCTGCTACGATTCTGACACGTCTCTTACGCTTCTTCTACATTCATACATCCGAGTCATGCACGCACGTCGGTTTCGGGTGCTTAAAATTCGTCCCTGTTCCAGTATTTCTTCGATTTGATTCGAAAAAGGACCCCGGACCTAAAGTATGGAAAATGTGGTTTCAGTTAAATATCCTGAGATTTTGATATGTTATAGATTTGAAAGTCCTGAACAAAAGTCTCTAGGGGTGCTACCACTGTTTCCAAGTCCTTTTCAGAGTTTCGACAGATTTTGTACCAGATAACAAAAACTATAAACAATGGATGAAATGAAAGAAAAATAGCGTTACAGGTTAAATCAATCAATCTATATTTACATATTTATAGAATACACATGTACCGAATCACATATTTTACAAATGTACACTTTTAACTTAGTTTAGGTAATACATTTAACTAGCATTTCTATTCGCACAGTCCAGTATGTAATTTAATAATTCTGTACTCGGGTATTTCACGTCTTGTTGATGTCGTGCATAACCTAACCAAGGTACCATACGACACTGGCAACGTGAGCACAACAACCTATAGTTCTGGCCCCAGTTTTGCACATACAATAATAGGCCAGGATTGGCTCTTCTTTCGGAGTTTCGTTTTAGAACGCTATCCATAACTGATGTTTAACTGCGTTTCGGAACCTCGAGCGTATTCTCATACGTATTAGGCCATGCTTATTTAGTTCATCGAACTCAAAAACATCGGTATTATCCATGTGCAATTTGTCCTTAACTTGTAACGCTATTTTTCTTTCATTTTATCCATTGTTTATAGTTTTTTTATCTGGTACAAAATCTGTCGAAATTCTGAAAAGGACTTGGAAACAGTGGTAGCACCCCTAGAGACTTTTGTTCAGGACTTTCAAATCTATAACATATCAAAATCTCAGGATATTTAACTGAAACCACATTTTCCATACTTTAGGTACGGGGTCCTTTGGGCTTGCAACCTGTCACTAATACACTGGTAAACATCTTAGTCTAAGTGTGCAAAATGTGGTTACAGAATTATCAACAAGTTTTTAGAGTTGTTGGTAATTCTGTAGCTCTGCCTGCCTACCCCACTCTGGGAATAAAGGCGTGAGTTTATGTATGTGTATGTATGTATGATTCGAAAAAGTACGCCTATGGCAGCCCGTTCCGACCCTTCCACTCAATTTCGCTCCGTATATCTCTTTCGTCAACCTGTTTCATCCAACCTTTTCAAATGACAGGTTTTTATATAAGTAGAATAATTTCTGGATTATGTACGGTTGATACAGAACGTACTTAAACCTAAGCGAAACGAGGGCGGGTGAGGGGACACTTGACGGTTATGTTGAACAAAAATTAGCACTATAAATCGTAATGGCTTCCGGTTACGTTTGGGGAGGGAAGACGGGATGTGTGTGAACCTAGCATATCAATTTCTGGAATCTCAAAAATTAAACACAGTTCTAGTAGCATCCCCAATAGTTCTACAGTTCTACATATTTATTTTCGATAGTTCAGCTTTTTTTTTCAGAAAAACGATTTTTTCAAAATGAGATGCTAACTTCGCGTTCCGCCTATTAGCATCTCAGCAGTTCTCGATGCCTGGGCCTTAAATACGTCAGAAAATGCATAGTTCTGTAGTCTAGAGTCGACCTGGCAATAGTTCTAGCCTTAAAAGGAAAAAAAAAATGAGATGTTAACTTCGCATTCCGCCTATTAGCATCTCAGCAGTTCTCGTTGCCTGGGCCTCAAATACGTCAGAAAATGCATAGTTCTGTGATCTGGAAACGATACAGCAAAAGTTCTGGCTAAAAAAACATAAAAATCTATAAATGGGATGAAATGCTAGAACATTTTAGATAGTTCCAGTTAGCTTTGAAAACATAATAATCTAGACTTGCACTGAGATGCTGCAACTTTTAAGAGAGTTCAGCCTAGCATCTCAGCGGTTCTCGATAGCTAGCCCACAAATACGTAAGAAACTGCACAGTTCTATGTTTTAGAGTCAAAACAGCCATAGTTCTGGTCAAAAAACCTAAAAATCTAGACTAACACTGAGATGCTGCAACTTTTTAGAGAGTTCAGCCTAGCATCTCAGCGGTTCTCGATAGCTAGCCCACAAATACGTAAGAAACTGCACAGTTCTATGTTTTAGAGTCAAAACAGCCATAATTCTGGTCAAAAAACCTAAAAATATAGACTTGCGCTGAGATGCTGCAATTTTTTAGATAGTTCAGCCTAGCATCTCAGCGGTTCTCGATAGCTAGCCCACAAATACGTAAGAAACTGCACAGTTCTATGTTTTAGAGTCAAAACAGCCATAGTTCTGGTCAAAAAACCTAAAAATCTAGACTTGCACTGAGATGCTGCAACTTTTTAGAGAGTTCAGCCTAGCATCTCAGCGGTTCTCGATAGCTAGCCCACAAATACGTAAGAAACTGCACAGTTCTATGTTTTAGAGTCAAAACAGCCATAGTTCTGGTCAAAAAACCTAAAAATCTAGACTTGCACTGAGATGCTGCAACTTTTAAGAGAGTTCAGCCTAGCATCTCAGCGGTTCTCGATAGCTAGCCCACAAATACGTAAGAAACTGCACAGTTCTATGTTTTAGAGTCAAAACAGCCATAGTTCTGGTCAAAAAACCTAAAAATCTAGACTAACACTGAGATGCTGCAACTTTTTAGAGAGTTCAGCCTAGCATCTCAGCGGTTCTCGATAGCTAGCCCACAAATACGTAAGAAACTGCACAGTTCTATGTTTTAGAGTCAAAACAGCCATAATTCTGGTCAAAAAACCTAAAAATCTAGACTTGCACTGAGATGCTGCAACTTTTTAGATAGTTCAGCCTAGCATCTCAGCGGTTCTCGATAGCTAGCCCACAAATACGTAAGAAACTGCACAGTTCTATGTTTTAGAGTCAAAACAGCCATAGTTCTGGTCAAAAAACCTAAAAATCTAGACTTGCACTGAGATGCTGCAACTTTTTAGAGAGTTCAGCCTAGCATCTCAGCGGTTCTCGATAGCTAGCCCACAAATACGTAAGAAACTGCACAGTTCTATGTTTTAGAGTCAAAACAGCCATAGTTCTGGTCAAAAAACCTAAAAATCTAGACTTGCACTGAGATGCTGCAACTTTTAAGAGAGTTCAGCCTAGCATCTCAGCGGTTCTCGATAGCTAGCCCACAAATACGTAAGAAACTGCACAGTTCTATGTTTTAGAGTCAAAACAGCCATAGTTCTGGTCAAAAAACCTAAAAATCTAGACTAACACTGAGATGCTGCAACTTTTTAGAGAGTTCAGCCTAGCATCTCAGCGGTTCTCGATAGCTAGCCCACAAATACGTAAGAAACTGCACAGTTCTATGTTTTAGAGTCAAAACAGCCATAATTCTGGTCAAAAAACCTAAAAATCTAGACTTGCACTGAGATGCTGCAACTTTTTAGATAGTTCAGCCTAGCATCTCAGCGGTTCTCGATAGCTAGCCCACAAATACGTAAGAAACTGCACAGTTCTATGTTTTAGAGTCAAAACAGCCATAGTTCTGGTCAAAAAACCTAAAAATCTAGACTTGCACTGAGATGCTGCAACTTTTTAGAGAGTTCAGCCTAGCATCTCAGCGGTTCTCGATAGCTAGCCCACAAATACGTAAGAAACTGCACAGTTCTATGTTTTAGAGTCAAAACAGCCATAGTTCTGGTCAAAAAACCTAAAAATCTACACTTGCACTGAGATGCTGCAACTTTTAAGAGTTCAGCCTAGCATCTCAGCGGTTCTCGATAGCTAGCCCACAAATACGTAAGAAACTGCACATTTCTATGTTTTAGAGTCAAAACAGCCATAGTTCTGGTCAAAAAACCTAAAAATCTAGACTTGCACTGAGATGCTGCAACTTTTTAGAGAGTTCAGCCTAGCATCTCAGCGGTTCTCGATAGCTAGTCCACAAATACGTAAGAAACTGCACAGTTCTATGTTATAGAGTCAAAACAGCCATAGTTCTGGTCAAAAAACCTAAAAATCTAGACTTACACTGAGATGCTGCAACTTTTTAGAGTTCAGCCTAGCATCTCAGCGGTTCTCGATAGCTAGCCCACAAATACGTAAGAAACTGCACAGTTCTATGTTTTACAGTCAAAACAGCCATAGTTCTGGTCAAAAAACCTAAAAATCTAGACTTACACTGAGATGCTGCAACTTTTTAGAGAGTTCAGCCTAGCATCTCAGCGGTTCTCGATAGCTAGCCCACAAATACGTAAGAAACTGCACATTTCTATGTTTTAGAGTCAAAACAGCCATAGTTCTGGTCAAAAAACCTAAAAATCTAGACTTGCACTGAGATGCTGCAACTTTTTAGAGAGTTCAGCCTAGCATCTCAGCGGTTCTCGATAGCTAGCCCACAAATACGTAAGAAACTGCACAGTTCTATGTTTTAGAGTCAAAACAGCCATAGTTCTGGTCAAAAAACCTAAAAATCTAGACTTGCACTGAGATGCTGCAACTTTTAAGAGAGTTCAGCCTAGCATCTCAGCGGTTCTCGATAGCTAGCCCACAAATACGTAAGCAACTGCACAGTTCTATGTTTTAGAGTCAAAACAGCCATAGTTCTGGTCAAAAAACCTAAAAATCTAGACTTTCACTGAGATGCTGCAACTTTTTAGGGAGTTCTGCATAGCATCTCAGCGGCTCTCAATAGCTAGCCTACCAATACGTATGAAACTGCAGAGTTCTATCGTCTGGAGTCGATACAGCGATAGTTCTAGCTTAAAAATCATTAAAATCTAGACTTTCACTGAGATGCTGCAACTTTTTAGGGAGTTCTGCATAGCATCTCAGCGGTTTTCAATAGCAAGCCTACAAACACGTATGAAACTGCAGAGTTCTATCGTCTGGAGTCGATACAGCGATAGTTCTAGCTTAAAAATCATTAAAATCTAGACTTTCACTGAGATGCTGCAACTTTTTAGGGAGTTCTGCATAGCATCTCAGCGGTTCTCAATAGCTGGCCTACTAATACGTATGAAACTGCATAGTAATATGCTCTGTAGTCGAAACAGCAATAGTTCTAGCTTAACAATCATAAAAATCTAGACTTTCACTGAGATGCTGCAACTTTTTAGGGAGTTCTGCATAGCATCTCAGCGGTTTTCAATAGCAAGCCTACAAACACGTATGAAACTGCAGAGTTCTATCGTCTGGAGTCGATACAGCGATAGTTCTAGCTTAAAAATCATTAAAATCTAGACTTTCACTGAGATGCTGCAACTTTTTAGGGAGTTCTGCATAGCATCTCAGTGGTTTTCAATAGCTAGCCTACCAATACGTATGAAACTGCAGAGTTATATGCTCTGTAGTCGAAACAGCAATAGTTCTAGCTTAAAAATCATAAAAAACTAGACTTTCACTGAGATGCTGCAACTTTTTAGGGAGTTCTGCATAGCATCTCAGCGGTTTTCAATAGCAAGCCTACAAACACGTATGAAACTGCAGAGTTCTATCGTCTGGAGTCGATACAGCGATAGTTCTAGCTTAAAAATCATTAAAATCTAGACTTTCACTGAGATGCTGCAACTTTTTAGGGAGTTCTGCATAGCATCTCAGCGGTTTTCAATAGCTAGCCTACCAATACGTATGAAACTGCAGAGTTATATGCTCTGTAGTCGAAACAGCAATAGTTCTAGCTTAAAAATCATAAAAATCGAGACTTTCACTGAGATGCTGCAACTTTTTAGGGAGTTCTGCATAGCATCTCAGCGGTTTTCAATAGCAAGCCTACCAATACGTATGAAACTCCGGAGTTCTGTCGTCTGGAGTCAATACAGCGATAGTTCTAGCTTAAAAATATATAATACCTTTAAACTGCAACAAAATTAAACTTCTAAGTCAACGCAATCAAAAGAAACAGCAATTTAAGCCGCATATGCCCGCATATGCCCCCGCAAGGGAATCAAAACCTAAATATTTCCAGACGATCTAGAATCTTTTGGCATAAAGCAATGTTTTATAGCACATATAAAGGAAATGTTCCGAAAACTTTAAATTTTTAGTTACATTACATATGTTAAAATATTATATCTTATTTTTTATGTTTTAAAATAAATGAAATATGTTAATATAAAATAAAGGATAACTGAAACGATAAAGAGACCTTTGTTTTTAATTGATGCCGCTCCAGCTTTATGGATTTAATTTTGCAATAAAAATACCATAAATATGACTCGATTGTCGTGATGAGTGAACTTTTACTTATATACCTACAGGTTTGTTTGAAGCCATCTTAGTTGTAATAGTTTGTCATTGAAATTCGTAATATGCACTTTCATTACACGGTTACATGAGTACACTACTCTAAAAAAAATTTGCGCTATAAAACTTATTATATCATAAACGAATTGTTTTTAAAAGACCTATCCAACAACAATCCACACGATGGGGTAGACGAGAAAAAAAATGCATCCCCACGTTACGTGTAAGGAGGTTATTTATTTTTAGGATTTTATTTTACCACTTTGTTTACACATATTCATGCCAAATTACAGCAATCTAGTACCAAGAGTCTCTGAGCTAGGCTACGGACGGACAGACGGGTGGACTGAAGGACTTGTCGAAACTATAAGGGTTCGTAGTTAATATTATAAAGATTATAAAGTATTATAAACGTTAAAGTGTGTATGCATGGAAATATGGATGTTTGTTTAAATTTGGAAAGTAGATAGTTTATAAATACACTGGATAACATAGGCTACTTTTTACCCGGATTTTTTTTTAATTTCCCGAGGGAATAACGATTATCGAAATCTACGCGGACGAAATGGTGGGCAGAAGTTAGTTAAAAACATTTAGATTGTAATAATCCTTTGAAATCACACTATCTAAAAACCGCATAAAAATCCGTTGCGGAGTTTGAAAGATACAAGCGAAAAGCGATCATACTAAGTGTGTGTGTGTCAGCTCCGAAGCACGACTGCAGTTTACTCTTTAAGTAAGATTGTCTAACATTGTAAATTATCCCGAGGGGCTATCGCTTAACGCACTCGCAATCGCAATTGTTTTCATTTTGAAAATCGAAGGCTTGTCTTGTTTGCTTATAAAATTAAAACAATTGTTCCGCTTTATAGAGAAATTGAGATTGCGAGTGCGTTAGGCAATAGCGACGCAGGTTCACGACGAGTTCTGGTATATATGCTTTTTTGAACCAATACGTTACCTCCAAAAAGTTCTCATATGATTCGTTCGCTTGTATATTTATTTATACCTAAGTCTCAAAAAGCCTCAAATATGGAAACGGATAACATAGGTATATTATACCTACATATTGGTAGCTAAATAAAAGCGCTTAAACTCAAAAGAACATCTATTGAATGTATTATGTTATATTACAGATGTCTTAGTTTGAATTAAGCGCTAGCGCCGCGGCGTGTCGCGAAACTCGCGAACTATTCGCACGATCCTACATGTTTGAAAAAAAAAGCACGTCTATCGTGTCAGCCTGTGTCAAAACGTCAAAACTTGGGCGTAACATCGCGTTCGCACGCTAGCTCTACCCACAACAAAATCAAACCGATTTAAAAAAAAAATACTTCGATTTAAAAAAAAACGATATCGAATAACTAAAAAATATTGTTTACATCTATATCTTATTTCAATTCGATTTAAACTTAAAATCATATTTAGTCACTATCACTATCTATCACTACATAGTATAAAACAAAGTCTCTTTCCGCTGTCTGTCCCTATGTATGCTTAGATCTTTAAAAGTACGCAACGGATTTTGATGCGGTTTTTATTAATAGATAGAGTGTTTCAAGAGGAAGGTTTATATGTATAATAAATCCTGTTTCATGTACGGGTGTTACAGAAAACTCACATAAACCGAAGCGAAGCGAGGGCGGGTCGCTAGTTATATAATAATTTCAGTACACGAAATAAATTAAACTTGCCACGTAATCGTAATTTAAATATCAATTTAATTTACTTAACACGAATTATTTAATACCAACAAATATGGAATTTCCTTAATTTGAATCAACTTTTGAAGTCTAATGAAATGAATTACTAACGATAAAACAACAAACTTTAATATTGATTAGTACCTACTTAACCTAATTGTGAAACATAAATATATACTTAGCAAGAAAAAATATGAAACATTAAACGTTTCAAAAAAAGGTTTAAGGTATGGGAGAAATAATATTTTTATATAAGAATTCGAAACAAGTAAAAAAATAATTAATAATCGAATTAAGAAAAGATCCCAAGAAGTAAGTGGATTACGTTACGAAAAAAATAAGAGAAAAAACGAAATAAAACAACATGGAACCATGTCTTACCACGTCCTCGTCGTTGGTTCCGGGTAACGCTAAGAGTAGGAAACTGTTGAAAGGTAATACGTAGGCATTCTCACGTTGGTAAGGTTGGTATTGCTGCGTTGAGTTCAGAAAATTTTGGAAATCTTCATAATCCCGACTTGTCAAAAAATATACTCGTACCTATCTGGCAACGCTGTACCAGCACCGAATTTAAGTCTGTTGTTAAACATGTTATTTTATTTTAAAAACCGTCGGGATCCTACCTGTGAAGTACCTGGATCCGGAGATATGACGATATCAAAATGGCGGCCGCTATATTTTGAAAATTGCTAATAGTTCGGATTCTATGTACCATATCTAATATACATAACGTGTCGGGTATCAAATTAATGGAAATTAAATGTTCTATAACACATAACATTAACTGAGTCGTACAATTATAGAAATATTTTAAATAATATAAAAAAATAATCTATAAAAACTTTCATTTTTCGTTTACAGCCTCGGAAGTATACACTACTTATATACCAAAATGATGTATAGCAGACATAACGAAAGATTAATCAGCGATCTAATAAAAGAAACCGGAACTCGATCGCACGAAAAATGTTTTAGTTGCGCCGTTATTAGTAAGGCGCTCCCTCTAGTCCACACGGGTGTAGGGTGTTAGTTTCAACTAGTTTCAAGCGAGAAAGAACACGGGTGAATCACAAAATAGTTACTTTATAAAACTTACAAATAAGTGCAGTAACGAGAGATCTGCTCAGTTTTATTCGTATTTTTAGCTTTGCTATCGATAAAGGCTGAGATGCTGTGTAGAACTTAAAAAAAATATATACCTAATATTTCAACTAATGTCTAGACTTATATGTTTTTTATTCAGAACTTTTGCTATATCGACTCCAGACCATAGAACTGTTTACTTTTATACGTATATGTAGCGTTGCTATCGATAAAAGCTGAGATGCTATGTAGGACTTGGAAAAAGTTACAGTAGGTATCTCAATTCGTGTCTAGATTTTCATGTTTTTTAACCAGAACTATTGCTGTTTTGACTCCAGACCATAGAACTGTTCACTTTTATACGTATTTGAAGCGTTGCTATCGATAAAGGCTGAGATCCTATGTAGATATTTAAAAAAAGTTACAGTATCTCTATTCATGTCTAGATTTTCATGTTTTCAAAGCTAGAACTATTGCTATATTGACTCCAGGCTATGGAACTGTGCAGATTCTTACGTTTTTGTAGGCTTGCTATCGAGAACCGCTAAGTTGCTAGGCTGAACTCTCTAAAAAGTTGCAGCATCTCAGTGTAAGTCTAGATTTTTAGGTTTTTTGACCAGAACTATGCCTGTTTTGACTCTAAAACATAGAACTGTGCAGTTTCTTACGTATTTGTAGGCTAGCTATCGAGAAACGCTGAGATGCTAGGCTGAACTCTCTAAAAAGTTGCAGCATCTCAGTGCAAGTCTAGATTTTTACGTTTTTTGACCAGAACTATGGCTGTTTTGACTCTCAAACATAGAACTGTGCAGTTTCTTACGTATTTGTGGGCTAGCTATCGAGAACCGCTGAGATGCTAGGCAGAACTCTCTTAAAAGTTGCAGCATCTCGGTGCAAGTCTAGATTTTTAGGTTTTTTGACCAGAACTATGGCTGTTTTGACTCTAAAACATAGAACTGTGCAGTTTCTAACGTATTTGTAGGCTAGCTATCGAGAACCGCTGAGATGCTAGGCTGAACTCCCTTAAAAGTTGCAGCATCTCAGTGTAAGTCTAGATTATTAGGTTTTTTGACCAGAACTATGGCTGTTTTGACTCTAAAACATAGAACTGTGCAGTTTCTATCGTATTTGTAGGCTAGCTATCGAGAACCGCTGAGATGCTAGGCTGAACTCCCTTAAAAGTTGCAGCATCTCAGTGTAAGTCTAGATTTTTAGGTTTTTTGACCAGAACTATGGCTGTTTTGACTCTCAAACATAGAACTGTGCAGTTTCTTACGTATTTGTAGGCTTGCTATCGAGAACCGCTGAGATGCTAGGCTGAACTCTCTAAAAAGTTGCAGCATCTCAGTGTGAGTCTAGATTTTTAGGTTTTTTGACCAGAACTATGGCTGTTTTGACTCTAAAACATAGAACTGTGCAGTTTCTGACGTATTTGTAGGCTAGCTATCGAGAACCGCTGAGATGCTAGGCTGAACTCCCTTAAAAGTTGCAGCATCTCAGTGTAAGTCTAGATTTTTAGGTTTTTTGACCAGAACTATGGCTGTTTTGACTCTAAAACATAGAACTGTGCAGTTTCTAACGTATTTGTAGGCTAGCTATCGAGAACCGCTGAGATGCTAGGCTGAACTCCCTTAAAAGTTGCAGCATCTCAGTGTAAGTCTAGATTTTTAGGTTTTTTGACCAGAACTATGGCTGTTTTGACTCTAAAACATAGAACTGTGCAGTTTCTTACGTATTTGTGGGCTAGCTATCGAGAACCGCAGAGATGCTAGGCAGAACTCTCTTAAAAGTTGCAGCATCTCGGTGCAAGTCTAGATTTTTAGGTTTTTTGACCAGAACTATGGCTGTTTTGTCTCTAAAACATAGAACTGTGCAGTTTCTAACGTATTTGTAGGCTAGCTATCGAGAACCGCTGAGATGCTAGGCTGAACTCCCTTAAAAGTTGCAGCATCTCAGTGTAAGTCTAGATTTTTAGGTTTTTTGACCAGAACTATGGCTGTTTTGACTCTAAAACATAGAACTGTGCAGTTTCTTACGTATTTGTGGGCTAGCTATCGAGAACCTCTGAGATGCTA
This sequence comes from Acleris laterana, assembly GCA_963966035.1. NCBI lineage: Eukaryota > Metazoa > Arthropoda > Insecta > Lepidoptera > Tortricidae > Acleris > Acleris laterana. The sequence continues at coordinate 17,193,157 of OZ014443.1, forward strand.
GGCAGAACTCTCTTAAAAGTTGCAGCATCTCGGTGCAAGTCTAGATTTTTAGGTTTTTTGACCAGAACTATGGCTGTTTTGACTCTAAAACATAGAACTGTGCAGTTTCTTACGTATTTGTAGGCTTGCTATCGAGAACCGCTGAGATGCTAGGCAGAACTCTCTTAAAAGTTGCAGCATCTCGGTGCAAGTCTAGATTTTTAGGTTTTTTGACCAGAACTATGGCTGTTTTGTCTCTAAAACATAGAACTGTGCAGTTTCTAACGTATTTGTAGGCTAGCTATCGAGAACCGCTGAGATGCTAGGCTGAACTCCCTTAAAAGTTGCAGCATCTCAGTGTAAGTCTAGATTTTTAGGTTTTTTGACCAGAACTATGGCTGTTTTGACTCTAAAACATAGAACTGTGCAGTTTCTAACGTATTTGTAGGCTAGCTATCGAGAACCGCTGAGATGCTAGGCTGAACTCCCTTAAAAGTTGCAGCATCTCAGTGTAAGTCTAGATTTTTAGGTTTTTTGACCAGAACTATGGCTGTTTTGACTCTAAAACATAGAACTGTGCAGTTTCTTACGTATTTGTGGGCTAGCTATCGAGAACCGCTGAGATGCTAGGCTGAACTCTCTAAAAAGTTGCAGCATCTCAGTGTAAGTCTAGATTTTTAGGTTTTTTGACCAGAACTATGGCTGTTTTGACTCTAAAACATAGAACTGTGCAGTTTCTTACGTATTTGTAGGCTTGCTATCGAGAACCGCTGAGATGCTAGGCTGAACTCCCTTAAAAGTTGCAGCATCTCAGTGTAAGTCTAGATTTTTAGGTTTTTTGACCAGAACTATGGCTGTTTTGACTCTCAAACATAGAACTGTGCAGTTTCTTACGTATTTGTAGGCTTGCTATCGAGAACCGCTGAGATGCTAGGCTGAACTCTCTAAAAAGTTGCAGCATCTCAGTGTGAGTCTAGATTTTTAGGTTTTTTGACCAGAACTATGGCTGTTTTGACTCTAAAACATAGAACTGTGCAGTTTCTGACGTATTTGTAGGCTAGCTATCGAGAACCGCTGAGATGCTAGGCTGAACTCCCTTAAAAGTTGCAGCATCTCAGTGTAAGTCTAGATTTTTAGGTTTTTTGACCAGAACTATGGCTGTTTTGACTCTAAAACATAGAACTGTGCAGTTTCTAACGTATTTGTAGGCTAGCTATCGAGAACCGCTGAGATGCTAGGCTGAACTCCCTTAAAAGTTGCAGCATCTCAGTGTAAGTCTAGATTTTTAGGTTTTTTGACCAGAACTATGGCTGTTTTGACTCTAAAACATAGAACTGTGCAGTTTCTTACGTACGAGGGCTGCTACTTAAGTAACCGGAATCCGGGATTCCAACATTTTTAAACGCTATATCTGACCTCCATGGTAAAATTTTCACTTTTTTGAATACTGGCCGCTATATTTTTTTTTCTTATCTTACGTAGTCTTTTGTTTTTGGCGGGTTTAAATTTTAATCTCGCTGCAAGTATGGAACTCACTCGTGAAAATATTCGTGCTATGATTTATTACGATTTTCAGCGTGGTTTAACGCAACAACAGTGCATAGATCAACTAACTTCGACTTTTGGTGATGAAGCTCCATCCAAAACTACTGTGTATCGCTGGTTTAGTGAGTTCAATCGTGGACGTAGTATGCTCAGGGACGAAGTTAAGGATGGTCGCCCGAAATCGGTCGTTGTACCACAAAATATTGAAGCTGTGCGAAAACTTATCATGCATGTCCGTCATGTTACGTATCGCGAGATAGAGGCGACTATAGGCATATGTATGACGAGCATTAATAAGATATTACATGAACATTTAGCTGTGAAAAAAATTTGTTCGCGTTGGATCCCGCACAACTTAACTAAGGATCAAAAAGAGGCTCGCGTCGAATGGTGCAAGGAAATGTTGAAAAAATATAACCGTGGTGACTCAAAAGCTGTTTATAATATCTACACAGGTGACGAATCCTGGATCTATGCGTATGATCCCGAAACCAAACAACAATCAACGGTGTGGGTGTTTCAAAATGAGCCGAACCCTACGAAAGTAACTCGTGCAAAAAGCACCTTGAAGCAAATGGTGGCCTGCTTTTTTGGTATTAATGGCCATGTGGCTACAGTGCCCCTGGAGAATCGTAAAACGGTTAGTTCGGAGTGGTACACGACCATTTGTTTGCCGGAAGTATTTGAAGAAATACGGAAAAACAACCAGCGACGGAGAATCATTCTGCACCATGATAACGCCAGCTGTCATACATCACGTGAAACGACTCGATTTTTGGAAGGTCAAAATATAGAATTAACGGGTCATCCACCGTACAGCCCTGATTTGGCACCCAATGATTTCTATTTATTTCCAAATGTAAAGAATAAATTACGTGGTCAACGATTTTCGACCCGTGAAGATGCCGTCGACGCGTTCAGACAGCACGTTTTGGAGATACCTCAGTCAGAGTGGAAAAAGTGCTTTATAAATTGGTTTCAACGTATGCAAAAGTGCATCGATTATCACGGAGAATACTTCGAAAAACAATAAAACCATATTTAGCCATGTACGTTTGTTTATTTTTTCTATTCCGGTTACATAAGTAGCAGCCCTCGTATTTGTGGGCTAGCTATCGAGAACCGCAGAGATGCTAGGCAGAACTCTCTTAAAAGTTGCAGCATCTCGGTGCAAGTCTAGATTTTTAGGTTTTTTGACCAGAACTATGGCTGTTTTGTCTCTAAAACATAGAACTGTGCAGTTTCTAACGTATTTGTAGGCTAGCTATCGAGAACCGCTGAGATGCTAGGCTGAACTCCCTTAAAAGTTGCAGCATCTCAGTGTAAGTCTAGATTTTTAGGTTTTTTGACCAGAACTATGGCTGTTTTGACTCTAAAACATAGAACTGTGCAGTTTCTTACGTATTTGTGGGCTAGCTATCGAGAACCTCTGAGATGCTAGGCAGAACTCTCTTAAAAGTTGCAGCATCTCGGTGCAAGTCTAGATTTTTAGGTTTTTTGACCAGAACTATGGCTGTTTTGACTCTCAAACATAGAACTGTGCAGTTTCTTACGTATTTGTAGGCTTGCTATCGAGAACCGCTGAGATGCTAGGCTGAACTCTCTAAAAAGTTGCAGCATCTCAGTGTGAGTCTAGATTTTTAGGTTTTTTGACCAGAACTATGGCTGTTTTGACTCTAAAACATAGAACTGTGCAGTTTCTGACGTATTTGTAGGCTAGCTATCGAGAACCGCTGAGATGCTAGGCTGAACTCCCTTAAAAGTTGCAGCATCTCAGTGTAAGTCTAGATTTTTAGGTTTTTTGACCAGAACTATGGCTGTTTTGACTCTAAAACATAGAACTGTGCAGTTTCTAACGTATTTGTAGGCTAGCTATCGAGAACCGCTGAGATGCTAGGCTGAACTCCCTTAAAAGTTGCAGCATCTCAGTGTAAGTCTAGATTTTTAGGTTTTTTGACCAGAACTATGGCTGTTTTGACTCTAAAACATAGAACTGTGCAGTTTCTTACGTATTTGTGGGCTAGCTATCGAGAACCGCAGAGATGCTAGGCAGAACTCTCTTAAAAGTTGCAGCATCTCGGTGCAAGTCTAGATTTTTAGGTTTTTTGACCAGAACTATGGCTGTTTTGACTCTAAAACATAGAACTGTGCAGTTTCTTACGTATTTGTAGGCTTGCTATCGAGAACCGCTGAGATGCTAGGCAGAACTCTCTTAAAAGTTGCAGCATCTCGGTGCAAGTCTAGATTTTTAGGTTTTTTGACCAGAACTATGGCTGTTTTGTCTCTAAAACATAGAACTGTGCAGTTTCTAACGTATTTGTAGGCTAGCTATCGAGAACCGCTGAGATGCTAGGCTGAACTCCCTTAAAAGTTGCAGCATCTCAGTGTAAGTCTAGATTTTTAGGTTTTTTGACCAGAACTATGGCTGTTTTGACTCTAAAACATAGAACTGTGCAGTTTCTAACGTATTTGTAGGCTAGCTATCGAGAACCGCTGAGATGCTAGGCTGAACTCCATTAAAAGTTGCAGCATCTCAGTGCAAGTCTAGATTTTTAGGTTTTTTGACCAGAACTGTGGCTGTTTTGACTCTAAAACATAGAACTGTGCAGTTTCTAACGTATTTGTAGGCTAGCTATCGAGAACCGCTGAGATGCTAGGCTGAACTCCCTTAAAAGTTGCAGCATCTCAGTGTAAGTCTAGATTTTTAGGTTTTTTGACCAGAACTATGGCTGTTTTGACTCTAAAACATAGAACTGTGCAGTTTCTAACGTATTTGTAGGCTAGCTATCGAGAACCGCTGAGATGCTAGGCTGAACTCCCTTAAAAGTTGCAGCATCTCAGTGTAAGTCTAGATTTTTAGGTTTTTTGACCAGAACTATGGCTGTTTTGACTCTAAAACATAGAACTGTGCAGTTTCTAACGTATTTGTAGGCTAGCTATCGAGAACCGCTGAGATGCTAGGCTGAACTCCCTTAAAAGTTGCAGCATCTCAGTGTAAGTCTAGATTTTTAGGTTTTTTGACCAGAACTATGGCTGTTTTGACTCTAAAACATAGAACTGTGCAGTTTCTAACGTATTTGTAGGCTAGCTATCGAGAACCGCTGAGATGCTAGGCTGAACTCCCTTAAAAGTTGCAGCATCTCAGTGTAAGTCTAGATTTTTAGGTTTTTTGACCAGAACTATGGCTGTTTTGACTCTCAAACATAGAACTGTGCAGTTTCTTACGTATTTGTAGGCTTGCTATCGAGAACCGCTGAGATGCTAGGCTGAACTCTCTAAAAAGTTGCAGCATCTCAGTGTGAGTCTAGATTTTTAAGTTTTTTGACCAGAACTATGGCTGTTTTGACTCTAAAACATAGAACTGTGCAGTTTCTAACGTATTTGTAGGCTAGCTATCGAGAACCGCTGAGATGCTAGGCTGAACTCCCTTAAAAGTTGCAGCATCTCAGTGTAAGTCTAGATTTTTAGGTTTTTTGACCAGAACTATGGCTGTTTTGACTCTAAAACATAGAACTGTGCAGTTTCTTACGTATTTGTGGGCTAGCTATCGAGAACCGCTGAGATGCTAGGCAGAACTCTCTTAAAAGTTGCAGCATCTCGGTGCAAGTCTAGATTTTTAGGTTTTTTGACCAGAACTATGGCTGTTTTGACTCTAAAACATAGAACTCTGCAGTTTCTTACGTATTTGTAGGCTTGCTATCGAGAACCGCTGAGATGCTAGGCAGAACTCTCTTAAAAGTTGCAGCATCTCGGTGCAAGTCTAGATTTTTAGGTTTTTTGACCAGAACTATGGCTGTTTTGTCTCTAAAACATAGAACTGTGCAGTTTCTAACGTATTTGTAGGCTAGCTATCGAGAACCGCTGAGATGCTAGGCTGAACTCCCTTAAAAGTTGCAGCATCTCAGTGTAAGTCTAGATTTTTAGGTTTTTTGACCAGAACTATGGCTGTTTTGACTCTAAAACATAGAACTGTGCAGTTTCTAACGTATTTGTAGGCTAGCTATCGAGAACCGCTGAGATGCTGGGCTGAACTCTCTAAAAAGTTGCAGCATCTCAGTGTAAGTCTAGATTTTTAGGTTTTTTGACCAGAACTATGGCTGTTTTGACTCTAAAACATAGAACTGTGCAGTTTCTTACGTATTTGTGGGCTAGCTATCGAGAACCGCTGAGATGCTAGGCTGAACTATCTAAAAAGTTGCAGCATCTCAGTGTAAGTCTAGATTTTTAGGTTTTTTGACCAGAACTATGGCTGTTTTGACTCTAAAACATAGAACTGTGCAGTTTCTTACGTATTTGTGGGCTAGCTATCGAGAACCGCTGAGATGCTAGGCTGAACTCCCTTAAAAGTTGCAGCATCTCAGTGTAAGTCTAGATTTTTAGGTTTTTTGACCAGAACTATGGCTGTTTTGACTCTAAAACATAGAACTGTGCAGTTTCTTACGTATTTATGGGCTAGCTATCGAGAACCGCTGAGATGCTAGGCTGAACTCTCTTAAAAGTTGCAGCATCTCGGTGCAAGTCTAGATTATTATGTTTTCAAAGCTAACTGGAACTATCTAAAATGTTCTAGCATTTCATCCCATTTATAGATTTTTATGTTGTTTTAGCCAGAACTTTTGCTGTATCGTTTCCAGATCACAGAACTATGCATTTTCTGACGTATTTGAGGCCCAGGCAACGAGAACTGCTGAGATGCTAATAGGCGGAATGCGAAGTTAACATCTCATTTTTTTTTTCCTTTTAAGGCTAGAACTATTGCCAGGTCGACTCTAGACTACAGAACTATGCATTTTCTGACGTATTTAAGGCCCAGGCATCGAGAACTGCTGAGATGCTAATAGGCGGAACGCGAAGTTAGCATCTCATTTTGAAAAAATCGTTTTTCTGAAAATAAAAGCTGAACTATCGAAAATAAATATGTAGAACTGTAGAACTATTGGGGATGCTACTAGAACTGTGTTTAATTTTTGAGATTCCAGAAATTGATATGCTAGGTTCACACACATGAAGACGGGCGATTGAAAAATGACCGGTCATTACTTTTTTTTTATTCTGTTCACTGATTTATTCTACTCAATTGACATTGGCGAAATCACTGCAGAATATCGCGGAGGACCGCCATTAGTAAAAAAAGAAGAAGTTAATGTTAATATTAACGGATCACTTAATCGAAATTTTTTTTGGACAAACTCGCAATATTTTTTTAGACTGTCAACGATAGCACACAATAGGGTAGGCTAGAAAAAAAATCATCCCCACGTTACGTTTTTTTTTACAAGATTTTATTTTATCAATTTATTGGTGTGACTAATCATGCCAAATATCAGTTTTCTAGAGCTAAGCTGCGGACGGAAGGACAAGACGAAACTATAAGGGTTCCTAATTGGCTACGTAACCCTAAACCCATCAGGTACCGGTTAAATTCGCAAACCGTTATTATGTACTTGACGCAAAACCTTTTCATTTCGTTTCCGTTCGCATAAACCGGTTTTTGGAGGAACCTTTAGTTGTATTCGTATAGCCGGTTTCGAGCTTAAAAAACGGTCAATGCAGACGCATATCACGCGCACAGCACCACACGCATCATCATCATCTACAAATCACGGTTTCTTGACTCGCTCGTGGGTTAAACCGGTTAATAAGATTAAAATAAAGTTCTTAATACTTCCGCGATCTCTCGAAAAGTTCGGAGCAAAACCGAAATAAACCGGTACTAACCGGTATTTTTTAAACCGGTTGTGAGCCCTGAGTATCACGTTTGAAAAAAAGCTATCAAGCATTTAATTTGTATCTAGATTGCGGAACACCACCAACTTTATTATGTGTGCATAATATGTACACATAAATCCCAACCACACGAAGCCAGGGTGGGTAACTAGATTAAATATAGCACACAGAATGTATGTTGATCCTGGAAAATCCGATATGTTTTTGATGATAAAATAAACAATGTCATGGAACCAGTCTCCTCTAGTTCAAAATGTAAAGTTACTTACCATATCCAAATTGTTAAACAGCATGTTCAAGTTGTTGAGATTGTTATAGCTATTCATGCCATCCATGATCTTGGGAGCGATCGCCCGGGGATTGTTCATCATGTTCTGATTCAAAATTGACTTCATCCTTCTACCTCTCCTCGGGGTTATATCAGGATTCCTTTGCCTATAATCTGCTATGATGGATTTAACATCTTTCGTTGGCCCTTGCCGACCCATAGGCATGCCATAACTAGTAGGTATCTGGCCGTTCATGTCTCTAGGGAAGCATGGCATAGTAGGGCCTGGTAGCATGAGGGGCTGAGGGAATATTGGCTTAGACATAGACTGCATATGAGCTGCTTTATCGTAGGGAGGGGGTAACCCTACCATAGGGTTAAAATGACTCGTGACCGGCATCACAGGTGCTTGCATCATTGGATTCATGGGAGAGATTGGTGGTTTCAGTGACAACGACAACCCTGAAATCTCATCACTCTTGTCTATAGCAAAATTCTTAGCTTGGTTTAAGTAGTCAAAGGGATCCGTGCGTTCAGCACCATTAATGTCAGCTGCCTTTTCGTAGGATAGCACCTGTTTTCGTCGTAGTAACCTGAGCAGAATTTCTTCCTTGACTTTCTTCAAATGAAGGATGTTGTTCCACTCGTGTTCTTTCTTTTGTGCCAGTTCGCGTAAAGTTTGGATCTCAGAGAGTAGCTGCTCAGTATGCCTTTGTAATTCGTCGACGTTGTTTTTGGTGGCTGTTTGAATGTAGTCATTGATCATGGTGTCGTGATGAGGGTATGTCTTCTCAACTTCCTGACAGAGCCTCTTGAGAGGGGATTCAGTTTCTATTTCTTCGCTGGATCGCCTTTTTGTTGCTTGCTCCTCCTGAAATTAATATCTTGGTACAGTCATACAATAACACATAAGGAAAACCTCAGGGTTGATCAGACAGGGTTGAGTAAAAACCTTTAGCTCATTTCTGCCAAGGCTTAATCAATAACATAGACAAAGGTTAAAATACTACATAAATGGGACCAAAGTAAAAATCAAAATCCCAAAATAAAAAGCCAATTTCATTGAAATTACCCCCTGTATTCACTCATAGAACAACTTTCTAGAATAATTTGTTATATCATTAATTACTATACCAGTTTTACAACATCTACCTTTATAACATCTCCATTGACAGCTTGCACTACAGGTTTCTGTGCAAATTTATCTTCAATCTTGACTTTAACTGGAACTTCATCAATCTCTACATCCGGTTCTGTCACTTTTTCTACAACCTTCACTTCTTTGACCTCTTTTTCAGGTACTATAGTCACTACAGGCACTAAAGGCTCTACAGGCACTAGAGGCACTGCAGGCACTGGTGGCACTACAGGTACCTTGGGCACCAAAGGCACCTCAGGCACCACACAAACTTCTTTGACAGGACTTGGCTCCCTTACTTCAGGAACAGCAGTGACTTCTGTGACCTCTTTGGAGTCAGCCACCTGTGGAACCTCTATTGCCTCTACAACAAGGGTGGGTTCAATTTCTGCAGGACCTGGATCAGGGATTGGTTCAGGATCTGGCTGGGTTGAGGGATCAGATTCTGTGTCATTTTCAACTGTTTCTGTTATTTCATTTGGCTCTTCAACAGCTTCTGTTATTTCACTAGGGTCTTCAATTGTACTTCCTATGGATATAGTATCTTCTACATGGAGCTCATCTGAAACTAAATTAAAATGATAACAGACTAGTGGGCAGTTGAGTAATGAATTTTGCAATAAGAGTTAAAGTGGAATAACCACATATATATAGAATAGGAAAACATATTTTCGATAGACATATCAACACAAGGGTATGTAGTAAAAAACACATACATAGGTACTAAAACTTGAGTTTGGGCAGTTGAGTAATGAATTTTGCAATGAGAGCAAAAGTGGAATAACCCCATATATATAATAGGAAAACATATTTTTGATAGACATATCAACACAGGAGTATGTAGTAATAAAACATAGGTTAGGTTTGGTTAGGTAAGTAGTTGGTAGTTCTTATCTCTTAATAAAATATTACATGTCAATGGAAGGTATTCCATGTCTTATGAAGGATAGGTAAACTGTGTTCATTCTTACTTGTCTTATATAGTAAACAACTTTATAATCCCAAAATGGAACTTTGTTGGATATAACAGTTATTTTAAATAAAAGTAAGCAACCTCAGACAAACATTGGCCAAGTAAAGTCCAAAATGTTTTTGTTTACTTTATTTCAATAAAGGAGTTGTTTTAGCCAAATAAGGCACATTTTGAGGTTAGAAAGATATTTATATAGACAAGTATTATAAACGGTATATATTACACTATGACACATTCAATAAAGATTTATTAAAAATTACATACATGCTTAGGAATATAACTATTGTACTGAGATACCATAAATTAATAAGCACTAAGAGGTGCTGTTAAAAACAAATTAAGATGAATGAAGGGAAATAAATGAAGAATATAAAACTTAAGTGTTGTATAAAGCATACAATGGTTTGACTTCATACCCTATAGTTAACAGAATAAAGTCTAAAAAGAAGATATGTGAAGTGTTTCTCTAAAAGGTGCCATAACATTAAATAACATTTAAAAATAAACATACATACAAACAATGATAAACATTACTCTTTTTTTTTGGGTAGTGGGGTAAAAACAATGAGAATGGCATGTTGATCTATGATGAACTTTCCATGTACCTATACAGGGTGAAAAACGAATACCACATTGACGGCAACTCCCTAAAATATTGGAAATAGCAAATTCCATGAAAAGGAGACTTACTTTTAGTTCTGGAAACAATAGCAACTGTATTATTTAACCCTTAACTAGGAATTGAACTAGGCGAATATGACAAAATGGTTAGTTTAAAGGTGTGATATCACTGATGACGACTGTGTTTTGTCATATTCAGCCAGATTGATTCCCGATTAAGACAGATGGATTACCAAAAATCCATTCCCTATTCAAAAACAAAAGTAAGTCTCCTTTGCGTAGAATATTGTGTTCAAAATGGTCAGGACACGGTTCATATAAAAAATAAAGAACTTGGTCATCCTAGAATTTACATCATGTTTTTATATTATTTAATTCAAAAGAATTACTGATATGTTTTTATGGTACAAAATGGTACTAGGCATAATAAAATAATGTGATTTACATAATAATGTAGGTATATACATTCAATTTCCGATCACTTTCAAATCAATGTTAATATTCAGATTGAAGAAATAAAATAAAACATCTTTGTTAAACAAGCAATAAAATAATTCATGGCTCTGCTTCCCTGGAATAACCCAATTAACTTCTTATACAGTTGTGGTCAACTAATTAGGGACACTTGGTGATGACACAGAGTTTTGACTTTCATAATTCCTTATTAATATTTTTTTCTTAAAACTTCAATGATTTATTTCAATAACGGGTAGCTAAAGTTATTTTCTTAACTAAAATAATATGATACACGAGTTAATTTACAGACCATATAAATATCGTCTCATAAAATACAATACAAACCTTTTTTGTCAACCAGACTGGCCGGTCATATAATTAGGGACGGACTCAGACTCTGTGTTCTATTTTCGAAATTTAAAAACTTTGCTTGAATTATTTTTTGGTGTTCCAATTTTCTGTTCCTTCCGCGGCATTTGAGTTAACAATTTTCCTCTTTCGAGTGTAATTTATTGAAAAAAAGATGGGTAAAAACAAAAACTGTGATGAAACATTGCGAAATATTGTTGTTAACTTTGTTAAGCGTGGATGGTCTTATCGGAGGATAGCAGACCATTTAAAATGCTCTAAGAACTTAGTGTATAACGCAGTGCAACATGTGCGACGCAATAAAACTGTTCAAAATGTGCCCAGAAAAAAAAGATCAAGAAAAACAACTCCCCAAGAGGATAGGATGATGGTGAGATTGGCTAAGGCCGATCCTTTTAAAGGCTCAGTTTCTATAAAAAGCGAATTATATGGGGCACACATAACTGCAGGCGTGTCAGCGAGGACAGTACGACGGCGGTTAGAAGAAGCGGGGCTACTTGGAAGAATAGCTCGCAAAGTACCTTTATTAAAAAAACAACATCGGGACGCACGTCTGGCTTTTGCTCGTAAATATGAACATTGGACTTATTCCCAATGGCAACATGTTTTATTCTCTGATGAGACCAAGGTCAATCTGGTTTCATCAGACGGCAGACATTATGTACGGCGACCAGTTGTCACGCGATTATTTAAACTCGCGCGACATGTATTGCGTTTTGTTTATTTATTGTTCCTAAACTCATCTATGGCGTCTTAGAGCGTTTTATCTTACTACGTATGCAATGACATTTGCATTGACGTTTGCGTTTATGACGTCGTGTTTTTGACATCCTCGAATAGTTTTTCAACTTGGGCTGGCAATCCCTTGAGCTGATCTGTCAGACCGGTGTTGCGTTTATTTCTCTGGAACGCCACCGTGACGAACGGGCGTTCTGTCCATGATGTTCTAATCAGAAGCTAAGATAATCCCGTCAATCTTATTGGACTTTTATTCGGGAGTTGCTGATTTATAGCGGTGATGTAGTACCGCGTCGTTATATAACGAAATCTTGGGAGAACCATCGGTAAATATACTTTTATTTCAATGGTTATTTCTTTCTATTTTCTCCAGCCTCGTGCCTCGTTATCTCACGTACTGTTTTATTTCAGTCGGGATGCTACTGTGAGCAATTAAAACGAAGTACCAGCGGATAACCGGCGATGGAATCCGGTCTCTTTTTAATAAATGGGTGGTACGTATTTTCACATATTCTTGTGAGACGTCTTCTCGCCGCCATGCTGCGTAAGCAGGCAACCTGTTGCTACCAAGCACGTGTTTTGATTCGGTTCTTTTCTTTTTCTTTTTCAGCGCTATCGCACCCATTTATTTCACCATTATACTTACATTTTAGATCCCATTATACTTACCTTTTAAAAATCATTTTAGTTACCCATTTTATGTAACATTTATTTTGGATTCATTTGAATACCATTTATTTAATAACTTTTCCCCGTCATTTTAACTTTCTATTTCAACTCACAATGTTAACTTGACATTTTCTTTTTAGACTATTAAGTCTACTCATTTAAACTTTGTGGACCATTCTATATGGAACCATGTCCCTTTAACCCATTATATATGGACCCCTATTTTGTGCATTTTATGCCGTACTTAGCTTCTCTTTTGTTAACTCCCATGTAAGCACTTTTTATACTTACTAAGTATTTGGGCTTTGGCCTCCTACTATTAGGGAATTATGACTTTATGCCTTTGTGCAACCCCGCTTATTTATAAAACCTCCGTGTGAGCTTTTTCAAGCCTTTTCAGGCTAAAACCGCTTGTTCCTAGGGAAGTATGATTTCATGCCCATGTGCATTTTCTTTCCCTAAATTTTCTGTGACTTGTCTCACTATTTCCCCCTCTTCCGACATTATTCCATTTATTACTTGGTCAGGATCCTTCCGATCCAAGTCCCTTTAATTTTCCCCTCAACGCTGCTGCTTCACCGGTACCGGATCTATGAAGCAAGAGTTCTGCGACCGGACGTGGTTGGCTTGCAACGACCCCGTTCTACCTGGAGACTCTGGTGCAGGCGGTGCAGTTGACAGTGACAGTTGGTGGACAAAGTGTAATTCTTTCTTCGTTAAATTGTAAGTTTTCTTTCCTTTTCTATATAAACATGACCAGGTGAACGACCAAGCCATATTCTAACTTAAAACCTAAGACCTAGATTCTATGTAACCTATAGACCTAAGCTCTAGCTAAGATACCACCTAAGTATGTAGGTTATCAACTTCCGTGTAACCACCTGAACATAATTTGTTAATTAAATAGCCTATAAACAATATTGTGTTAATTATTTAACTAGTGACTATAACCACGCCCCCCTTGAGATTAAAGTTTCCAGTACTCTACCATTTATCTTTTTTAGCTATCCGTGTACTCTTTTGCCTGGCATAGGACCCTGGCGCCCGATAGACTTCTTATCTTATTTTGTGCAACTTAGCATATTTATATTTTTGGGTTCTAGCCTTAGGTACTTTCATTACATTTTTATGTGACATCTGTCACAATTTTATATTTTACCTTTGCCGCTTGTACAGCATTGCAAGAGGAGTTTCTCTTTCCCCTTTTTTCCAGCAAAAAATATGACAATTGTCGCTCGCGAACAGGGACATGATATAGTCATTGTTTTTGTATTTTATTTTTGGGCTTTTATATCTCAAGTTTGGGTATTTTGTGGTGTCATTTATGACATAAGTTGTGTTCAGTGTAAGTAGTGGTCATTCACCTGCTTCTTTTTCTGTTAACAGTGTTTATTTTTTATTATTTTTTATCTCAGCCATAAGACGTTTTTTGCTGGTCATATGCTGAGTGTTATTTTTTATAGTACCAGTGTAATATTGTTACTGTAACTTTTACTGTTAACTTACTTTGCGGTTAGTACATGCAGTTTAGTTTGTTTGTGGTTGTGTATGAAGATTCTTAATTAACTTAACCTACAGTTTTGATAATTTTTCAGTCTGTTTATTGTATTTTATACAACAATTTAGTTTCTGGATATTAATTTAAAAATATCATTTTTTATATTTGTTAAAATTAATAACAATTACTTTTCAATATCTTTTGTAACTTGATTTAAATTTCAATATGGATAGTCAAGAACATTTAGTGTCTGCTGGAGGGAATCTTAATCCTTCAGTTACCGCTCCATCTGAGCGTACTATGGCTCCTATTACGGAACCAACTTTTGTTTCAACTGGTATTGGTACAGATTCAGATCCTCTCACTAACCATCCTCATGGTGATTTGATAACATTGTCAGTGTATCCGGAGAATTCTCATAATACTAGTTCTATTCGTTCTCAGTTACCTAATGCATTAAATTTAACTAATGCTCAGATGTCACCTCTATGACAATTGTAATTTGATGGGCGTGTCACCTGGTACTAGTAGTTCAAAAAACTTGTAGGCTCCGGTCGAACACCACTTTGCACTAAAGTTACTTGTGATTCGGCTGGCAAAGATAATATTACTTTTCCCTCTAACTTTAAACCCTCTGATACAGAAATTAAAACTGATTTTAATTCTTGGCTTGACCATTTAAAAATATTCTTTGGAGTTCATAAAGCTGCCCCAGTGTTGTTTGTTGATACTAGTGATTCTAGGCCTTATTTAAATTTCAGGTTTAGAGATCAAATTTTTTCAGGATTATTGGACAGTGGTGCGAACAGTTGTGTTCTTGGTTCAAATTCTCATTTGGTTTTTTTGAATTCTGGTTTGACACTTAAACAGAATCCTAAGCTTGTGGCTAGCACAGCTGATGGCTCTTCCAGTGGTGTTCTGGGTGTTCTGGATATCCCAGTTACCGTTGATAATGTAACTCACACTATTCCATTTTTGGTAATTCCTTCCTTTGAACCACCTATCATACTAAATGTGAGTTTTGTAAGGATCGACTTCGTTACTTGGGTTATGTTGTTGACAGTCAAGGTTTACACACGGATCCCTCTAAATTAGAATCCATTCAAAAATTTCCTAAGCCCCTAATTGTGAAGGAGCTTCGTGGTTTTATAGGTCTTTGTTCTTACTATCGTAGGTTCATTTCAAATTTTGCGGATATTGCTGCTCCATTAACTTGTCTCACAGGTGGTAGTAAAAATTCTAAGAAAATTGTAGTCTGGAATACCGAAGCTGATGATGCTTTTGATAATTTAAAATTGGCTTTAATGTCCGCCCCTGTCTTACTGTGCCCTAACTTTAAAAAAACCCTATTTCCTTCACTGCGACTCAAGTTCGGTGGGAATTGGAAGTATGTTATGTCAGGAGGATGATGCTGGAGACCAGCACCCTATTGCATTTTTTTCCCGCTCCCTTACGAAGTGTGAAAGGAATTATAGTACGACAGAGCGTGAATTGTTAGCGATTTTAGTGTCCATAGAACATTTTAGACCCTATATAGAAGGAATGAAATTCACTGTTATTACAGACCATGCAAGTTTAAAATGGTTGTTAGGTCTTTCTAATCCTAGCGGACGTTTGGCTAGATGGGCTGCTCGGATATCTCAATATACATTTGATATAATTCACAAAAAAGGTTCTTTACATGTTGTCCCAGATGCTCTTTCTCGCATTGAGATTGCTGCTTTTGTTGGTCCCTCTGACTTTGTTTCCCCAGATGATGAAATTTTGGATACTTGGTATAAAAAGATTTTTACAAATTGTCAAAAATTTCCCACTAAATATAAAAATTACAAAGTGGAAAATAAAACTCTTTACAGATATTGTAAACCCAAATTTAATCAAAATTCACGTTTAGATTGGAAAATAGTAGTTCCCAAAGAAAATATTATGGATACCATCAGGAACAACCATGATGATGTCAATTCTGGTCACTTAGGTATACATAAAACCTTACATAAATTAAAATTACATTATTATTGGAATAAAATCTTTTTAGATGTTCAGAATTACATAAAACTCTGTGACACCTGTAAAGCTCATAAATGCTCAAATGCTCCTCCTTTCGGTATCTCTGTCAATCCTAAAATTGTTGATAAACCTATGACTATGTTATCTATGGATTTAATTGGAATTTTACCCCGTACCTATTCTGGTCACCGTTTCATTTTATCAGTTGTTGATGTCTTTACAAAATATGTTTGGCTTTTTCCCTTAGCTAACGCTACTACTAAAGTTATTTGCAAATTTCTAGAAAAAGATATATTTTTAAAATTTGGTTCACCTAAAGTAATAGTTTGTGATAATGGAACTCAATTTACTTCAAAACATTTTGTTGATTTTCTTAAAGGATTTAATATAAATAAAATATTTTATAATACTTTGTACACCCCACAAAACAACGTTATTGAGCGTTACAACCAGACCGTAGAAACTTGTATTTCTTGTTTTGTTAAGGACGATCATAGGTTATGGTCAAAGTTCTTGCCTCATATTCAGTTAGCTTTAAATAACTCTATTAATTTTGCTACTGAATTCACTCCTAATTTTCTTATGTTCGGAAGAGAACTTATTTTTGATGCTGCTCTGCATCGCTTTAGTAATTCATTTGATAATTTGGACGACTTGACTATAGATAGTCGCCATTCTTTTGCTAATTCCTTTTCGGTATTAAAACCTATTTTTGAAAAAGTCACTTCTTCCCTATTGAAAGCTTTTAAGCGCAATGCGACTTATTATAATAAAGGCCGCAGAGCTGTTTCTTATCTTGTGGGTGATGTAGTTTGGAGACGAAATTTCGTTCAGTCTAGTGCTGCACACTATTTTTCGGCTAAGTTAGCTCCAAGGTTCGTTAAATGTGAAATTGTTAATAAAATTTCAGATAATGTCTATGTTTTAAAAGACCTTGCTAAAGGCACTTCAGGCCGTTATCATGTAAAAGACATTATTAAAACTTAATTTTATTTTTTGGTCTATAACTACACTGTTTGTGTATCCTGAGTAGGTCAATGCCCCTGATTGTGTGATGAATGTAAGGTTGTTTGAAAGGGCAATGTTTGGTGAATTTGTTAGGATGGACTATTCTCATATGCACTTTCGTTTGTTGTTATTCTAAAAGGAACTTTGGACATTTTCGGTTTTCTAGTTTGCTCTATACCCATTCCTACAAATAAGAGTTTTGTATATTTTATATGTACATATTTTTTGTGTGCGTACTCTAAGTTAGATAGTTGAGTGTCGTACCTATTCTTAAGTACTTTTTGTAAGTACCTACTCTTAAGTACTCGTTAGTACATATTTCTTGTTAAGTTTATATATAAGGATTTCCCTGGACTTGACACATTTTCTTTTGCGCATTTGTTTTGACTAGCCTGTCAGCTGATCCCTGACAGTGCATTTTGATTCAGCTTCCGGTTTGTCGTAGCATCTGCTTCGCGGTCGCTGAACCTCTTTTCTCTACTCTCTGGTAGAATCCTTTTTTCTTTTTTTGTATCACCGTTTTGTTGTGGTACAAAACTTCTTTTATTTCAGCTTCCGGTTTGTCGTGGCATCTGCTACGCGGTCGCTGAACCTCCTGTCTGTACTCTTGAGTGGGACATTTTCTTTTTTGTATCACCGCTTTGTTGTGATACAAACTCCTCTCTATGTGCATGGAAAGTTGGTGGGGTTGTGCCAGACACATAGCAGAGTTTTCTTTTGTTTTGATTTTAGTCGAAATCTTTTTTCTCTCCTTGTGCTTGGAAGATTGGTAGAGTTGCGCCAGTCACTTGGTTGAGTTTCTTTTTACTTCTCTGTGCGGATGGAAGGTTGGCAGAGTTGAGCCAGTCGCATAGTTGAAGATTGTTTTCTCCTGTTTTTACCCTTTGTGAATGGAATATTGGTGGGGTTGAGCCAGTCACAAAGCGGATTTGCTGTTATGCAACTAATGCTCTTAGTTATTGCGTTATAACTATTTTATAGTTTGAATTTATAAACTTCATCTTATAAATCTTATAATTTATTTCAGCTGTAGTGGTCGCTTACTGGTTGAAAGATTTCGAGCCGGAGGCGAGGGTGCCTATCTGTCTTTTTGGTCTTCAACTAGGAGTTGCTCTAGCTGATAAATTTTGTTGTGAAGCTTTTATTAGCCGGTGGCTAGGTGGCCTAACCGTTCTATATTGTTAGCTTTACTACTAACTTCGCTTGTTTTCCCTTTTTTCATTATAGCCGGTGGCTAGGTGGCCCAACCGTTCTAACATTTTTTAGCTCTATGCTAGCTGAGATTATTTTTCTTTTTTTTCACCTAAGGTTATAGGACCTTTAGGATTTAACCGTTTATGAGTTAATTTTCTCTTAGACTTTTTGATGTTTTGTGGTTTTTCAGGATTCCTGAACAGGAATTGATTGCTTGTTGTTGTAGGAGGAGGAAGTTTCTCTACTCCGGAGAGCTATGGCTCTGTTGCTTGCTGTCTCTACGAGTCCTACCTTACGATTTTTTTTGTTTTTTACTTTTTTATTTTTCTTGTTTTGCTTGTTTTAGGTGGTTTTACCTACCGTTTGGTATCCTTCGGTAGTTACCGTCGTATAACTTTTGGTTTTTGGACTTTAACCTTTTGCATAAAAAATAGTTCCTATTTTTTATTTTTTCAGGAAAGGGGGTAATGTCACGCGATTATTTAAACTCGCGCGACATGTATTGCGTTTTGTTTATTTATTGTTCCTAAACTCATCTATGGCGTCTTAGAGCGTTTTATCTTACTACGTATGCAATGACATTTGCATTGACGTTTGCGTTTATGACGTCGTGTTTTTGACATCCTCGAATAGTTTTTCAACTTGGGCTGGCAATCCCTTGAGCTGATCTGTCAGACCGGTGTTGCGTTTATTTCTCTGGAACGCCACCGTGACGAACGGGCGTTCTGTCCATGATGTTCTAATCAGAAGCTAAGATAATCCCGTCAATCTTATTGGACTTTTATTCGGGAGTTGCTGATTTATAGCGGTGATGTAGTACCGCGTCGTTATATAACGAAATCTTGGGAGAACCATCGGTAAATATACTTTTATTTCAATGGTTATTTCTTTCTATTTTCTCCAGCCTCGTGCCTCGTTATCTCACGTACTGTTTTATTTCAGTCGGGATGCTACTGTGAGCAATTAAAACGAAGTACCAGCGGATAACCGGCGATGGAATCCGGTCTCTTTTTAATAAATGGGTGGTACGTATTTTCACATATTCTTGTGAGACGTCTTCTCGCCGCCATGCTGCGTAAGCAGGCAACCTGTTGCTACCAAGCACGTGTTTTGATTCGGTTCTTTTCTTTTTCTTTTTCAGCGCTATCGCACCCATTTATTTCACCATTATACTTACATTTTAGATCCCATTATACTTACCTTTTAAAAATCATTTTAGTTACCCATTTTATGTAACATTTATTTTGGATTCATTTGAATACCATTTATTTAATAACTTTTCCCCGTCATTTTAACTTTCTATTTCAACTCACAATGTTAACTTGACATTTTCTTTTTAGACTATTAAGTCTACTCATTTAAACTTTGTGGACCATTCTATATGGAACCATGTCCCTTTAACCCATTATATATGGACCCCTATTTTGTGCATTTTATGCCGTACTTAGCTTCTCTTTTGTTAACTCCCATGTAAGCACTTTTTATACTTACTAAGTATTTGGGCTTTGGCCTCCTACTATTAGGGAATTATGACTTTATGCCTTTGTGCAACCCCGCTTATTTATAAAACCTCCGTGTGAGCTTTTTCAAGCCTTTTCAGGCTAAAACCGCTTGTTCCTAGGGAAGTATGATTTCATGCCCATGTGCATTTTCTTTCCCTAAATTTTCTGTGACTTGTCTCACTATTTCCCCCTCTTCCGACATTATTCCATTTATTACTTGGTCAGGATCCTTCCGATCCAAGTCCCTTTAATTTTCCCCTCAACGCTGCTGCTTCACCGGTACCGGATCTATGAAGCAAGAGTTCTGCGACCGGACGTGGTTGGCTTGCAACGACCCCGTTCTACCTGGAGACTCTGGTGCAGGCGGTGCAGTTGACAGTGACAGTTGGTGGACAAAGTGTAATTCTTTCTTCGTTAAATTGTAAGTTTTCTTTCCTTTTCTATATAAACATGACCAGGTGAACGACCAAGCCATATTCTAACTTAAAACCTAAGACCTAGATTCTATGTAACCTATAGACCTAAGCTCTAGCTAAGATACCACCTAAGTATGTAGGTTATCAACTTCCGTGTAACCACCTGAACATAATTTGTTAATTAAATAGCCTATAAACAATATTGTGTTAATTATTTAACTAGTGACTATAACCACGCCCCCCTTGAGATTAAAGTTTCCAGTACTCTACCATTTATCTTTTTTAGCTATCCGTGTACTCTTTTGCCTGGCATAGGACCCTGGCGCCCGATAGACTTCTTATCTTATTTTGTGCAACTTAGCATATTTATATTTTTGGGTTCTAGCCTTAGGTACTTTCATTACATTTTTATGTGACATCTGTCACAATTTTATATTTTACCTTTGCCGCTTGTACAGCATTGCAAGAGGAGTTTCTCTTTCCCCTTTTTTCCAGCAAAAAATATGACACAGTAAACGCAGAAATGAATCCAAGATTCACAAAAAAACAAGTGAAACATGGCGGAGGAAACATAAAAATTTGGGGGTCATTTTCTGGACTTGGATGCGGGCCCATCAGGAAAGTTGAGGGCAATTTAGACCAGTTTCAGTATAGAACTATATTGGAGGAAACCATGTTACCCTATGCCGAGGAACACCTTCCGGTTATTTGGACGTTCCAGCATGACAACGACCCAAAGCATACTGCAAGATCTGCCAAGGCGTTCCTTACCAGTCAATCCGTTTCGGTTCTAGACTGGCCGGCAAATAGCCCAGACCTTAACCCAATCGAACACCTTTGGCATGAGATTAAGAAAAGGGTTGCTGGCTATCGCTCTAAGTCCTTAGATGAGCTTTACGAAGCCTTCAATGAAGCATGGACTAACATTCCTGTGGAGATATGCCGTAAACTGATATCGTCCATGCCACGCCGGTGTCAAGCTGTTATTAAAAATAAAGGCTTTGCTACTGGTTACTAATTTTTTTTTCATTTCAGCCGGGGTTGTTTAAATTTCTTATTTACACAATTATTTATATGTAAATACTTCTGTTTTTGTTCATTATTTAACGTTTACCCCCGTGTCCCTAATTAAATGTCCAGCTGTAAAATGCCTAAATTAACCATTTGTTTGTTATTTCGTATTAAATATTTTATTTACTATACTTTGTTTTTCATTGTGTATAAATATCTGTAGTATATAAATGTAAGCAAACACTGAAAATTAATTGAGCCGGGAAATTACCCAATTTTGAAGTTCGTAAGAATTTAAATAAACGTTTACATAGTTTGCCGTGTGTGTCCCTAATTAGTTGACCACAACTGTATGTGTTTTCATAGATCTTTACCAAATTTCCATAGCACTTTTATTGATTGGGATTAGGTAGCATAAATAAATTAGAATTCGTTTTTTTTCATCTGGCACTAGCAACCCGTGCTGACTTTACCCTGGTTGAATGATATTACATCATTGTTATAGAATTGTATTCGCTAAATATTACCCAATAGAAACATGATTACGGTATCCTGCCTTTTTGACTAAATCATCATTTAAAAAACTACCTATATCATTTTACAAACTTTAATTTTGCAAAAACGTGTTTGTGCTTAAACCATTACATATTTAAAAGGTTACATGGGCTTATTTAAGTTAGGATAGACTTTTGACCACATGAAATTGGAAATAATGCAACGGGAAGCATCTCATTGCGAAATGAAACTTTTTAAAATGATATTGTTTATCAAGTGTTGATTTGGTAAAACATTATAGTCTATATTTTTAGGTATTTAAAAAAATGTAAGCATTCCAAATCGCCTGACTTTGTTAAACAACCTATCAAAACTGTTTTATCGAGCTTTGACATACAAAGACTTTGACGGCAGCCAATAGAACACTGTCTACTTCTATTGGCTGACGAACTATATCACGTGGTTGTTTTGTTTACATTGTTTTAAATGCCTAAAAGTATACACTATAGTGAACCACAGGGTTACCAATGATAAATATTTTTTCAAACACGTACAGTGATTTCAGATATTACCCTCCACATACAAAGAAGTTTTAGTAGTTTAGTATAGATTTGACGGGTTAACCCATTGATTGCCAGGAGTATTCATCAGATTGACATTGGTAGCCACCATACAAATGCTCATCTACGATATATATGTGTGGTCAGCACTAAGAACCTTTCAGTATCTGATGGAGCCTGGAGCCTGCCGTTTGGCAAAAATCTGTAAGTGTTTGCGCGGCCTACTTACTGAATAAACATCTTTTATCTTTTTACTAGGTGATCTCAATGAATACCAAGTATAAAAAGGATTTTACAGTATTTTGTATACTATTGATGAAGAGAGCCATACCATGCTACTGGAAAAACATAGACAGCGTAAAATATTATTATGTTAAGTTCATTTCAAAAGTTGGTAAGTGCATTGCGGACAAGATTGGAAAAGCATTGCCAATGCTGGAAACCAAGATGGAATGCCTCTATGGTAGTATATAACTAGAATATCTAAATCACTAGCAGTCTTATGACCAACTTAGGGCAATCTCTTTTCATTAGTTATATATTTTTAACCATTTCCCCTAGGTGAAATTGAACCTCCACAAGACTAACCTAACTATACTAGCCTTCTCCCCCCGCTTTTGCCTTAAGCGTTATCTAATGTACTAGGTACCTTTTACTTGTTCTGTGTCCAATTTCAAATCATCATTTCTTATGTCCCGATTTAGACTTATATTCTCATCTTTGGCATTCTGATCACAGCTATCCGCCTTTTCTACCGGTTCCGGTTTTATTTCAGGCGCTTCAATTCGTTCGTCTGTTTCCGGTTCTTCCTTGACCTTTGCTTCCTCTATAGCCAATGGATCGACTTCATTGTTGGCTACTGGGTCCGCCGCGGGCACAATCTCAATCCCCGCCTGTTCCTTTCCAAATTCCACTATTTTCACGCTTATATCGTTCATGTTTATTTACATATTTTCGATTCACAATGTCACAGTATCACCATGCCGTCTAGACGTTCGATGACTTCGAAATGAAGGTATACTTTAACATAATTATCACCAATAATATTTCACAGAACGTTCGTTAGTTCAATGTTTAAGACGGAAACAACATCTATGACATCTAGAATGTTTGTAATATTTTTCTCATGATGGTTGGTTAAATATCACGATGCGCTAGCAACTGCAGCCGTGAACTCAGGGGTCATTGCAACGAATTAAATAACTTTACAAGTCCGCGACGACACAAAGGGACACTACACCTTATAAATTATCAAATTGCACTGTACTCTAGTGGATTTATTTACAGGTAATGCGATTATTTCTTTTTGAGAAAAACTGCAACAGCGCTATGGACGCAAATCAAATCGCATCGCAACCGCAACCACAGATTATAGGGTATGTCTAAAGACAGATAGGAATCAACCATAGAACTGACAGTTCATTAGTGGTAGTTCAGGTACGCAACATACTACGGAACCGGTAGCGCTAGTGGGCAATAAAATTCAAATAAAAATGGCGGAATGGCGGGGAATTTAAATTTTGACAGCCAGTGTTCATTCATAATGAAGTTCATTCTCGAATTGAACGAAGTTAACTTTTTCGCACTCATCGATTAAATTGTATGTACACACTTCATCGATGAGCACAAATTAGTTAACTTCGATCAATTCGAAAACAAACTTTTAATTTCCGCAATCAATATGCTAAAGATAAAGCATGTTTCACAGTCTTCTATAAATAAAATATGAATACAAGGACGGAATATTAATACGCTAAGCATTTTTTTTAACAAGACAGTGAAACAAACTCCATAAAACCACATAGCACAACACGTTACAGTAGAAATTATAGACTTTATGAAATGTAATATCTTTATTGTGCAAGGAATTTACCAGCGCTTCGCAAGAGGAGACCACTGTTGAGAAGAAGCGCCGCAAGAAACTCAACAGTCAGTCTTTTTTCAAATAAACCATCATAACAATGACAATAATAAACTTAAGGTAAGAGTATCATAAAACCAATTCCAAATAATAGAAGTAAAACTATGAAGGAAGAAGCAACAGACCAAGTTAACGTAAGTTAATCTTTTTTTAAGGTAAATATACATTTAATCTAACCTAAGTTTTAATAACACGAAAGCACAGCAATGTATTAAATGATAAATATCTGAGTATGGTGCTGTGAGCTTACATAAAGGGGTTTGGGTAAAAGTCATACATTTTCAAGGTGAGCGGCCATTAGTAAAAGTGGTAAATTATGATAGAATAATTCAAAATAAACATGTTTTGTTATGTAATGTAATACTCTGAAGTGCATCGGAGCCGAGATATTTAATATTCTTACCTAGGCATAATTTTAGTACCAAAAATTGAACATTTAAATCTTATTAAAAGCTATAAATCACATATATCTATGTGTATTTCGAGGTCCTCTAAATAACTATGTAAAAATAATCCGTGGCCGCTGAAAGAAAAAATGACAATATTCTTCAAACAAATTTACCCAATGCCCTTTGTCCACAAGAATATACCTCGTAACCTAGTTTTACAAAATAAAATAAAGTCTAGTCTGGAATTATCCAATACCAATTTTCTACCTCTTCATAAGAAGATAAAAACAATGGAACAGGTTAATAAGTGAAGAGCTATTTAGTAGTCGTTTTTAAAATGTTGTTTTGTGGCTGTTCAATATTAATATTCAATTTACTTTTTACATAAATATTCATTTATACAATGCAATGCATGAAAATATCATCGTTCTTATATTGTTTATACAATTCAATGCAAAAACATTATATTGCTAGAGATACATTCAAACTTATTCCATAATCCTATCAAAGCTTTTAGTTAAATTGTTAATTTACACATCTAGAAAATAATAAAACCTTGGACCCGTTTCACGAAACCTTGTAACTTGTATTTCAAGCGGAAATCTCTTTTCAACAATATGCATTAAAAAGAGAATTCCACTAATACAAGTTACAATGGGTTCTATACAACATGCTAAAACAATAATGCTTTTAACACATGTCATTATGGTAGTTTAAAACTCGGCCGCCATTACTCTCAAGTAAATAAAGAGCTGTAGTAACGTTAATACAACACGTCAAAAGCAATATTGTTTTACAGAGTTGAATAAAGGCCCAGGGCCTATATTCTACACGGTAAAATCATATTGCTCTTGACGTTTTTCCGTATTCTCCACGGTTTGATAGCTCTTCTTATTTACATGACAGCTATGGCGGCTAAGTTAAAAACAATACCCATAAGATGTCAGGGGCGATACCGTTTTACCCAGTACAATAGGTCCTGATTTCGTAAAACGGGCCTCGGTAATAGTGACACTAAACTCGTTAAGTGCTTATAAAGTGGTGAACCAGTGAAGGGCCATATATGCAGTGAAATTATCTTATAATTATTATGATAACGGTGGCCATTGGGAAAATTCCTAACAAACTATTCCGCCACTTTAATCGTACTTTTAATAAAATGAAATTAAATCATTTGCGGTATATAATCAAAGCTTAACCCTACACATAAATTATGTAGATTTAGCTGTCTTTGATCTTATACCCCTCAAATATAAAACTTGTCATGGGCTCATAACGTTTTCTACCGAAGAGAGAATAAAATGTAGAAATGTTGAAAATCATAATGAACCCGTGACGTGATCTTAAACATAAATTAAAACTAATGTAGAAAATTTAGCATGCTGGGCTGGCCACTCTTGGAGACGCATCTATTGATTCTGGAAAAAAACAAAATGTTGACTTAGACGTATAAACAACACACACCACACATCACGTTATTTCGTCAAATCGAAAGCGAAGGCCAATGGATAAATTTGAGCGACACGTTAGGTCGACGAATGAAAGAGATGGCCTTTGTATCTTGATATTTTTAAACATATTTTCAACGTGACACCCTCAAAATCTCTTACAAAAACATCGTTGTAACGTAATATTAGGTTTCACTATACAAATTTACCAAACTGTAGTATAAATGAAAGATAGATACCATTAATGTTATTTGTAGTCGAAGATCAAAAAGGTATTCATTGCTGGGCTTGGTGATTTCATTGTGGATGCTCGCAGTCATTGGAACCCCTATAAACACAGAATAATATTATAAAATCATTTGAATTTGAATTTACATAGTATTTCAGTATACTAAATATTGCAAAATTTAATAGCATATGTTGAATTTTTCATATATTAGTCCCATTTGGTGTCATACTTTAACTATTCTGTGCAACTTGTGCAACGGACCAGTAAGAAAATGTTATTCTAATACAATGCGACCTTTGTATCTTAATATTTTAAATCTATACAAATTTACCAAACTGTAGTATAAATGAAAGATAGATACCATTAATGTTATTTGTAGTCGAAGATCAAAAAGGTATTCATTGCTGGGCTTGGTGATTTCATTGTGGATGCTCGCAGTCATTGGAACCCCTATAAACACAGAATAATATTATAAAATCATTTGAATTTGAATTTACATAGTATTTCAGTATACTAAATATTGCAAAATTTAATAGCATACGTTGAATTTTTCATATATTAGTCCCATTTGGTGTCATACTTTAACTATTCTGTGCAACTTGTGCAACGGACCAGTAAGAAAATGTTATTCTAATACAATGCGACCTTTGTATCTTAATATTTTAAATCTATACAAATTTACCAAACTGTAGTATAAATGAAAGATAGATACCATTAATGTTATTTGTAGTCGAAGATCAAAAAGGTATTCATTGCTGGGCCTGGTGATTTCATTGTGGATGCTCGCAGTCACTGGAACCCCTATAAACACAGAATAATATTATAAAATCATTTGAATTTGAATTTACATAGTATTTCAGTATACTAAATATTGCAAAATTTAATAGCATACGTTGAATTTTTCATATATTAGTCCCATTTGTTGTCATACTTTAACTATTCTGTGCAACTTGTGCAACGGACAAGTAAGAAAATGTTATTCTAATACAATGCGACCTTTGTATCTTAATATTTTAAAATATATTTCCAACTTGACAAGCTCAAAATCTCTTACAAAAACATCGTTGTAACGTAATATTAGGTTTCACTATACAAATTTACCAAACTGTAGTATAAATGAAAGATAGATACCATTAATGTTATTTGTAGTCGAAGATCAAAAAGGTATTCATTGCTGGGCCTGGTGATTTCATTGTGGATGCTCGCAGTCATTGGAACCCCTATAAACACAGAATAATATTAAAAAATCATTTGAATTTGAATTTACATAGTATTTCAGTATACTAAATATTGCAAAATTTAATAGCATACGTTGAATTTTTCATATATTAGTCCCATTTGGTGTCATACTTTAACTATTCTGTGCAACTTGTGCAACGGACAAGTAAGAAAATGTTATTCTAATACAATGCGACCTTTGTATCTTAATATTTTAAAATATATTTCCAACTTGACAAGCTCAAAATCTCTTACAAAAACATCGTTGTAACGTAATATTAGGTTTCACTATACAAATTTACCAAACTGTAGTATAAATGAAAGATAGATACCATTAATGTTATTTGTAGTCGAAGATCAAAAAGGTATTCATTGCTGGGCCTGGTGATTTCATTGTGGATGCTCGCAGTCACTGGAACCCCTATAAACACAGAATAATATTATAAAATCATTTGAATTTGAATTTACATAGTATTTCAGTATACTAAATATTGCAAAATTTAATAGCATACGTTGAATTTTTCATATATTAGTCCCATTTGTTGTCATACTTTAACTATTCTGTGCAACTTGTGCAACGGACAAGTAAGAAAATGTTATTCTAATACAATGCGACCTTTGTATCTTAATATTTTAAAATATATTTCCAACTTGACAAGCTCAAAATCTCTTACAAAAACATCGTTGTAACGTAATATTAGGTTTCACTATACAAATTTACCAAACTGTAGTATAAATGAAAGATAGATACCATTAATGTTATTTGTAGTCGAAGATCAAAAAGGTATTCATTGCTGGGCCTGGTGATTTCATTGTGGATGCTCGCAGTCATTGGAACCCCTATAAACACAGAATAATATTAAAAAATCATTTGAATTTGAATTTACATAGTATTTCAGTATACTAAATATTGCAAAATTTAATAGCATACGTTGAATTTTTCATATATTAGTCCCATTTGGTGTCATACTTTAACTATTCTGTGCAACTTGTGCAACGGACAAGTAAGAAAATGTTATTCTAATACAATGCGACCTTTGTATCTTAATATTTTAAAATATATTTCCAACTTGACAAGCTCAAAATCTCTTACAAAAACATCGTTGTAACGTAATATTAGGTTTCACTATACAAATTTACCAAACTGTAGTATAAATGAAAGATAGATACCATTAATGTTATTTGTAGTCGAAGATCAAAAAGGTATTCATTGCTGGGCCTGACGATTTCATTGTGGATGCTCGCAGTCATTGGAACCCCTATAAACACAGAATAATATTAAAAAATCATTTGAATTTGAATTTACATAGTATTTCAGTATACTAAATATTGCAAAATTTAATAGCATACTTTGAATTTTTCATATATTAGTCCCATTTGGTGTCATACTTTAACTATTCTGTGCAACTTGTGCAACGGACAAGTAAGAAAATGTTATTCTAATACAATGCGACCTTTGTATCTTAATATTTTAAAATATATTTTCAACTTGACAAGCTCAAAATCTCTTACAAAAACGTCGTTGTAACTTAATATTAGGTTTCACTATACAAATTTACCAAACTGTAGTATAAATGAAAGATAGATACCATTAATGTTATTTGTAGTCGAAGATCAAAAAGGTATTCATTGCTGGGCCTGGCGATTTCATTGTGGATGCTCGCAGTCATTGGAACCCCTATAAACACAGAATAATATTAAAAAATCATTTGAATTTGAATTTACATAGTATTACAGTATACTAAATATTGCAAAATTTAATAGCATACTTTGAATTTTTCATATATTAGTCCCATTTGGTGTCATACTTTAACTATTCTGTGCAACTTGTTTATTTTACCACTATAAAAATAGTTTTAATTTTGGAGGTCGAAATGGGCAAATTTTGTACGATCACTAAGTCATCACCAGCTCGTGAGTTTTATGTAGTTGTTTTTGAACATTCGTGAATGAAAAGTAGTAGTCGACAGTTAGGGCTAAATAGAGCGGAGAGCGGTTATCAGAGAGCTTTGGTCGAGGAGCGGCACCCTTGTCAATTACAAGGCTTTAAAGCGCAATTCCTGCTTCAAATTCGTATTTTTTTTTCTTCAGCTTATTTTGAATATTTTCCCAAAACTATGATAAAATAATGTTATATAACTCTCTTAGATTATTAGAACTCAATTGCTAAAAACGAATGTCACAGTATTTGTTTGTAGACCTCAATAATCCAGGAATAAGCCGAAAAATACACCCTAACTTTTGGTGACAGAGCTGGAGATAAAAAATCCACTGCAATGATAACTTATTTATCCTGTAAATCATATTGATAAATCAAGGTTTCATTTTCAATAACAATATTTTTAATTAGTGTACCAGAACTTTCTCCACACCGCTCCAAATTATTACTAAACTAACTCATATTTTTGCCGTCTTGTAAAATGGTTCATACAGATGTCTTTTGTTTAGCTATCACAGAAAAACAAATGAATAATGTAGTTTTTTTTTGTCTCTAATTTAAGTTAGATTAGTGCCATGGTATATTCCACATTAAAAGAATATCATTATGTGGATGGTTCATACCGATTCTCAAAACTTATGGATCACCCCTCGTACATATAAAATATCACTGCTTGTAGGTACTATATTTCCACTTGTGTCTCGCTGAGAGGAAAATTATTATCTCATTAACAATACATATATATCGCTGCCTTTATACAATACTGCTACAACTCGAAAAATGATTTGCAAAGCAAAAGAGTTTGTTTGTTAGCTTGAACGAGCTAATCTCAGGAACTACTGGTCCGATTTGAAAAAAATGTTCAGTGTTAGATAGCCAATTTATTGAGGAAGGCTATATATCATACTCACATAAACCGAAGCGAAGCGAGGGCGGGTCGCTAGTTAACAATATAAAAGCACTTACGATTTGCCGCATAGAATCTCATAACTGCACATACTCGTTCGCCCAAAGCTTGGGTGCAGTTACGCACCTTCATCTTCTTTATCTGTCAAAATTAAACGAAACTAGTCACATAAATACCACAAACGTTGGCTACACTGCGCGTCGCGTATTTCGTAAGATTCGTATTTGATATAGACCTAAGTTGTCCACGAGTCGGATGTATTAATATAGACTGTTATACAGTGCTTCTATTTTCTTTTAACGTAGTTTGGCAATCGTCGTTTTTGTATGAAAAACTTGTGGCAGATATACTGACATTTGCGAGTGCAAGGGTAATAGCGATAGCCAGCCGAACTCTATTATGAAACTAGGAGTACTGTAGTTATTTAGGTTACGACAAGGCCCTGACGGACGTACGTACATACATACATACATTATATCACGCCTGTTTCCCAGAGGGATAGGCAGAGACCACTTCTTTCCATTTGCTACGATCTTGACAAATTTCTTTCGCTTCTTCCACATTCATACATCGAGTCATGCATGCGCGTCGGTTTCGGGTACTTAAGATTCGGACTTAAGACACATAGCGGTCAAACTGAATACACCCTTCATTCTGCGCCCGGGGTGAGAGATTTTTTCGATATGCCATAGAGCACCTACAACTAAAGATTTTTATGTACAGTCAACTAATTTGATTCCTGGGCCTCTATGAAACTATTATCAAATTGACGCGCTTATTCTTCAGTCTTACTAGCTCAAACTATACACACATTATTTTTTCGTTTATATCATAGCTCCATACAAATTTTCACCCTCTATTTCCAGCGTGTGGCGTCAGCAGCTCGCACCAGATGCGTTGGTAATCCTTGTTCCTGGGAAAACGAAAAAAAGTATTATTGTGCACGGTCGACGTACAATGCTTAACCACGCATTTCGTGATAGGCATTTTGCTTGAACGCAGACGTTAAAAAACAATAATATCGAGAGAAAATGAAAATTCCATAACAATCATAGCATAACAACGAAAAGGGTTGGTTTTTGAAATAAGCGAATGAATGTATAAAAATAATCACAGATTAAACAATTTCAGAAAGCTTGCTATTCCGCTACTATAAATCATTCTATCTGAATGAATGAATTGAATGGATGCTTTATGAAACAACTTGCGGACCAAGTCAAGCTGTCAAAAACTAATGTCGGAGAGTGAATGAGGCAGATTCTCACCCGTGACCGCAACTAGCATATGTTGCCATTAATAAATAAATTCCCGCTAAATCCTACCTCAGTACATATTATGAACCTCTAATAATCGCTGTTTATTTCAATGACTACTAAATGTAATCACTGAAATATTTACAAAATCAAGTTAAAACTAAAAATCGTGCGAATTAGATATTTTAAATATATATGTAAGAAAAGTCTATGAACAATGGCAATACTGAATAAAATTCACCCGACGCACAGTTCGTTTATAAATAAGGTATGAAAATGGTGTTTATTTTAGTTTTTTATTTAAGCAACTTCAACCAAATGTAACAGTAATTTCAATGAATAGATAATTTTGTAAATACTTTACTCCAACTTTAAAATAAACGTATTGTTTTATAGTAGTATAATTACGTGTAATGTAACCATACGTTCAAAATCAATTCCGGCGGAAACAGATGGTCATAGTTTTCGATTCCTGCTATTTATTCAAGTTTTATAAATTTACTAAGCACGATTATTTTACGTTTTAGTTAATATTGATGTAATGTATTTTCAAGAAAATTTACAGATGTTTTAGTTTTAAACTGGTATAAATACACTTTTATATTATTTCAAAACGTATAATTTTCATATCTTTTGAAATTCGCGCCTTTACTGATACCATAGAGAATTAACAACTTTATTCTATTCACGTTCACGTTCACGTTCACGATAGATGATGAAATGAAAAAGCAAATGGCTACTACGACTACGAATCAACGTACTAAAATTCCTAATAAAAAGAATCCGATGTAATTAGATGATATATGCGCTCTTTAGGATCATGCTTATCGAAATAAGGCTCTAAAGCCAACAAAGAATTAAGATATTACTATATTCCTGAGTAAAATTTGCCACAACCAGAAAAATACTAATATCAAAATCCCATCGAACACAATTTTAGTAATTCCGCTAATATTAGTCTGTGTGTGAAGCTGGCTCACGTACGTTTTTTGATTAGGTAAGTCACTTTGTTATTGTTTTTGTATATTTGCATGCGTGTTATGGTGTTTTTCGTATTGAA
This sequence comes from Acleris laterana, assembly GCA_963966035.1. Taxonomy (NCBI): domain Eukaryota; kingdom Metazoa; phylum Arthropoda; class Insecta; order Lepidoptera; family Tortricidae; genus Acleris; species Acleris laterana. The sequence goes on from OZ014443.1 coordinate 17,225,695, forward strand.
CCTACCTACTGTCTCCATTACGGAAATTGCAAGTGCTCGAAAGTGATTTATTTTTAGATAAATGCAATCCATATTAAATTAGTTCGTTGTCTAATTAAACCAATTTTTGTTTGTTAACAAAATAAAGCTCTATATAATTGTTAGGGTTATTATAAAAAGTTAAAATTATGGTTTGTTAGTGGTTATCTCTTATCAGTAAGGTGGTGTTGACAGCCTCTGGAGTTATCCGACTGCTTGTTTCAGTTGATGTAATGTGAAGTGTCGCCCAGGTAGGGGCGCCGCTCCGACGGCCATGGAGCGGTATGAGAAGAGACATGGAAAACATCACAAGGAAAAACACAAAAAGCGAATGCACAAGAAGCACCGGAGCCACTCCAGCGGTACTCATGACCCATCTTACGGTACATCTAATTCCCAAAAGCCCCTGGTGGAGTACTCCGATGTCAGCTCGGAGGCGCTCTCGGCCCCGGAGGCAGGTGAGATCGAGAGCGAGGCCAGCTCCATCAGCCGGCATATCGCCGACGACCTTGACAGGACGCGGAAGTCCCACTCCATCCGCACATTTGTCGACGACAAGACTATATCTGTTACGACGACGAGCCGGCGCGCGGTCGATGAGTATGGTCTCTCACGTGATTCTTCTTCGGCAGCATCTAAGAAGAGGCGCGGCTTAGACTATGTGGATGCTGCCATGGAGTTAGAAGACCATAGGTACAAGAAGAAAAAGGATAAGCGAAAGAAGGAGAAAAAGCGAAGGAAAAAAAAGAGTAAACACACTTCCAGGTCGGCTAGCTTGGAGAGTGTTTCACCTGATGATAATTTGCCTGCGGCCACTCCTGGGAGGCCGCCTAGTCCCCTTCGATATACTCAGGTTCCAGTGAGTGAGTGGGAAAAAGCCTCATCCCCTTTGCAAAATGGTTCCTGCTCCCCTGTGTCTCCTACAACACCACCTCCACTCAGGGAGATACGTCACGAGGCTTCTCCAAGGCATCGTGCCCCGATTATGGTTGAAACATTGCATCCACTGCCATACTCCCCACACCGGGACAGATCTCCTGGGATCAGGTAAGAAAACCTTTTCTTAGCATGATTTCATCATTTTTTTTATTATTGCTAGCTAAGATAAAACTTACTCTTTGGCTGAGACTTACAGAGCTATTTTACTAACAGTTCTTCAATGATTTTTAATCTCTAATAATTGGTAGTGAAATTATCAGAATCAATTTGGAATGATTTAGGCATTACATTACATCTTATGTTCCTGTAAGTTTGTCTTCTATGACATTTATGACTTAACATCGCTCATTGAATACAAAACGGACACATTCCAAAATAATTTGCTCTTCCATTAAAAATCGTATTACAACCGCTTCTAATTTTAAAATGCAATACTGACTCATTTCGGATTGTGTCCGTTTTGCATTCAATGAACGACATAACAATATTATAATTTACATCATTTCTTCTTTACATACAAATATCAAATCATTAATAGTCAATGAATAACATCAAGACTGTTTACATGTGATTGTCTCAAGCATCAATGACTGAAATAAGCAAGAATTTTTACATTTTTACTTATGCATTTTGTGTAAATGAAAAAATAAAATTGTCAGAGGACAATCTCACACAAATTCATCTAGTCCAACACACAGTACAAGCTCAATGCTTGTATTGTGTGTACTAGACAACGAAAATGTACTTATTATAAATACAAAGAAAATATCCAAGACTCAGGAGGGTGAATATTCCGGCGTTCCAACCGCCGTCATTATTCTCTTCAACGCATTGACGAAAATAATGATAGCTACCAGCAACTTTTGATGTCTAAATCAGCGGACCCGGGGGTAGTATCCATTCCATTTAAAATAACAAGGAAGTTATTAAGTTTATATTGAATAATATGCGGAAATAATAATGACGGCGGTTGAAACGCCAAATATTCACCCAGGAACTAATTTAAATATCATTTAATCTACCTCATCACGAAAAGTTGCCCAGGATACCAAACATTACCATATTTGTAAAGTAGTAAAGAGATGGCAATGCAGGTCAAGGTTCAAAAGTCCAAAACCCCCTGCAATGAGCATACTAAACAGTTTTTTTAAGGGTCCCATATTAAATCCAGGAATTCTAGTTTAATCTTTATATCGGTTTTAAAAAGATAAGCAGCCTATATTGTCACATCACCATTATTCATAAAATTGATTACATAGAACAGATTGTATGATGCAAAAATATAATGTTTTTATTTTATGTAATGATTGGAATATACTTTCAAGTTAGTCGTAACTTGTTCAGTGTTGGGAATTTCATTACTATCAGTACTTCTAATTTCTGGAACTTTCCAATCCCCGTGCATTTCTTATCAACTGGCTAAGGTGCATGGATAAATGCATTTGACTTGGATTTGTGAAGTCTCACACCCATTGACAGAAAATATAATCGTCTTGGTTATATTACTGGCCTAATTTGGTATTTCACAACAAAGAAAATAAGTGCAATCATTATCTCGGTTGTTTTGATTTATGAAATAATCTTAAGTCTTTGTTTATAAACTCAATGAAAGACATTTTATTTATTTTCTTTTTTATGGCCCTTATGCATAGTCCATCTCTTTTTAGATTTTAATTTTGATAGACACATAAAACAATGCAGTTGGGATACACCAATAAAAATAACTGCTTGTTTTTACATTTTTATTCGAAAGAAGAGCCTTTCATGATTAAAAGGGTTGTTATTTAAAATAATTTGTAAAATACAATTAACCTCGTCTACTTACTGTGCAAAAAAGGCGGGGCTATATAAAAAAATGGGTATATTTTGTCTTAGATTTAGAAATACGCCAATTATGACTTTAAAAACAGATGACATAATGTAAACAAAAATCGCAATACAATATTTTTATTATTACAGAGTCTGTGTTACAGAGTAATTTAAGCATTCAACCTTTTGCTTATTACCTAGAGTTCAATTAATAAAGCAACTTCCGGCATGACCTTTGTTTCTATAGTAGATTTACTGAATACAATGACATTAAAATGATTGATAAGGGATTCCATACTTCCAATCATGAGTTTCTATAATAAATGTTGATGATGTTGTCTTATAAAACCTGATCACACAAATTATTAACATTCTTCACTAATTTAATAATTTCATCATAAGAATTGCAGTCAGAAATTTTGACAAGACAACAGCTGTTGTCAGCTAGGTACCTACCTAGGTAAATGGAAAGAATTTATAAAATAAAATATTGGAGAAGTTTTATGTTTTATGTAAAACCTCAAAATCAATTCAATTCAATCAATTGAAGGTCATTTCATTTCTTAATTTTATTATAATTAATGAATTCATTGTAACTTTTTTTATTAACTACGGAATCGATTTTTATTCCTTGAAATGGTTTTTAAATTTTCATACATTGTCAAAAACTTGTGTATCCCAATTAGTGAATGTAGGTATTAAATAATCTTATCCTAAGGATATATTCCATATCAAACCATAATATTACATCATAGGCGGACAAGAACTCAATCTTGAAACCTTGCACAACCATGAAATTTCTCAATATTGATCATGTAGACAGCAGTAAAACAATGTTAAACTTTTTGGTTGCTTGTGAATAGTAATAACAGCATTGTTTTACAGTTGTCAACAATATCAATATTCAGGAACACCAAGGTCATGCAACGTGTCAGGATTGACTTCTCGTCAGCCTAGGTATGAACTTATTATTATTTATTATTTATTTATTTATTTATTTATTATTACATATTAACAAACTTAGTTCTATAACAACGTCCTAAAAACTGTTTTCACAGTTTGACTGTGGGAAAGTTACAGTTTACAAGTAACAGTTATTTTATTAAACATTAAGTAGATAATTTTAATTTAAATAATATTAAGGTAATGCTTAAATAAAGCTCTCTTAAATCTATTTTTGTTAGGTTCTAGTCGCAAAGTGTTATGCTGTTAATATTAAATATAAAAGTGCTTCTTTCTGGGACTATTTAGATGTCTCTTTCTATCATGTATAAAAGTCTAAATGGATTGCTATTTAATTTCTCACACAGTCTTTAAATTTATAGGGCAGATTACAATAGAAGTTTTCACCTACAAAACTAATCAGCGTGAGCATTGTCTACAGTAAATCCATACTAATAATATAAATGCTGAATGAAAGTAACTCTGTATGTCTCTCTCTGTCAGTCTGTTACGCTTTCACAGCTAAACCATTGAACCATTTTCGATGAAGTTTGGTACAGAGATACCTTAAACCCTAAGCCCATTACTTATAAACGTGGAATAAGCTAGGACTATTCCTAGCTTATTTATGCCATGCTTTGTCCTTGTCTGTAATTGTGACATTTGCATCTGACAGAAAGTGACAAAGCATGGCATAAACTATTCCAAGCTTATTCCACGTTTATAAGCAAGGGGGTAAGGAAGGACATAGATAGGGTACTTTTTACCTGTGATAAACTAGTTATATGCGAGCGGAGTCGCGGGGAACAGCTAGTGTTCCTATAAAAAACATGCAGTTGCATTCTATAGAATTGGCTTGGCTGTTGCCATATACAGGATGTTTGGCAGTCGGGTGTAGGGGTTTTAAGGGATGATAGTAAGGGTGGTTCTGAACATTTTTGACCACAGTTACTATTTTGCTAAGTTTCACGGTTTCCGAGATATTGATCATTTTAATAGGATTTTTTGTCATTTTTCCTTATGTCCGTGATACGAAAAACCCCTTAATTCAAGTATTAATATTAAAAAAAAACAGTGTTTTCTTGCATGACTTGAATCACTATGAAATAAGGAAGTTTTAAAGCAACATGTAATTTTTTTTTCTTTACAACTTTTTGAGTAAACACGCATGAGTTACTTTCTCCATACTAAGAGAACCCCGCGTTTGTTTTTCACCAAGTATGGAAAAAACAATTTTGTGAGGTTACTCAAAAAGTTGTAAGGAAAAGAAAATGGCATGTAGCTTTAAAAACTTCCTTATTTCATAGTGATTCAAGTCATGCAAGAAAACACTTTTTTTTTTAAATTAATACTTGAATTAAGGGGTTTTTCGTATCACGGACATAAGGAAAAATGACAAAAAATCCTATTAAAATGATCAATATCTCGGAAACCGTGAAACTTAGCATAATAGTAAATGTGGTCAAAAATGTTCAGAATGACCCTTACTATCATCCCTTAAAACCCCTACACCCGACTGCCAAACACCCTGTATAATACGATTTTTTACAAATTGAATGGTTTAGTCACTGAAAAAGATATTTAAATATACCTACCACACAGTTCGTATTGGCTGTTTGTGACTATAAGAATTTTGAGATTTGATCAACATTACTTTCCTTGTTTACATTTTATTCATAACTAGATGAGACCTGCGACTTCGTACGCGTAGATTTCGTTTACCGCTACTCCTCCTATTTTAACCCTTAGGGGATGAATTTCCAAAAATCCCTTAGTCCACCTACGATATAAAAGGAAATACACTCCAAATTTAAAGTAGGTCTAACGGTTTCGGCTGTTCCTTGATCGATCAGTCAAGTCAGTTTCTTGTTTTATATACATAGATAATTATATACATCAAGGCAGGCTAGGTGATCTAGCTGATTTTTTTGCACAACCATGAAGTTTCTAAATATTGATAATTTTGACAGCAGTAACCCAAGGCTGTTATTAATTACTACTTATTCGCATATAACAGATAAGTTTAGCACTGTTTTACAGCTGTCAACGTTATCAATGTGTAGAAACTGCATGGTTGTGTAATGTGTCAGGATCAGGATTGACTTCTTATCATGTTAAGTATCATTGCCTGTACAAACTATTCATTATTCTAACATGTTTGTTTTCATTTCAAAGCTGCATTTCACTTACTGGACTCAGGTATTTTTTAATTTATTCACATTTTTTGTCATAAATTTATATTCTGAGGGTATTCCGTAGTTAGATCAAAATTAATATTAATTTTAGATTAGTAGCTTTATAAGCTATAAGTTATAAGTTTTTACTGCCACAGCATCATCGTCTTTGGACGTGTTGAAATAAGATCGAAATTAAGTAACACCGCAAATTTCTAGCAATTCTGCCCTCCTACGGAAAAAAGGCACATCTACTATATGAATTGTATTGTACTTCCAACCTTAATACAACCAGTGAAAGTTTAATATGCTTCTATGAATTATTGCACATGTGGAGGGCAAAATTGTGGTGTTCACTAATTTCGAACTTATTTCAACACCCTCTAAACAGATAATGCTTTGGCACGAAAAAAATCTCTGTTTCGGTTCGCTGTATCGCACTGCTGCATCAAAACAGTATCAACTCTAAATACTTGCCAGTTTTGTTTTAAGTTCCTAGACGTTGTATTAAAGTTGATTTTTAAATACATTTGTATTTTGAGTTACTTCTGTTTTGATCTAGCAGTGCGATATGTGCGCCGGCCCTTAGGCTGCGTTTACAACTGCAGTAACAACATTGTTGTGAAAAATGAACACTTCCTGCAAATCTTAAGTTTATTTTTAAATGGGTCAATGATTTTAACATTTTGTATGCATGTAAGGGTCAGTTTCCAATAATTTTGCCATAGAATATGAGAGGTCGGGTGGTACTATTTCGACTGAGGGGTAATTTATAACTAACTAGCGACCCGCCCTCGCTTCGCTTCGGTTTATGCCACTTTTCTGTAACGCCCGTAAATAAAATTTCTGCGGTTATTCTTTGACATCAGATTTCGTTAATATAAGTATATTCACAGAGAAATAAGAAAATAGATTCTAGTCGCGAAAAATTCTAGCGATTATAAATAATTTACAAAATTGACGCTATAATAAAGACAAATAAAATTAACTAATTATTTTATAATTAAGTCTTATTGATCTCAGTAAGACTGATTATTTAATTTTATTACAATCTTTGATTTGATAAAAATTAAAAAAGAAACTATTCAATGTGGTGTATTTCTTTTGTTACATAAGACAAAATATTTAAATGTTTTTAATAGTAATATTTTATTATGATACAAAAAACCTTAAACAATAGGTATTTTTTCATAATCAGGATGGCGTCACTAATGATTCCAATTACAAAATATCGTAGAGAATGTAATTTTGCACATTTTTACGTTCAATTTTCCTTACAATTAGCCGTAAAAAAAGTCGTAGCATTTTAAATGAATGGTAAAGTTCGTCTTTGTACATTCCAATTCTGTAAATATTGTATTAAACAGAAAATCAAAAAAAGAAAAAAAATTAAAAAAGTTTTTGTTTATTAGCTAGCTAGTGCAAAATCGATATCTGGGGGAAGTGTGGTCTCAAACAACGAATTCGTTGACAGAACGAGAAAAAGTACCAGCCATTTTGAACTTTTTAGTTTGTCGACTTCCAAAATTTATATCTGGGGATATTAATGATCTCCAACAAGACATTCTATCAACCGATTCCTTGTTGGAGACCATAAATATCCCCATAAAATTATAGCGTCTATGTGCTTTAGCTATATTTATACTGTGCTAAGATGCAGCATATATGATGATGATGACATACTGTACTTTACTTTGCAAACACGAATAACTCATGGTAGTATCAAGCTTTTATACTGCATATTATTCGGTATTATGAATGATTTTTAGTGAAAATAATACTCTAGTAATACTTAGGTCAGGTTTCCTTTAAATCCCCCTCGCATGCTTAAAGCAGCGACCACACCAATACTTAAAAAACGGTGACGGTACGGAATCGCAGTGACGCGTCGTATTAGCACCGTTTTTGACGCACGCTCCCCACACCGCTGCTTAACGTTGCGAATATCACGGCACGTCAAAATTGACGCCATGTTATTACTATGACACATTCTTTTGTTTACGCACCGTCTGCGAATTTTGAGCACCGGTGTGGAGAGCATGCGTCAAAAACGGTGCTAATACGACGCGTCACTGCGATTTCGTACCGACACCGTTTTTTAAGCATTGGTGTGGTCGCTGCTTAATATAATTCTGAGGATGTACAGTCGCGGAATGAAAAGGTTGACCACCTTAAGATCTGTTTTTGTTTGCTGAGTATAAGTTAGTATCTGCTTCCGACCGAGTATGACACATTCCGTCATAACATAATGAATGTCATATGACTACATGGCCCACAGCATGGTTACCATGGTCACGTATAAACAACAGCCACTATTGGTTCAAACTGAACTCGTCTTTATAGGTCGTTACAAAAGGGTTGCTATGGTCACGTATAAACAATAGCCACTATTGGTTTAATATTATTTCTCTCGTCTGTTACACAAATTAAAAAGGTAACATGTGCTTGCAATGCGTAAGTGAATTTATTTGAAAACTGGTCAACCTTTTCGTTCCGCGACTGTACTTTTCCTTGTAATCAATACTTGTTAGCTGTACCTTATAGTTAAAGTATAAATTTTGCAAGTCATCAAAATAACAAAAAAAAACGAACTTTGAAGTAGTTTTTTTTGCCTTTTTCTCGATTTTTGTACATACTTCGTTTTAAGATCTGCACGGCCGCGGCAGTATAGATTGTGAATACGGGGAAAATAAAGTCAAATAAAGCCTTTAGAACACCTACCTATTTATCATATTACTCATATTGTATTCACAGACAGAGATGCTGATCTTGTTGAAGTTGTAGTTGTTTTTTTAATTCGAAATGCCCCTCCCCACTTTAATATGAATGACCCATAATATATTTCTGAACATGTAATTTACTCAACATAGGGCTCATACAGAAGCGAAATCGAAGTTACCCTTTTAGAGTAGTAAGTCATAAACATTTTTACCTTGTTGTATTTTGATACAAAAAAGAATTCTCTGCAACTTAAAAAAAATGTTTGAATTTAGAAATTTGGGATGTTTCTTGCTCAGTAATGCTCGGAATCGAAAACATTACCGGCCTGTTATTCTCTTACGTAAATGACGCTCTATCGAATGGTCGATCGAGCGCGCGAAGTCATACCATCGGGCTCACTGCAGGACGCAACCATACGTTGGAGTGAGATGAAAATATTTCCATCTCACTCGAACATAAAGATAGTTGCATAACATAACATAAAGGGTAACACCAAACATGTGGATACGGTTTGAAATGTTGTTTGTACAGTCTGACGGGACAACAACTCGTCGGTTAATAATTCGTCCTTCGAGTTCAAGGTCAAGAGTGACTCGTTTGAGAGAATGGCCTGCCTGATCTTATTTGATCGTAATTTCAATCACTTATTATTATAACTCACAAATAAATGAAAACATTTATGTAAAGTTAAATAAATAAGTGTTTATATGAGCTGTCACAAACGTCATCTTAGAATAATCTGAGTATAGGTCACTTTTATTATTTTCCATTAATTTAAATAGGTAGCAAAAACGAACTGATAAATTCTATGTAATTCTATGTGCTGTTAACAAAATGACAAAAAAAGTAAAAATGAAACGAAATAGATATTTTATACCTACAAACAAACAGTAAACAATTATATTTAAGTATTTTTAATACTGAAGTAACCTAGACCAATATCTCCAAATTCTGAAAATACATTTAATCAGTCTAACTGTGTAGCTAATGGATAAAGATTTGAATAGCCCTTCAAAGAACCCAGCTGTGCCTATATTACGTTTAACAATGTTGAATTCAGGCCCATGCATGCATATACATCTTGTTTAATTTTTCGTATCCCATAGTTTCGTTTTGAATGGTGGCGTTGTCATGGTAACTAGTTTTTGTTGACATGATGCTGACACTCATTTCCGTCGAAGTTATTTTTCTAATTAATTTCTCTTGTGCTTAGTGTAATGAGAAATTTAACTGTGAATAGGAATCGTTTCACAATGTTCGTTAAATTGTAAGTGTAAATTCAGCTAGTCAAAGTATAGTATAAGCTAGTATGTATATTATTGAGATCAACTTACAAACTCGTTTGGTATGCATGAAAACTAATTATAATTAAAACGTATGTGTTGGGAACAGTTTAGATACAATTTTGGAATAGTCAGTTAGCACGTGATTGATTAGTTTTATTATGTGACCAGTTTTAATTGTTTTATTGCAAGTTGCATGTTTTATGTTTGATCGATTTATGGTGCGTTTCTATATTCAAAACTGTGGATAGAGTTGTAAAACCCGTCAAAATTTGACACATTTAGTACGTAATGTCAAATTTTAACGTGTCGTCACAACTACCCACGGTTTTGAATATAGGATCGCACCATTATTGGATAGCCAAAGTCGTTTATTACAGCCTTGTGTCGAAATCGAAACAGTTTCGAATTCGTATATTTTTTGTATTTCTCAAATAATGGGAAAATATATTTAAAAAAAGAATGTCAGTCACTACTGGCTATTCTCAAAATGTATGCCAAGTTTGTAGCGTTTGCATAATTATCAAGTACTTAATAAGTTTGTAAGTTAGTAGTACCTCGTAGCCTAAACATTCGGATCGTCTTTTATGATGCTGTGTGTTTTTGTGGAGATAAGGCCTAGCCACGACTTTGGGCAGCGGCCACTAAGAGAACAAAAACAAGCAATATAAAAAACGATCGAAAACCCGAGCCAAGTTCGGAAACTAAGCGACTCAACCATTACAATCCATTTCAAGCTATTTAACACCCCTCCGTAGATCAAAACTAGGGAATGCAATTTAACCGATTAATAACCGTTTTTGTATGAAAATAACCGGTTAAAACCGGTTATAACCGGTTATTTGCATTCCCTAATCAAAACCTATTAGATCAGTTTTTTTATTGACATACGAAGTTTGTCAGGTTCTATTTCATGCGGACTGAGAAGGGTGTGCCCTGCAATTTTATATGCCTTTGAAGAACAATGTCATTGCCTGCAGGCATGCTTTAAAAATGTTCTGTAATCGGCAAATCTGACAATCCTGTAAGTAATTTACTTTGCCGAACTTGGCCCCGTTTTTCACATATTTTGTTTAGTAACATATTGTTTAGTTTACTACCCTCTGAAAAAAGGATGTATGTCTCATAGATCCGCGTATGTATCAGTGATCTTATTTCTTATATTTACATTGCCTTTCAAATGGCACATGCGTCCTTTTTATTCAGGAGGGCAGTTTAGATAGTGTCATTTAACCTTTTGAACGCCACAGCCGTTAGCTAAAAGTCGGGCCACTGACGCTACTGTCCACCACAGCCTCTGTGTGGGTTAAGTATCTCACAGACCTACCACCACGATGACGGCGATGGTTATTATGAGACGGGTTGATGTGTAGTTGTGAATAAATAAATCTCTTACTCAATTTTATTGTTATGTTAATTATTTATGCATATAACAGTAGATTAACGCGCTAATAAATAAATTAAATAAGTAATACTAAGTTGTTGGCGTGAAACCCGAGATCCTTGTGTTGCTAAGAGAATGAGAATATCGATCGATATCTGAGTCAATCGTAATAATTTTGAATTATGAAGAATTTAGATCATTAAAAGAAACATAAGAGTGGCCAGGAACGAAATAAAAAAAGGTAACATCCTTATTACAAGCCAATACAAGTTGAAGATTAAGAGAGACTTTTCGTATGAAGTTGTAATTTGTAAACGTGTTTGGCTTGTGAGCGACACATTTTGTATTTGACTTAAGGCATTCAAAAGGTTAAAGGTAGTGTTTGATAATCCATCCAAGTTCCAACTTGACTTTTATACCTTCAGTTGTACAAAAGTGTTGTCACTGTTTTAGAAGGAGACAGAAGTCCACGACACCACACACGCCGGCGGCGCCCCCGTACCACGAGACGGTCACGATAGACTCTGGCGATGACCAGGATTACGAGCGAGGCCGGCGGGACTACTGGCCAGACCAGCACAGGCCCCAGTCGCCCATTATGATCATATCTGGTACAGTATATTGTTGTAGGTACTGGAAAGTGGGCAATATATGGATGTGTGTGAATAAGTTTCCTACCAGTAGTGTTTTTTAGGTGTTAATTGATCACTAATGAGCCTTAGATGAAGTTTCGCAAATTTTAGTTGAATGCTATAGATTATCTCTTGCACTTAATTACTAAGCGTGTCTGCATTCTCGTGGCAGATGCGATTAATTCTTTGTTCAAGATGAAAATTACAATAGCATATTAAATATGTGTATTGACATATTGTATATTATGTCATTTCATATCGAGTAACAGTTGAATATATAATAATAAAATAATAAATATCAGTGGATAATCTCACAAATTGACCTAGTCCCAAACTAAGGTCTTGGCTTGTACTATGGGTACTAGACAACCACCAAGTTGGTAGTTGGTAGTAGGTACCAACTAGCCAATCGCGTCATCATTCAGTTCGATCATCTTTGGTGATATTATTGAGTAGTCTTGAAAGAATACGGATTTTTCCACAACGATCGGGTTCGGGCCGCCTGCTTTCAATGTCTGTTTTTTAATCCCCGACGCAAAAACGACGGGGTGTTATAAGTTTGACGTGTCTATGTGTGTCTGTCTGTGGCATCGTAGCTCCTGAACGGATGAACCGATTTTGATCTTGTTCGATTTGTTTGAAAGGTGTATTAGTCGGGAGTGTTCTTAGACATTTTTTATCAAAATTGGTTCAGCCGTTTTTGAGATATGGAGCTTTTAGGGGGTTAAAAGTTAACGGCGACACCTACACCCAGGAGCAAACATAACGGGTCAGAGTGCGTTTTTCATACTAAAGAGGCTATTTCGAAGCCTTGGTTCCTCGTCAGGGGATGCTTTTAGTGAAATCTGATGATGGATACCCCGAGCATCGATACAGGACTTCCGAATTGCCTAGGATACCCAACTGATTGAATCTGCGGCTAATGCCGGAATTGTGCATGTTCAGAAAAACATCTAAAATGGCAATAAAATGTAAGGAAATTCAAATACTGGCCCAAACTCTCTCGCTGTGGTGTTAACTGATTTTGCGATCAGTTGGGTATCTTTAGAACTTTTGACCTCCTCTATTGCACCTAGGAGTATCCACCATTAAACCTCACTCAAAACAACCCCTGGCTAGGAACCAAGGCTTCGAAATAGCCTCGTTTGTATGAAAAACCCACTCTTACCCGTTATATTTGCTCCTGAGTGTATTTTCAGAGCTGATATCTCTTAAACGGCTTCACCGATTTTAATGAAATCTTTTTAAGAACCATCCCAATGA
>OZ014443.1:17239059-17410059 GCA_963966035.1 Acleris laterana
AACATTCTGGTCCATCACATTTTTCCCTAAATCTTATTACCTAAAAAATCATAGTCATTTCAAAATGGACGTTGTCAAGGTATTATAGATGTAACTCATAAATTGGTAACAGAATATAAGCAGTCTCAAATAAATATGCCTTCGTAGAAACAACTATAACACTTTGGCAACATGCACTGTATATTCGACTCTATTTACAATGAACTTAGGGGTAGTATTTATTACTATAAATTTAGGCTTGAAGATCTGCTTGATCTGTAAAAAAAGCTGTATTAAAATAAAAAGTGATATCGTGGCAAAAATTAAAATCAAAGTTTTTCTATTCTGGCTAAGTCGAGTATTAAAAAGTCTTAAATAGTTATTTGTTCAACAAGAGAGCAAAGTTGGTTTTTGCTGCGAGTGATGATTTTGAATCCCGAGTAAGCGAAGGATTCTATTATTGAATCACGAGCGTAGCGAGTGATTCTAGGTTAGAATCCTGAGCGTAGCGAGGGATTCAAAGATACGAGACGTAAAAAACTTTGGTCTCGTGTGAGACATACAACTTTTCACCTCAGCAGCGAGAACAACACAGCGTGAAGCTGGTAGGGCCAACGCAGGTCTTCCGTTGTGACCATTTGGTGAATACACGACTAAATAACGACACGATCGCATATGCATCAATCACAAGCATTTTTGCAAAATACTAATAAAATAAAAAGTGGAAAAAATAAACATGAAACAGATAAAACCTGTCACTCAACTTGATAATGCCGTAGTGCAAACACAACTTTATACAGCTTTATGTAGTCTGTGGCTTTAAAAAAAACCTAACTAGGCCTTGTCTATGGCTATTGGCTATGGCGGACAAATTAACAAAAATTACATCGTCATTTAGGTACATTACATTACTTTTTTTTTTAAGTACAATAATCCCGCTATTTTTGAAATGCGTTCTGAAACTGCCCCCGCGGTTTATGTCACGAAATTAAAGATTGTTAAAACGATAACAAAATTATGTAGATACATAACTTCTTATTTTTCATTAATTTTGTCTTCAAAACATTAAATAAAAAAAATGATTGTACCTACTGTATAAAATAGTTATAATAAACACATTTCAAAGTTTAACAGATAGTTTTATTTGCAATTTTACGGTTATGTGTGCATCCGAACGTGCGTTTCTTTTTGGGCCTACTATGTGTGGAATTTGAAAATCGAACTTCGAATCAAGTTGTTTCTATCTCTCGCTTTTTTCCTATCGAAGTGAAAGTGACAGAACAAAGTGAAGTTCAATTTTTTCGAATGTTGTGAGTAGCCCCAGCACTGCTCACGGCATTTAAAAAAAATAATTAAAAAGCTACTTTGCCTCTCGCTCGCAGCAAAATTGAATTTTGCTCACTGTTTTTAAGCAGCAAAACCTGCTTGTTTGAGCTGCTGAGGTGAAAAAGTTTTTATTCAACTTTCTTCTCTCGTATGTACTTATATATTTCGGGTCAAATCTTGCCAGTCAATTCAATATTTTGGAATCTAGATGCTGATCTGTTGATAGAGTTGAAAAGGTGGCAATAGCATCTCTACTGTACGTACACACAACATCACACCTAACTAACCATTAAAGACAGAGCAGAGAGAAAAAGAAAGAGATGTATATATGTGTATAAATGGAAAAAAGTGATCTCTACTTTCCCATATGTATTACCTACTTATATTTTAAGTTGCTTGGTATGCTTCAACATAGTCAGGTGAAAGACATTATTCTTGTAGCTGAGATATTGCCACTAAGATACCTCCCTGCACATGGTTATGATCATAGCTTATTAAAATAAGATGCTTTATTTAAATGTTTTATTAAAACTGTAACTAAATAAAAACACTTAAACAGTCGTCTTTTTTTATAATTGATATGAATATGACGTGAATTTTAACTCCATATCTCACTTAGTCTTACCGTGCTATGAAAACTCCGATCCCTGCTGATCACTCTGTCGAGCAAATTTTTTTGATGTAAGGAGCGTCCTCACAGAGCATTCGCGTGCAATGAGCATTCGACACAAACATCGAGTGATGTGTAAGCTTTGTAATGCTCAGCTCAACATTCCCGCCATTGGTATATTCACGCGAATGCTCTCAGTGAGGACGCTCCATTGAATAATGATTAGCACTAGAAAGTCCATCGTGGTCCTTAGGGTTGGCAACCCAACCAACCAACCAACCAACCAAAAAGAAAAATAAATTAACGCGCCTTATATGAGTCTGCTTAGGTAAGGACAGCTAAATCAGAACATTAAAAGTACTCTTCCGTCTATAGCTTACACCATCTTTGGCAACTGCAGGTATATTTTACTGTACTCGTACAGTTAGCATCAAAAGTAGCTAAACAGAATAACATACTTAAAATAATCTAGACACTACCTAGTCTTTGGCAATAGAGTCGAGTGCAGATCATTTTGACTTCTTCGGTTGTGTAGCTACGTCTGCTGCTGATGATACGTTATTTATGTTGGTGTCGTTTGTTCCAGAAGCCAGCGTCGCCGCCGGTGGCGCCGGGCCCGCTGCCGCCGCTGCCCAAGGTGGGCGGCAGCGTGGTGGAGGGCGTGTACTTAAGCAGCCAGCAGGTGCCGGCGCCCAAGCCCAAGAGCCTCACCAAGCTGCCCATGCCGCCCAACACGCAGGTAACCACTGCACACCGAGCTGCCCGTGCCAAATCATAGTGCTACCACCACGCCTTCTTTCCAAAGTTATTCTTAACCCTTAAATGCATGACGTAGGATATAACAGAAACTCGAAAATGTTTACCTATAATCAGCACACTATTACGTGTAAATAAGATTATAAGTGACTAAAAAAATTTAATCATGCATTTAAGGGTTAAAAATAATAGCTAAAAGGGTGACAACAATTGGTAAATTCAGTTTTCTATAAACAGAAACAGAAAAAGATTTGTTGCCCTCTCAGCGCAGTAGTTTTATATATTATTCCATAAGATAAATACAAGAACTACGAAAACTGCAACAAGTTTTAACAATTTCTACTCAGAACTCAGCATATGCTGTGTGAAAGGTCTGCACAGCGCTGTTTTTCAGCTGTCTCAATGTGTGAATAAGCCTGGGCACACTACATACATCCGTAAAACATAAAACAAAATTTAACACAGAACCAAAGATATAAGAAGTTTGTGAGCGTACGGCGGTATACATTTGTGATGATTGCATGAAAAGTATCACGGCGACAGGCAACAGATTCAAACGAACTGGAAAACCTTAAACCTATAAATCCCTTTCAAATGAATTTCGAATTCAATTTAAAATGTTGCTTTAATTTCAGGTTGAAGACCTGAAAACGTTGGCAAACGAGAGTCCGCTCAGCACGCCGTCCCCCAGCCCCGTCAAGAAGCCGGAGAAGCCCAAGAAGACTGGGATCATGAACTTGCCAATGCCACCTGGTGAGATAACTTGTTGTCTCTCGTTTTCTTTGTTATTTTATCCGAGTGCGCGAAGCAAAGGAGAGAAATGTGTGTTTATCACCCTATGTATCTGTTTGTTACTTTGTGGCGCTCTTAAAAACGTGTGGACCGATTTTGATGACTCTTATGTCTATCGATTTGTCTTAATTCAACATGGCTGCAAGCAAATACCATATTTAACATGTTCCCTGTCCGGGTGCCCCCAATGTCCATGAAGCTTTTTTTCAGGAGTCCGTGCCTCCACTATGGGGCCACATCCCCATACTAAATACACAAGTTGGACGTGTGACATTGTCAGATCGTTTTGAATGGGGACAGTGAACGTGTTAAAAAAAAAACAACATCTTTAGGTTTCTTTCATATTTTTTCGTTTTGTATGATCATTTAGGATTAATAATAATAACAATTTAAAGGTATTGTTTATTCATATTGTGCTGGGGTGTTACTGTACATAAGTGGCACAGATCTTTTACACAGTCGGGTTTTTTTGTTTATTTTTTATTTGTCTACAACATAGCTCTCCTATTTCCAGTGATACCCGGATCTGAAGAACTGAGTGGCGACGAGTTGGATGGCTCGACGCCCCCGCCCACCAGCCGCTCTGAGCAGTATTCGCACGTCTTCTCACGGAAAACTGGGAAGGAAAATGTATGGGACCATATTTTACTTAACTACGGGAAACAAGCGGTAGCTGGACAAGTAAAAGTTATTTGCTACCAATATCTAACAGCCTCTTACGGCAGTGCCTTTGCAATTTAATTTTAAAATTCTCAATTTACCTAATTCCGAAATCGAACCATTCTACCCTAATATTTCGCATCTGGTGTTTTAAGAACCTGGTAAATACTATGTATGGTATTTTAAATGGTAATGAACGGTAGAAATAATAAATGAATATTTAATTCACGCTGAATGTGTTTTCGAAGTTTACATTATTTATTTATTTTATGTTTATTTCAGTCGATGTCAAAATTGAAAAGGCCGCGGATATTAAAGAGACGGGGGTCGAAAGTAGTCCCCGTGGCCACTCCCACGTATCACGCCAAAGACTGGGGCGAGAAGTGCGTCGACGGCTTCCAGGTAACTTTAACGTTAATGAAAACAAGTAATATAATAGAAATCGTAGAGTATTACAATCTAGTAGTGACTTAATCTAATAAACACCGAAAAGGTGGCCACTCAGTATGGTGTCAGGCTTACTAGCCTTGACACTAGTTTTCGGGGCCACCGGATTGAAGAGAGAGGAGTCTTATTAATACTAGATTTGAGAGATGATGGAAGTTCCATTGTTACTATCATACGTAACTAGTAAGTGAATTAATTTCAGTAATGCAACTCAATTTGTTGATCGCACTCGCAGACGTCGAAGATACAGGCCCAGCCTAGCTTGGAGTCTGACAGATACATCATGTAATAAATAAATATATTCTCCAGGTTATAACTCAAATCGGCGAAGGCACTTACGGACAAGTGTACAAAGCACGCGATAAGAACACTAACAACTTGGTCGCGCTCAAAAAGGTCCGGCTAGAGAACGAGAAGGAAGGGTTCCCCATCACGGCCGTGAGGGAGATCAAGATACTGCGCCAGCTGAACCACAAGAATATCGTTAATCTGAGGGAGATCGTTACGGACAAACAGGACGCATTGGACTTTAGGAAGGTAGGTTTGGAGAGGGACTAGAAAAATAGGAGGAGAGCTGTGAAGCATATCTGAGGAGGTGTTTGCGGGCACTGTGGAAATTTAAATACAAAGGCAGACCTGGCTGAAGGATATTGGGGCTAAACCGAGTTATAATTTTTAATTCATTCAGGCATTTAAAAACATTTTAGAACTTTAAATTGTAACATTTCGCTGGGTCATTTTGCCTGCTAGGTGATCGAGAATTTTGAACCTAGAAGTACCGAGGAAAATCCTTTTTTTGAAATTAGAATAACTACTTTGACAGATTTTAGAAGAATTACTTTCCTCCAGTAATTGAACCAGTTTATTAGACAGGTTTGATCTTTATTGTTGACTCTATCGCTTCGTTCAATAAAGTGGAAAAGGTAAAGTTAATTCCTTGCGTGGGGGAGAAAAAATATGAGCCAAGGTTTCTAAAAATTCGCGTGATTGTTGTGCTTGCCGACGCAAGAAAAGTAACGTTAGTTTCAAATACATTGATTAATTACTGAAACGTGCAATTTTAACACGCAATGCGTGTGGTTGTTTTTAGATTGTGTTTTGAATCCCGCCTATAGAATGTTTTAATTGAATTGAAAACACCATAT
This sequence comes from Acleris laterana, assembly GCA_963966035.1. Taxonomy (NCBI): domain Eukaryota; kingdom Metazoa; phylum Arthropoda; class Insecta; order Lepidoptera; family Tortricidae; genus Acleris; species Acleris laterana. Next base: position 17,244,775 of record OZ014443.1, read on the forward strand.
GTAATGTAAATTAATTTATCAGTAGCAGTTTCTAATAAATAGATAAATATTACTTATATGTTACATAAATATTATCTGAATTTTAATTTTAAATGATGTCTTCCTGTGTAATTATGTTTATGAACGTAAACATTCAAGAATTGACGAATAAGCTATTCAATTCAATTCGATTCAATGTACTCTGGTATATCCTCTCTAGGGCCCTAATATGGTCGCGTTTAACGCGTGACAAAGTTTGGATAAGGCATCCGTCACCTTCAACCTCTAACAGGTTATAAGTACGAGAGTGACGGATGCTTTATCCACATTTGACACGCGATATAGGCGCTGCCGTACTAGGCGCCTTTCACATGTATTTAGATGGGGATGGCAACCCGTGACTGACAAAAAAATACAAAGTCGTCATACAACAATTTTTTTATTCATTTCAGGACAAAGGCTCGTTCTACCTAGTCTTTGAATACATGGACCACGACCTAATGGGTCTGTTAGAATCGAAGATGGTGGACTTCACAGAGTCACACAACGCTTCTATCATGCGGCAGCTACTAGACGGGCTCGCGTTCTGCCACCGCAAGAACTTCCTGCATCGGGATATCAAGTGCAGCAATATACTCATGAACAACAAGTGAGTGCAAGTCGGCAACACAGTCCGTTTTCAAACAAAGGTATATCGCGCGGCTTGCATATGTGTGTACTACTGATACCTAGTGATTTATTTCGGGAAGAAAATTAGCCTATCTGCTATTCCAGACTAGATATATCTGTGCCAATGTTCATCTAGATCTGGTCAGATTAAGTAATAAAATAAATATCCGTGCAAACCTTTGCATTTATAAATTATAATACTAGTAAGAAGCAAGATTATCTAACAATACTACAGCGTAAACCTATTGTCACCTGGCATAGTAAGGGCTACTTGCACCAAAACTTTTACCCCCTTATTTATGAAAGTGGAATAAGCTTGGAATAGTTTATGCCATGCTTTGTCCTTATCTGTAATTGTGACATTTGCATCTGACAGAAAGTGACAAAGCATGGCATAAACTATTCCAACCTTATTCCACGCTTATAAGTGAGGGGGTTACTCGATGTTAAAACAATTAACTCGAGTTAGTAAACGTTAGATTCATACGAAAACTGTCATTATAACTCGAGTTAGCGTCTTAACCTGGTGTTTATTTTTTGGTGCAAGTGGCCCTAAATGTTTATTTGAATGTCGTCATTATGAACCATATCATTCTGTAATGTCTAGGGGTGAAGTGAAGCTCGGTGATTTCGGGCTGGCACGGCTATGGTCTGCAGAAGACCGCGCGCGGCCATACACCAACAAGGTATCGTATTTTTAAATAACTATACCTTGTAATGTAACTTATTTTTAAATAATGTCATATTTTATGTTAAAAAAAATACCCTCAGCTGGAATTTCCGCAATGATGGTCTTGTCTGAAGCGCTATTAAAATTCACTCTCTATTCTCGACGTGTAAAAAAGCACTAATATGGCAAATTTACTGAATAAATACCTGAATGTTAACAATTGGGCTGGTATACCCTTGTTGCACCTAGAATATAGAATTTAATTATTGTTTCAAGGTGATCACGCTGTGGTACCGGCCGCCGGAGCTGTTGCTGGGCGAGGAGCGCTACGGGCCCGCCGTCGACGTGTGGTCCATGGGCTGCATCCTGGGGGAGCTGTTCCTGAAGCACCCCGTCTTCCAGGTACTAGACACTGGCCACGTAGCTTCTGGTGCGCCAAGTACACATACATACAGTTATTGGATACTTGTATTTATTTTAGAAATGTATATGGATTTTTAACATTTAAATGAATACTACTTGACTTACTGTAAAGCTATGAAAGCATCCGAATATCCGATCCAGACCAATTCGCTTCTCTTTGGTGTATGTGAGTTTTCTGTAACACCCATACATAAACCTGAATTTATTATACATAAAAGAGTTCCGTTAAAAAAAATATAACTGATGGTGAAAACCGCATGAAAATCCGTACAGTCGTTTTTGAGATTATTGCGAACATACAGACAGAGGCGGCGGTATACTATTTATCATATATGGAAAAGTCAAGGTTTGCTTTTTGGGTTGTGTACAGAAACATAGATTTTTCGGAGTTTCAAGTAGGTTTACATAATAATACCTTAACTGTTTTGAAATGTCATAGCAGCGACTTGGCCTAAGTTTACTGCATAATCGAAATATACATGTTACATTAAAAAATTTCTTTGTCACTTCACTCACCATACCAATAAACCGAACACTAACAATATCCGCGGTTTGAATATAGGAACTGGCCATAAGTCGCAAAACTACCGACTCCGCAAAACGACCACATCGCTTTTAGTCCACATTGTACTAACCCCAGTTATTATTCAGGCGAACGTCGAAATGATGCAGCTAGAAATGATCTCCCGCGTGTGCGGCACGCCGGTCCCGGGCGTGTGGCCCAACGTCGTCAACCTGCCCCTCTGGCACACGCTGCGCCCCAAGCGGTTCCACAAGCGCTGCGTGCGGGAACACTTCGCGTTCATGCCTGCCCACGCCCTGAGTCTCCTCGACCGGATGCTCGAGCTGGACCCCGATAAGAGGGTCACGGCTGAGGACGCGTTGAAGAGCCCCTGGCTTAAGAATGTGATGCCTGACCAGTGAGTACACGGGCCCTTGCCGAGATGCATTACGCTACCTAGTGTTAATATTTGTTTCGTTTTTAAACCGATCGCGTCACGGGTAGATCACGTGACTCTTCGTATAACGTCATCTACCAGTGACGCGATTGGTTTACATACATTCGGTTCATAACTTGTTAATTTTGTGTCATTGCAGGATGCCAGCGCCCGAGCTGCCGACGTGGCAGGACTGCCACGAGCTGTGGTCCAAGCAGCGGCGCCGCCAGCAGCGCGAGGAGCAGGGCAAGAAGCCCTACGAGTCCGAGAGGGACAACATGCTCAAGCAGAGCGACTGCTCCAACCAGTCTGACAACAGCTTCAAGAACGAACCCTACAAGACAGAAACCTTCAAGCCAGAACCCGCACAAGAAACCATCACCCAAGTTAAATAGTACAGGGAGTACTACTTCGGACATTATGGATAGTTAAAACGGTGCTCCGCTAGACCAATTTAGTGTGATAAGTGATGTGCCTGGATTGCTGTGGTGAAGTGATTTTTTATAATTGAATGATGGAATTTTAAAATGTGATGGTAGTTAACAGTGATTTTAACTGGAAGTGTGTGTTCAAAGCGGTCGCTGGAGTAGACATTGACTGGTTTGAGGTAGCTCTCATGGAACGGTAGTTTACGCACTGTTCTGTAATAGTGTTCAAAATTAAAACAATTACCAAACTTGTCTAAATTTACCAAAGTGTAGAATGGCCCTAGGGAAGCAAGGAGCCACTGTATAAATGTCGCAAATATTGCATTATATGTATATACCATCCTCGAGTATAATGGTTTTGTACGTTGGAACATTTTCGTTCTTGTTGTTTTACCCGTTAATTTATAATACGCGAAATTTACATGTATAAATCAATGAATATATCAGTTTAAAAGACGTATTAATATAATTCTGTGATGTTATTTTGATATCGGAATTGACTTATGCCACGGTGAGCGGGCGCCCGCGCTTACTTCTCTAGTTTTAGTTAGAATATGAATAAAGGTCCTTGTATGATAAATTAGTTTTATTTTTGTTACAAAGGACCCCAACCCAAAATTTAGTAGGCATTTATGTATATGTAAGTAATATTAATATGTATATTGAAGCGTTTTACGCAAGAATTTTTAGTGTTAAAGTTGTAATTAATAAATAGTTTATGATGTAACTGTCATGGCCGATGTCTGTCAAACACTTAACAATAATTGTGTAATTTTTATAAGATACTGTAAATAGTCCTGCTGGGTTATAAATTAGGTTATTCCCACGCTGCAATTAACAATGAATTATCACAAAGCGACTGTTTTTCAATTGTACTAAATGCTTTCATGAATTGTGTAATGTCAATGAAGTTCTCTTGCATTTGGTGACTTGACACATTGTGTAATTGTTATTGTGTTTGTATATTTTCGTATTGAAGTCAATTTTTCGCTTGCGAAATCGTTGCCTCCGACGTTGTAGGCTGATTCTAGAGTTATGGTCGTTTAGACATGTTTTTGAGTTATTTAAATTATGAGTTTTGTTTTTTTGGATATGTCAGTACCTTCTGGACTGGCAATTCGAAAAGAATCGATAAATTGTATACATTTTTAATACGTATACGAGTTGTTGAATTCATACGAAAATTCTTCCGTAGTTAACTAGACTGCTCCGTATATTAGGCTGTACATTCCGAAGGTGTCCCAGAGGGAAATCACTACCACAGAGCACCCTACATTTTGCGAAAGAATCATGCAAATTATTTGTAGTAAAAACTAGGTGATAGATGACAATAAACTTTCAACATAGCTCTAGAATAAGTCCACAGCCGCGGCAACAAAATCCTGTACTATATAGAAATAAGATACTTATCGTTTCGAATAATCCGGAGTTTGGGGGAAACACATCGTAGTGTCGTATGTTTTTTTTTACCTTTGTGAATAGTATGATTGTACTGGAAGTTTCATTAGTTATGACGTTTTATACATTTGTTTTGTTGTACTGAAGCGAGATCGCCACAGCATTCTTAACGTATCGCAAACGCTGGAGATGAAGCCTAGAATAACTCGCTGACCTTAGAATAATAACACAAAGAATAGGGAATATTTAGGACTACAATTAAACCTGATTCATGTAACAAACAGTAAATAATAATTTTTTGAATTGCTATAAAAATAACCGAGAAATACGCATACAAAGATTGGTTCCTTTCTCTAGCAAAACAGAATTTAACATACTTTATATAACTGACGTGTCACGTGACGTCACAGTGCATATCTGATCTCTGTCTAATCGCTGTCTAATTAGCAGTTTAAAATGCTTGTATCATCCGTATTGATCGACCGTTTTTAGTTGTAATTTCACTTTTGGTGATCTGTTTTACGGTATTTTCATATTTTGTTGAGAAAAGCGATTTTAAAAATTAATACAGCTGACGCGTCAATCTTTTGCAGTTTCACATTTGTGTTATTATTTCTAAGTAGCTGAGAGTTTAGCACGAAAATCCTATAGCGTGGTACACCCTAAGATATATTATAGCAATATTACATGTTTCATATATGGCAATAATTCATTAAAACCCTATTGTTAGAAGCGAAATACACTCGGTGAGACGTTAAAAGGACTTTAGGGTACTTACTGATCTCACGTTCGTCCTTATTTGCCCTTATACGAGTTATGCCGGTTTTACACTAACCTGTTTAACCTAAAGATCACTTTAAGGTCACAAGAGTGTAGTTTAATAATCAAAATGCAATACCTTGTTAAAGCCCTATGTGCAAATATATATGATAAATAGTGAAATATATAAGGTTGAATTTACTTGGTTTTATGACTCAGTTACTAAAAATGTTCTATCCTATCTTGTGTCCCAATCCCAAGTTCCATGGAACTGCGGGTTTTGTATCGATTATTACGCCACAGCTCGTTATAATCTGCGTAAAGTTAAAGGAAGCTAAGGCCCGCTAGCACGTAAATTAAACCCTACGTTAAAACCAGGTTAAATCATTCGTGAATATCAGATTCATACGAAAACTGTAATTTTTAACGAATACAGCAAATAATACTGCTACTATAAAAAAATACTACTACTACTTGCTACTGGCTTTATATTTGTGTAGAAAATTTAATACTGGGTTAAGACACTAAGGCCCGTATTAATAAACTCATATTTTGCACAATTAGGCTAAGATGTTTACCAGTGTATTAGTGACAGGATTCGAGACGAGCATTAGAGTTGAGATTAGTTTATTAATACGGGCCTAAGGGCCTGTTTCACAATCGACCAGTAAATTTATCTGCCATATAAAGTTGGCTCTCACCTTGTCTATTTTCAAGTGTCAGAAAGAAAGGGGTAAATTTATCTGTCAAATATGCTTAACTTGTCGATTGAGAGTGCAAATTTTGCACATGGCCCTTAACCTGTTAACATTTACGTGCAGCGGGCCTAAGAAGACAATCCCGACATCCGTCACTCCAGTACAAACCGTTATGAACAGACTTGCGTAAACTCTGGGCACAAATACATGTCATATATGTTGCTACAAAAAAATATATCCATGTTACTGCCTAGATCAAGATGTTATTTGACATTAATAAATGTTATTTAAAGCCTGCATATTAAAATAAAAACAATAAATAAATGATATTTTTTTCTATTTTGAAATGGTTTTCATATTTGTTGGTATCCGTTTGGTCCAGGTGACAATAATATTGTAGATATTATCTACTTTGTTTTATGTTTATATCAGACATGATCTAGCCTCTTTGTATCTAGGGCATTTTCAATTAACACATGTATAAATAAGTGTTCTCTACCGAACACTCTGGGAAACAGGCGTGAATTCATGTATGGCTTCGTGTAGATGTACGGTCACGAGCGTTAATTTGGGACCCATTTCAAGAAAGTCGTCAATGTCATTAAAGATGTCAAGTCATTTGTAACTTTTAGGAAATTTAACGTTATTGTTGTAGAATGTCAGATTGACTTTGAACATAAGGTGGGTACCATTTAATCTCTTGACTGTACACACTGCAGTATCGCTCGGCTTTCTTTTCGAACTTGGCCGGAACCTTCTTTGGGTCTCTATCGACATCTTATTCATCGATATCAAATCCCTAGAACGTGCCCCGAGTTAGCGCAAGTCTGTTTATAAAATTGTACTGCAATGACAGCTGTCAGTTTTTACTCCTTTTTGATATAGTTGTAGCAAATGGGTTTTGGTTGCTTTTTTACTCTAGCCACTGATGTCAACTTGTTAAGTTGTTGATGTTGACGGCGCAGTTGTGGAACTACCACGTTCCTAGTCCATGTCCTAGCTTTCCTAGAGTTCATATTTACAAAATAATGTTTTATCTCTATACTAAACAACACGAAAATGTATTTTAGAATTAAAATTGAAAACTAATTGGACCGTATATTTGAAGAGGTCTCGAGTGGATTTGGCCTTTGTATGGGAGACAGGGAATTAGTTAAATATGATTTGTTTACTGTGTTGTCTGTAAATTAACTGTTATATTTATATTTAAACGCTTGAATTGTAGTACCTTCGGTAAATCTGTTGTTGAAACCTTTAAAGTTTTCTCATTTTAACTACGACTGCCAAACCTGCAATATAACTTGAAGGTATAGTTTTTAATATACTCATAATTTATAACTGGTTGATTACTTCAAAGAGCACCATATCGTCCCTTTACTTTCTCAACCCTCGCACCTGATCGAATAGTTACATAGGAAAAGCACTGCGTTGCCAAAAGATTAAATATTACTTTCCTATCTATTCGATCAGATACGAGACGTTGAGAAAGTAAAGGGACTATATTTTAATCCAGAGCCTCCATTCTACTAGGTAACACTATATTGCCTTTGACTGCTTTGTTTTAAACTCGGCCGCCTTACTGTCAAATAAAGATTGTCGAAACGTTGCCGATACGATAACAATGTCAAAAACAATATAGTTTTAACGAGTTAAAGGCTCAGGAGTTTAACCCGTAATGTTAGTTTTACAATTTACATTGAAATTTGCGTTTCACAATACAATTCGCTCATTGAATACAAAACGGACGCATTCCAAAATAATTTGATCTTCCATTAAAAATCGTATTCCAATAGCTTCTAATTTTAAAATGCAACACTGACTCATTTTGGATTGCGTCCGTTTTGTATTCAATGAACGAATTGTGGATTAATAACACTATCACTTGAGACTGCATGAAGCGTCCAGTGGCGCCCTCATTACTATTATTGTGTTTCCTAGTAAACTAATGTGTTTTCTTGAAGTCGAAGTGCAGTCACCAGCAATAATAATTATTGCTGGTGACTGTACAAACGAATACACAATGTATAGCATACATGATAACATTTAATAATCTTGAACCTTCGTGTAGTCAACAGAACGGAAAACTCCGCTTTTTTCCATTATATAACTCGCTCATAGTTCAAATGTTATTAAGTTATGTCATATACTATGAATTGTGTATTCATTTGTACAACAAAAAACATCCTTCTATTTCCAGACGATACATTAGTTTTTTAGATATCAATAATAGTAACGAGGGGGCGCCACTGGACGATCGGCGTCCTCATAAGGATCAGCTTGTATTGTAGAGGCGCTGTGCGTCACGTGTGTTCCACGGAACTAAGGAGTTTCCATTAAATAACTTTGAATACTTATGTTACATTAAACTGCCTTTAAAATTATATGAATCTTTTAAATATTAATTGCCGTAACGGTGAACCCCTAGAACGCCAAGAACACCTAAAGGTGTCGTGTACTGTCGTGCCTACCACGCCATCGACGCTATTTTTGACATTGAGTATTTGTGACGTAAGGTTGAAATTGCCTGTGGTTTTTAGCTGTCATTGTCGTGTCAGCGACGACTTTTGTATCAAGTCAATGGCGGCGAAAAGGTTAAAGGGGAATGAGAACGAGAAAATCTTAAATTCCAGAAGCACCTCTCCATTCTTGGCCCCTCTGGAACTGTTGCCTCTCTGCTGCAATGTATATGCGGATATTTTGGGATGCCCATTGCATTGAGTTGGCGAGTTACCGCCTGCCATTTCATCCAATTTAATTAGTATATGCCAGGCAGGCGCCCCCCTGTCCCATCCTTCTTTGATACTCCTACAACCGGTGGTTGGGTGGGATAATGATAATGCCGGTTGGTGTCTCATCATTCCCATCACTTTCCTAAATTAAACTTGTCCAAAGGGCCTATGCTTGTTGGCTTTGGCTCCATGTACGCCTTCCAAAGGTCCGCTACTCCCAAAGTGTTAAGTTTTTTTTTTTAAATTCAAATTCAAAATTCAAATCATTTATTCTGTAAGTAGGCCCTGTAGGCACTTTTACAAGTCTGAGTCTACCAGCGCTTCCAAAGAGTATTAAAGTTACTCTGTGTAACTGTAGTTCCGTGGAACAAGTCTGACATTTTGTGGCAACAAGTCAATGAAAATCGAAACGTAAATTGTAACCTAAGATTCCTGTCGTGTGCGTTTATTTTTAATCTGTATATTTGTGCTGATTTATGAAAAATACTTGTTGATACATTTTATTATCATGTGTGGTTCAATCGAGGCCTTTATTCTATTTGGTCAAACCATATTGCCTTTGAAGTATATTGATTTTACTCGGCCACCATTACTGTCAAGTAAATTTGTGCTATCTTAAGACTGCACCGAGCAAACGTCGAGCGTCCAGTGGCGCCCTCATTACTATTATTGTGTTTTCTAATTAACTAAAGAATATCCTTCCAATCAGACGATACGTTTTTGTAGCGCAAGTAAAAACACAATTTATGGGATACGTAACAAAGTTTAATAACAATTACCCTTTGAGTAGTCAGCTTAACGGGAAAAGGTGGCCACTTTTTTCCGTTAAGTTGATAACTCCAATTAGAATTGTTATTAAACTATGTGATATACCCTATAAGTTGTGTTTTCATTTGTTGTACAAAAACATACCGTCCAATTCATGAAAATACTTTAGTTTATTAGAAAACACAATAATAGTAATGAGGGCGCCACTGTACATCCGGCGTACGCTCGGCACAGTCTTAACGTTGACAATACCCGTAAAACTTCAATGGCTATATGGTTTTAACTAGTAGAAACAGACGCCTTCATATTTATCATGGTCGAGATACTATGACTAATTTTGAATATAGTGCCTTTAAGATAAAAGTGCTATATAGGGTTTCTAATCATAAACATTTTCTCGGCAATTATGGGCGTCCTGCGCTAACATACACATACACATACAAATACATACAAATCATTTTATTTATAAAAAAACAAGGATAAGACAACTAGCATAGAGGCATTCCATTTAGTCCTCAGGGTTTTACATTGTAGTCTTGAGAATGCAAATGTCTATGGGTCACAGAAGCTCGTATGCCTTCTCCATTCCATAAAAAAAAAACCAAGCAATAGGTGCCGGACACAAATTGCCGTGAAAAGTTGGTAGTGTCCCAGCACCCTTAAGCAGCCATTACACGGTCATTCTTTTTCGCCATCGTGATCGAGATCAGTTGATCCAGATGGAAAATTACTGACACAAGTCAAAGCTCACTTTTTAATGTTTCATTTATGTCTGCGACAGCTTTTACTGTGTAACCATTGGATTGTTGGATCGCGACATCGTATCACCAAATATCTACATTTTTGAAATCTGCGTCCTTGGTCGGATCACGATCTGCTCTATTTCACCGTCCTGACAATGACAGGTGACAAGTAACATTTCACTGTACAGTCAAGGGCACCAACATACACCACAAAGTCTCAAAAATATTTAAATGGCTATAAGATCTGTTTACTTGTTAGACATAGCGCGTTTATTTATTTTTACAATTGACTATAATGTCATATGGCAGCGCACTATCCAACCTCGACATTGGCAGAATCATCAAAACATTGATGGGGCCATTATCTTCCCAAAAATTGAATTGAATTGACTATACTTGGCGCAGATGATATGAGTACCACAGCTTCGCAATGTATATCGAATTGTCACCTGTCACCTATAATACTCAAGACGGTAAAATAGGAGCTGAATTGACCGTGTAATGACTGCCATACAGACTTATAGTGTATTATATTATTCATTCAATCCACAAAATGGCACATTACTTAACTTTACGTTTCAAACGTTACTATTTCAACGTGTTATAGGGAGTGCAATACCGGGACACCAGGATCCCGCATGCATAATGCGAAACTAATCGTACGTTGAGCGAGATTTGCGGGATTAGTACATTATTTTATCATGCTTTTCTCGAACAATAGGAAAAGTAAACAAAAAATTGTAAACCTGTCACTAATATACACATGGTAAACATCCAAGCCTGATTGTGCAAAATGTGTTTACAGAATTTACAAGTTTTTAGAGTTGTTGGTAATTCTGTAGCACATCCTACCCCACTGGGAATTAAGTATGTATGTGTAGATTTTTTTTTCGAAGGCGTAGTTCTTATATTTAGATAATATCACGGACAATGCAACCCCTTGCAACGCAACATCAACTCGATTAAATTTTGGTTAATTTCATTTGAAAAAAACGAACGTTCAGGATCCCGCGGATACCCGGATACTGCGGGACTAGGAACTGCCAGTACCGCCGAATACCGGGATTATGATCATGCGGCATTGCATTCCCTATTGTTAAGTTAGATTAAGTAGTGTGGCGCGTTGCAATAACTAGGTTATGTGAAGTTTTCCTCAAATTGTGTTTTATTTTTATTACTATTTTGTAAGACTGAAATTGTAAAGATGTTTATCACTGAAACTCTGGATTGTTATCATTTACTGTATAAATGTAACATTTTTTAATAAAATTGAATGAAATGTTTTTATTTTGTTTTTTTGCATCTAACTGCAGCTTTGTGCCCTTGGATATATAAGTATATGGTCCCTCAATCCACTAGGCTCCAGGAAGCCTCTATTCTTGGCGGTAAAAACCATATCGTCTTTGACCAGCGGGCCTATTGTCTAAGGGCCGGCGCTGACTGCCGGCACGGCACAGGATGGCACGGTAAGTTGTGCTGCAGCATTCCGAAGGATAACACGGCCTTCCGCGGCATGCCGTGGCATCCTGCTGGCATGACACGGCAAATTATGCTGTGGCATCCCGAAGGCCGCAACGGCATTCCGCGGTATGCTGTGGCATCCTGCTGTCGACCCAGCCACTCAAGCAACAACAATAGGGCCGGCGCTGACTGCCGGCACGGCACAGGATGGCACGGTAAGTTGTGCTGCAGCATTCCGAAGGATAACACGGCCTTCCGCGGCATCCCGTGGAATGCTTAGGCACGTTCTGTCCTACCGCGGCCTCCCTCGGCATCGTTGTGTCAAAATAAAGTAACATGAATTCTATACTCATGGTAATAAGATTAAAAATAGTTATATCAGTACCGAAATCCTTTGCCATGACACGCCGTGCCATGCCGGCAGTCAGCGCCGGCCCTTACGCACTCGCAATCACGATCGTTTTAATTTTTAAAATCGAAGGCTTGTCTGCAAACAAAATGAAAACAATTGTTCCACTTTGAAGCCGATTGCGATTGCGAGTGCGATATAGATATGCAATAGCCCCTCTGTTTTCGTATTGTTTTAACTCTGCCGCCATTACTCTCAAGTTGATAGTAGATTTGGTTTTTACCGTGTTGAATAGAGGTCCTGGAGGTAGTTAAAAAACGTATCCATTTGATTAGATCAGAACCAACTGTCACATTTTCGATTCTATTTTTGAAGTTTAATCATTGATTCAAACAACTTCGTGTTTTGTCCGATCATTCGACCGGTCAATCGGCCTAATAGGGTTTCTTTTTCCCTTTTAACTGACGGTGTTAGATTAGCATGGCGAACGGGAATAAAAAGTCGCACTGGATCGATTGATCGGACAAACGGGAAACACGTGTAGTTTGGGACCCATCAAACAACGCGCCTTTAGTCTGGTTTGGTAACCTTAATGCCAAGAAATGAGGACTTCTGGCGCCATCTATGATTACTTTGTGTTACTAACGTTGAAAAGAAAAACCTTACTTTGGCTTTAGTTTAGACCTAAATACTTACAAATTAATTATTTTTGGATTTTTTTAATAGAAGTATTATTATATTTCTTAATACTACACCAAAATTTAAGATTAGTTCAACGAAAAAAACCCTCATCTTCTGTTTGCACCTTTAAAGCGTGGTTCTATCAATGGGTTATACAACTAAGGGGAAAAGTTCCAAATTTGAAAAAAATATTCAAGTATTATCCGGAAAATATGTCAATTTTATTCCTAACAACTCTTATTTGTGTAGAAATGAGGACAGCTAACGCCATCTATCACTATTTTGCGTTACTAATGTGTACTTACTGCGTACTTGATACAAACATTTTTACGCTATCACCTGTGACGAATCTATCCATCGTTGATGAATTTGTTGTTGTGAGGACATATCCGCCAAAAGTTTAAACAACAGGAAATGGTAAATAAAAACATAATTTATCAAAATACATTTATTTTCTTAATTGACTTAAGGCAATACCCGGAACGCACTGCCTACAACCTTTTGGCTATGGCTAAATTTATAAGAAGTAAAGCTCACACACACGGACTCGATAAAAGCCAGTAGAACTCTGTCTGCCTAAAAAAGTGACTTTTAAATCGTAAACTGGACAGGACCAGAACAGCGATAAACGACTTCTACGTGAACGGGTCCGCGGAGAAAAGGTAGTACCTCAATAATAATTTTTGACTTTGTAATTACATTGTCTATGTTCGATTTTTAAAAAAAGCTTTCGTTTTGTAGAAAAAATGTAACTCGAGCGCTCCTGAACCGTGGGCGTTTGGTTTAGGTTTTATAAAAGTAGGTTGGAACAATCAAGAGTAATCAAGAGTATTTGCTATGAAAGAGTCGGTTCTCTGGCGTTTTTTAATATTCAATTTATCGTAGGTATACACAAATTGATTGAGCCATGCGTGTAGGCTTTAGTTCAATTTTAAAAAGGTGCTTGACAAAATGGAGTGCCAGATAAATTAATTGTAGAGTATGATTAGCTACAACTTTAGGCACCTTCGATTCAGCTTGCGAATTCGTGTAATAATAACTTTCATATAATAATAACTCCAAAAATGCACGTTTTGACACATCAGCTACTACTCTTACGTCCCTAGTTTTATGGCATACAAAAAGTTTACTTAAGTACTTTGTACGTATATTCATAACTTTATCTCACTATTTAATATTATAAATATTTTTTAAACATAAAGAAACAGGTATAAAAAATTATAGATTGTATAGAATTTGAAGCTCATTGTAATATTAAGACCCTTTCACACGGTGTCAGACGAATGAAGATCGGCTTGATCCACGAGTTGCAAAATTAATTATAAAACCAAAACTTTCATTAAAATTTGTTCGTAACAGTATGCTTGATAACTAAACTTGTCTATCAAGCCTTTTAAGATTATACTTTTATACTTGCTGGCCATAAAAACAGACAAAAATGATTAATACTTCCGCAATTTCGTTTGGTACTGTAGAGACACTAGTGACATCCTGTGACAAGTAGAAGGCAACTATCTACGACAGCGCCTCCAGCGTCGGATAGCGTAACTTAATCTGAGAGCGGAATTTAGGGTACCGAAATATTTAATAAGACTAACATACTCAAGGAATAAATTAGAAATTGGAATATAAACATAGCATAGGAGGATGTTCGTTGTTCTAAATACTGGTCGGTACGATTAGGGCGAGGCAACCTGTGAACAAAAAAATGGATCTTATTGACTCGTCAAATAGCGTTTGACCGCAAATTAAATACGTTTTAATTCGGGTGAAACTAAGTAAGGCCTTGCATTAGCTTAAGTACGTGCAAGCATCAACAAATAGACGACATTCACAGCCAAACTGCACCAACAAACTACTTCAACTAGCGACATCTATTGAAATTTATATGAACTACACATCGTGTTCCTTTAATATTATTATCGTGTTATTAAGTGTTAAATACTGTCAAGCTCTAGGCAGTAACCGGCTGGACTATTGTCTAACGTACTCGCAATCGCAATCGACTTCAAAACGGAACAATTGATTTTATTTTGTATGCAACCAAAATAAAAACAATCGCGATTGCGAGTGCGTTAGGCAATAGTCCGTCAGGACGGAGATTATGTGCCTGCTATAGTGGTGGCCTTAAACTATCTTTCACTTCATAAAACGGCTTTTGGATAGTGACCGACCGAAACATGTTATTTTGCCGAAACCGAAACCGAAACCGAAGGTTCGGTGTCATTGTAGTTTCGGCCGAAACCGAAACCGAACCTTTTATATAAAAAAAAAAGTCCTTAAAAAGTCGAAAAAAATTTAGTAAGCCCGTTTTTTTCTAAAATGTATATCTCGCCTTCGCGGAACAAACACAACATGTAGGTATTGACACGTCTACACGAGCAAAGCGCACGGTTAGGTAGTTGCCGGCGGAGTCAGGCGAGCGACGCCATATTGCCAGCCGTGCCGAGCGTGCCCGACGTTAGCCGAGCGCGACCCGAAGGTACGATGTTGTAAGTTTCGGCGCGGCCGAAGGGTTCGGCCGTTTTTGACCGAAACCGAAACTCGGGCCGAAACTTGATTTTTTGGCCGAAACTGGCCGAAACCGAAACCGAAACCGAAATTTCGGTCGGACACTACTTTTGGAGTAAATCAAAGACCAGTGGTATTTGAAAATGGAACAAATTTTCAATACAACGATGACACTTTTACGTAGATGGTGGACCCACTGCCTGTTTCATTAGGGTTTGTATTGTTTTACTTACCACGAGCAAGTTGCCGCTCTTAGCGCGCTGGATGGCTGGCTGCGGACCGTTGATCACCTCGATGGTGCCACCCTGCTTGCCGTTCACCAGGTTATGCGCGATCCTGGGAATTGGAATTGGGTAGGAGAGTGATGCCTTAGCAGTCAACTTGCAGATACATTTAGTTTGAAGAGGGCATTATTTATGAGTTGCTTTGTAATTCAAGTTTGCGAAAAACCTCATATCTCGGGCACGACAGATATCAATTAATTATGATGGGCAAAGTCGGTGGCAAAAGAAGATTTGGGCAAAGAAAGAAGTCGTGGCTTCGCAACGTCCATGAGTAGACTGGAATTGCGAGCGCGTCCAAACTATTCTGCTTCGCAAAAGATAGGGACAAGTTCCACGAGCTGATAGCCAAATTTCACTAAGTTGGAGAAACCAAAGAATGAAATTTTACGATGCCGGGTATTTTCTTTGTTTATATAGTGTCCTTAATTTACAAACACGCGCCTCATACCTCAAATTGACATTGCATGTCTGTATTGTAGTACTTTAAATTAAATGCAGTGCTATAGCTCTTGGAAGGTGCTTCGGGTTTGTATTTGTTTGTCACTCGTCCTCAAACACTTATTAAGAGCGAGTGAGAGAGAGTACAAACCTGAAGCACCTTCTAACCGCTTGGTATACTACATTTAGCGGAAGCGTGCGAGTAATTCGATGTGCATTTTCTACGGATAGAAGATACGAGTATTAATTGGATGTTAAACGTAAGCTCTCTGTTTACGTTTAACATCATCGTTTAAATGGACTTACGTCCTGGTGTCCACGATCTCGATGAGTTCCGGCTTCTTGGAGTAGTCCGTGACGATGGTCAGCGCCTCGATCAGGTGCGGCACCGAGATGATCAGGTCACCCTGCATCAATATAACAATAGCAATGTATGTAGAAGTCTCTTCCATCCATCCTTCCAGTCAGCAATTGGGATTGACCAAAAAAAATAACTCACGGTTTTTACTTTCTCATTCGAAAGAATAGGAAATTTTAAGACACCTATGTCATTAATTTTGTATTTGGCCCAATAGTTTTGTTTTAATATCTTTATTTATTTAGCAGACATTTTATGGATGACATGATTATTTTAAATTTGGGATGGCATTTTCTAATAAATTACAACAATTTAATGATATCTAATGAAAAAAAGTGATTGTAATAGTGTATTCAAATATACAATTTCAAGCTGTTTTCGCCTAACCCGTAAGGTACACCTAGGAGGGCTTCAAGCCAAAAACGAAAGTCAAACAAAGGTTAAATATACTTTTGCCGAAATATCCAAAATAAATAAATATTTCAAGAACTTAATAATGCAGAACGGCTTTAAAACCCTATTCCTCGAAATGGTTTTCGAATTGGAGTAAGTAATTGTAAAAAGGCAAGGTAGATGACCACCTCTTTACAATTAATTTAATATTACTTAGAGACACAGGAACGTTATTGTGGCGATTGTAGGGAAGGCCTATGTCCAGCAGACTACGTCTGTCAACTAATATGAATTGATATTATATTGAGAGTGAAAATGTAAAAAGCACTGTAGTTAAGGGACATATCTTCAATTTAAACATATTACTTTACAAACTGCTTAAGATCCTACAAAGTTTTGTCGATAATGAGGCTTACATTGGCTACCGATGATGGAATTATTATAGTCTTCGCATTGTTATATTCGTGTGAAAGTAGCTTATAGGTATAGATCTTGGTCCTTGGCTTTTGTGCTTGCTTGCTTTTTCCATGGCATCAAAAAGTGCAGTTTCTCAACCATCATGCCATCCATACCTTATCTTTCTTCAGCTCCTGGGGAATCTTGATCAGGATGAGGCTGTCAGTCTCGTTGGTGACGACGACCCTCAGCTTATCGAGCGGCAGCCGGTGCTTCAGCTTGAAGGTCTTGCGTCCTGCCGCGTCCAGCACGTACAGGGCGCGGTCGGAGGCGAGCAAAGCGCGCTCGCGCGGCTTGTACCCGCGACGATCGTACTTCACTGCTTCACTAGAGTACTGAGGGACAAAGATTATACTTTTGTTACCCAAGGGGATAATATATACTGGGGTGTTAATTAAGACTGCGCCGAGCAAACGCCGAGCGTCCAGTGGCGCCCTCATTACTATTATTGGGTTTTCTAATTAACTAACGAATTTCCTTGGAACCAAACAAAATCTGTTTGTAGCGCAAGTATAAACACAATTTATGGGATACGTAACAAACTTTAATAACAATTACCCTTTGAGTAGTCAGCTTAACGGGAAAAGGTGGCCACTTTTTTTCGTTAAGTTAATAACTCGAAGGTGAATTGTTATTAAACTATGTGATATACCCTATAAGTTTTGTTTTATTTGTAGTACAAAAACATTTCGTCCAATTTCAAGAAAATACTTTAGTTTATTAGAAAACACAGTAAAAGTAATGAGGGCGCCACTGTACATCCGGCGTACGCTCGGCGTAGTCCCCATGCGCAAAGAGTATACGCGGGGTTATAAGTAGCTGCACACTTTTGAACCTTGTCGCTTTAACACCTTTGTTAGATAAGTGCAGCAGTTCAAACATGACGTTAAAATGACAAAGCACATTGTGCAACTTATAAAGCCGACCGTATATGCGTAGGTATAGGTATGTTCTACAGATGCAACGATAACGATGCCGATAGTCGTAATTTTTGACGATATTCCGTAACATAAAAAGTATCACGATAACTAACGATTCTTGATACTTTCATTATATGTTCAAATAATGTGAAAAGGAGTGAGGTTCGACATTTGCGCTGCCAACACTAACAATAGTTTTATTGCATGTTTTGTAATTGGCCACTTACATAGACCTTTTAATTAAAACAAGTATCTGTCCAGCTGTAGATTCAGAAATGTTATAACCAGCTGGTTTTATTTAATCCATATAAATATTGGAAACAGAACTAAACCAAATAGTTAAAAAATGTAATGCATTGTTATTAAAATTTCACCTGGTCACAATTACAACATTTAGATTGTAAATTTACTGAACAATTCAAATAATTATTGATTCTACTTAATTATTCTAAGTAAATAAATTAATTCGCTATCGCATTTGTAATCGTAATCGCTAATACGATGCATTCGTCATTCCTATCGGTATCGCAATAGCAATATCGTTACAACCCTAGTATTTTATGAACGACTAGCGACCCGCCCTCGCTTCGTGCAGTGCATGTGAGTTTTACTGCAACCCCCGTACATAAAACAGAATTTATTATAAATAAAAACCTTCCTCTTCAATCACTCTATCTATTAAAAAAAGCTGCATCAAAATCCGTTGCGTAGTTTTAAAGATCTAAGCATACATAGGAATACAGACAGCGGGAAGTGACTTTGTTTTATACTCGTACTATGTAGTGATAAGATGAGGGTCGTACCATGAGCTTCTCGCCGGTGGGCCAGGCGGGCGAGGCCATGAATGTATCCCGCAGCACGCGCTGGTCCTGGCTCAGCCGGTCCTCCTCAAAGCGCGGGCGCACGCTGCCCGGATAGCTGTTCTTCTGGCCTGATAACACCAGAACAATGTTTGGATAAGAAAAGTTATTATTAGGTGTTATGAGGGGGTTGGGGGCCTTATGCCACGACTCTCATACTTGACTGTTTCTCTGGAGTACAGGGGGGTTATTATGACATAGCTATGCAGTTCAGTTTACGCTGACAGAAAAGGACAGAGCTATATAACTGCTATAGCTCTGTCCTTTACACTCGCCGTAAAATCAACTGCATATTTATGTCAAAATGTTCAAACATGACGTACAAGTGACAAAAGACTAAAGTGTGCAGCTACTTATAAGGTCGACCGTACTCGTAAACTACTCATATCAATTTAGTAACATAAAAGTAGGCCCGACCGTTTTCTAATTTTTGTTGTTGTATTTCGAAAGGCTTTAAAAAAATATGTACAGTCAGAAAATGTGGTGTACCACCCTGCGGTTGAAGTTAATTTGCACATCATGATACAACGAGTTCGATTTTCCCTTGCAATAATATTATGACAGTGACAATTAAGTGTCAATCTTAGCGATAATCAGATGTCACTGAAACTTGTCAAAACTGCGTAGACCACTTTCTTGGCTGACCTTACCACAGAGATAAAGTGTGTAGCAAATAGGCTCGCACAACCCACTACAAGTGCGCGAGGAGTAAGTATATGAAATTACCCTTGAACATAACCGACGCACGAGTATGAAGATACTTAATGAGTGTGAAGGAAGCGAGGGAACTTTGTCTAGATCGTAGCAAGTGGTAAGAAGTGGTCTCTGATTACCCCTACGGGAAAGAGGCGTAATTGTATGTATGTACCCTTGAACATCTTCTCGGCGAGGACCTTGAGCTCGAACTGGCGCTTATCAGCCGGAGACAGCGCGAGGCGGTACTTGCGCGATAGGTGCGCTCGGTGCAGTCGCTGCAGCTCCCTGGAACAAGTGGTCAATGAGCACCGGGTCTCTTTTAACGAGATACCAACAACATAAACCGTGTTAAGAATGTAGGGAATGAACGTTGGCATTATAACAAGACACCAAATCAAGATAACAAGAAATATGTACGTTAGTTTTTTTTTTCTGGATTATCCTGACTTAGCAATCAAAGCCTCAATTCAAAATCACATTTCCAGGAAATATTGAGACCGGAAGGGCTACGACTATATTCCTTTAAATAAATATCTTATTACCTATTACAACGATATAAGTTCTTTTTATCTTTGTCTTACTTTGAATGGATGGAATCTTTCGAATTCGATTTTCGAACTTAGTAGTTTCGAAGTAAGTTACTGCACTCGTGGTCGCTTTATCGCCTTTGACAGATTAGTGCAGCAGTTCAAACATGATGTTAAAGTTCGTTCGTTCAAATAGTGTGCATTGCAACCCTTCAAAATATCAAAGCATGCAAAATACTTGAACGAACGAACTATAGGTACAGCTATACTTATAAGGCCGACCGTACCCAGGTGACAAACTAGAGCTTTATTAATTTACTGATACTGGCTGAGAATGCCTAAACGTCCAAGAAACGTCAGAAATTACAGTTTTCTACGACTTTGACGTATCACGAGACAACCATCTCAATGATGATTAGTTCTCATGAAAATATGTTGTGAAGCTGTATAATTACTTGGAGGCCTCCTGGCAGGTAGCTGGGCAGGTGGGCCAGGTCAGGTCGAGGATCTTGGAGGGCAGCCGGGTGCTGAGCCGCTTCAGCCAGTGCACCTTGGCGATGCCCAGGAACCGCCGGTTTTCTACCGTCTCCGGGCCGTTGCGCGTGATGAAGCCTGCGCAAGACCAGGTGTTGGATTTAAGAGCTACTTTTCCCATTAGAAGAACCACGTCTTCTACTCTAGCCTAGGTATACTCGTACTCAGGGATTGAAAACCGGTTTATTTTCCGTACCGGTTAGAGCCGCACTTTGAGAGCCTAACCCATAATAAAGGTTACGCTCGCAAGAACCGCTCTAACCGGTATCTCTATGTCGGAGCGTAAACAGGGAACGAAATCAATTTACCGGTTAGAGAGCGGTTCCTCCGTGTGGGGGGTGAATGACCGCTCGTTTAAGGAGACAGGATTGGTTTGCTATGGTATTAGATTGATAGCGCAGCCACCAGCAGCGCCTCGACGCGCGACAGCGGTCATTCATCCCGTATCGAAACACAGAGTAACCGGTTAGGGAGCGCTTCGAAATAACGTTCCCAAATCATTTCGTTCGAACGTAACCTAAATTATTAACCGGTTTAACCTAAATAAATACCGGTTTATTTGTAACCGGTTACAATCCCTGCTCGTACTGCCCTCCTACGGAAAAAAGGCACAACTATTATATGAATTGTATTGCACTTCCAACCTTATAATAACCCGTGAGAGTTTAACATGCTTCTATGAATTAATTCCATTTGTACCTTTTCTCCGTACGAGGGCAATATAGTAATTAATTCATGCTTGTAATAATTTCTTCTCTTAACAAACCTCAAACTCTTAACCTTTGAAATTTTTGATAAAGTATAATTTCTTCTCTTAACAAACCTCAAACTCATAACCTTTTCAATTTTTGATAAACAAACTTATTTTTAACAAAATAGAATTTATGCTTTGGTGATTGAATTTAAGGTACTGCTTAGCCTTATGAGGGCAGATGTGTAGTCTATAACTTTCTTCTTCTAACGAATCGCAGTCCCCTCCCGGCCTGTCAGTCCGACTGTTCTGAGGGAGCCTTGAGTCCTTACCTTTAATAAACGCCCTGATAACCTCTGCGGCCTTCTTCCTCCTGGCCAGGAGCTGCTGCGCCTGGTACCTTCGAACCCACTTCTGGATCACGATAGCAGCAGCCCTCATGCGCAGGTACTGCTTCCGTTGCCAATACCCTCGCCAGCGGCTCTGGATGATGGTGGCTATGTCGTTCTTCTTTATCTGGTAGGCGTCTTCTGTGTCGAAGAGGGTTTTCGGGAAGCGGATGAAGATTTTTGTACTGGAAGAGAATTTTTGTACTTTACGTTTTGTATACTTTAGCAACTTACGAGGTTAAAGAAGTTGTGGCTAAGGGCCGGCGCTGACTGCCGGCATGGCACGGCGTGTCATGGCAAAGGATTTCGGTACTGATATAACTATTTTTAATCTTATTACCATGAGTATAGAATTCATGTTACTTTATTTTGACACAACGATGCCGAGGGAGGCCGCGGTAGGACAGAACGTGCCTAAGCATTCCACGGGATGCCGCGGAAGGCCGTGTTATCCTTCGGAATGCTGCAGCACAACTTATCGTGCCATCCTGTGCCGTGCCGGCAGTCAGCGCCGGCCCTATTGTTGTTGCTTGAGTGGCTGGGTCGACAGCAGGATGCCACAGCATACCGCGGAATGCCGTAGCGGCCTTCGGGATGCCACAGCATAATTTGCCGTGTCATGCCAGCAGGATGCCACGGCATGCCGCGGAAGGCCGTGTTATCCTTCGGAATGCTGCAGCACAACTTACCGTGCCATCCTGTGCCGTGCCGGCTGTCAGCGCCGGCCCTTAATCAACAAGATGAGTTCTGACTCATCCTTAACTCCGGTGTCGGTTTTAAGGCTGCGCCGAGCAAACGCCAAGCGTCCAGTGGCGCCCTCATTACTATTATTGTGTTTTCTAATTAACTAAAGAATTTCCTTGGAATCAGACGAAACATTTTTGTAGTGCAAGTGAAAACACAATTTATGGGATACGTTCCAAACTTAAATAACAATTGCCCCTTGAGTAGACAGCTTAACGGGAAAAGGTGGCCACGTTCTAATAACTCGAAGGTGAATTGTTATTAAACTACATGATATACCCTATAAGTTGTGTTTTCATTTGTAGTAGAAAAAACATTTCGTCCAATTTGAAGAAAATACTTAATTTATTAGAAAACACAATAAAAGTAATGAGGGCGCCACTGTACATCCGGCGTACGCTCACGTGTTACGTATGTGGTAGTATACATATTACTCGTATTATGTATTTAATTTATTTATCTATGTACTAGCCGTTCCCGTGCCCACTTGGTTGGGAAATAAACTTTTTTTTTGGGTTACAAATAACATGGCTTTCAATTGGGAAAATAATTTTCGAACTCGGTTTAGTACAATCCACAGATTACCTTTTACAACGTCAAAACTTTACCTCTTTATAATATTAGTATAGACGTATATGTTTCTCTGATAATTGTTATTTTCTGTAATATTGTTAATTTATCTACTTATCTATCCTTCTGCATTGTCCTCGATAACTTTCCAATGTTAACTGGAAGAGATCCCACATGGGATAAGTTCGCCTATGAACATATCTTTATTGATACAAACATGTGTTGTAATTGTTCATGTGCATTTAAAGAGTTTACATACATACATAGATAGGTACTATACGATTACGATCACAAGTCGATACCCTAAAGCCTAAAAAGCCAATAGTTCGCTAGATGGCGCTTTTCGCTCAGTTAAATGGCGCTAGCGAGATGCGTACCCGTAACCATATATAGGTTACGAACAATATTGTGCTGTTGAAAAACCGGCTTGGTCCGAGGAGGTTCGTGGATCTCCTCGGCCAAGGCAACTAACCTAACCATCTTCTTGGGCCTCTTTCGCAAGGTTTCGGGCCGGCTTTCGAGTCAGGAAAAATTGATAACCTTGTACAAAGTTACATTGGAAAATATAGTACGTGACTAGTAATTATGGTGCACTTAACGGCAATTTAACGTTAAGTAAATACTAGAGCTTAGTTTGGGTATCGGTCAATTGGTGTGAATGAAATTGTCCCCTGATCTGATCATTTATTTTGGTATTTACTTATTTATAGCCGGCAACGATTAGCCGTCTTACTTTCCGACTTCCGTATCGTTGACGGGCAAAAGTTGCGTATAAAAGGTACTTCTCTGGCGGTGGCGAACAAAGGCTTGTACTGGTTAGAGTAGGTACCATTTAAATTCTCTTGTAGCGTTTTTTTATTTATTAATTTAAAGTATACAACATACATAGACGATAAAACCATGCAATGGAGTCGCGTTTTAAAAGGTTACTTTTTATCCAACTGCGGCGAAGCCCAAAAATGTTATGAGTTTGACCTGTGTGTATGTCCTTTGCTATATCCGCTCGTAACTACTTTGATAAATGATAATTGTTTAAAAATCATAATGGCGAATGCGCTTTAATGTTTTTAACATTACATCGACGACAATATAAAAAAATGCAGTCGGGTTTGAAGACCTCCCTCTTTATTTAGTTATTGTTATATTTAATGTTGTTTGAACTTACTTGCCCATTCTGAACTCCTCCCTCTCATAGCCCATGGTGGCGACCAGCTTCTGCACGCCATCTCTCGCCGGCCCGCGGAACTTGGGCCACGTCTCTGCGCACAGGCACTTGTACCTGCGAGACAAATTTTAGCCTCTAAATTCAAACGAAAATCAACCAATTCTCCTCTCTTTTTTGCGGTTCTTTCCACTGAAAACCACTGTTGGACGTTTTTTACTCTTGTGCTTGTCGAATAAATGTTTCTATTTCTATGAGTGCATGCTCCCGCAAGCTTTAAGAGACGTCCAATAAAATCACCACAATCAAAAATGTATTTACAAAATATACAAAGAGATTTTATTCCTTTACATGTCTACATTGGCTTCATTAAACGATTATTCGAAATAATAATTCAGATTTACAAAGCTGGGGTGATTGAAAACACTTATAAATAAAATTAATAAGTATAAATGCAAGAACACATGAAAAATTATGTGATGTGGCTTAGTTGGTCGCTTGGTGGTGCTATGTTTTAGTGTTACTTGCAAAAAATACCCTCTTATGATTTGATTACAAAGTTTCTTTGATGACTTAGATAGGTCCCTCCCACTTAGCAAGATTATTTTTTCCCCGACAATTATATAGACTTTGATATTGGTTTAATGTGTTTCGGTGTTTCAAGGGATCCCCTTGGATATTATAACAATATAGATACCATATAGCAAAAACTTCCTATGAACTGGATACGGCTAGGAGTCAAACAATACTATTACCTCTCGAGGAATGCCTCGTAGGTGCGTCGGTAGGCGAAGCCAGCACGTCGCACGCGCAGGTTCTCCATCAGACCCAGGTACTTCACCTGATGGGAGACCAGCTTCTCGTCCAGTTGCACTGCGGACAGACGGACATAATATACTTGATGATGCAGTTTGTATTTAAGTAATGAATGTTTGTATTTACCTTCAGCTGGAGTTTTTTGCGGTGCTTCTTCTTCGCTATTATGGTCTTGTGAGAAGCGCTAGTAGATTCACTGCATACTTATTATCGACGTGTAAACGGGCCAATTTACTAAATAAATATTTTGTAATTTTGAATTATTCGAGTTAGCATAGTTGGTGCGGTAGTGACCCTGCCTACGAAGCGAAGTATTTGTTTCTGAGCCTTGGGTGTATGCTATGTGTATATTTATTTCTCTATATAAGTATGTATATCGTTGCCTAGTACCCATAGTACAAGCCTAGAGCTTAGTTTTGGGACTAGGTCAATTTGTGTGAGATTGTACCTGATATTTACCTGACGAGGCGTTGGTAATGTTGGCATAGTGGGGTCACTACCATATTTGTGTGATGAGCGCGAATATTTGTTCCTGCGTCTTGGATGTTTAGGATGTATTTAAGTATGTATTTCGCTATGTAAGTCTATGGTTGCCTAGTACTAACAGTAGGTAAAAGCCTAGAGCGTAGTTTGGTAGTTTTTATTTATTTAAGTTACTTGAACTAGAGAAGCTGGATGCTTGTACGTGAAGAAACCCACTATGTCTGCACGTTAGGGGGCCTATTTGATAGATTTTTTTGTTTAGTGTACCCAAATTATTCCCTCCAAACTTCAAGTCGTCAGCGTTATCTGTCAGTCAGTCACGGAACAGTTTATGATTATACATACTTGGCGCCTTGAAGTCGTTGGGCTTGATGCAGCGGATGTAGGAGGGCTCCTTGCTGCTGAGGATCTTGATGAGGTCGTTCAGCGAGTTCTTGAACTGGGAAATGGCCGTCTCCGGTCTCTTCTTGCTGGTCAGGTTCGCATCCTGAAGATGAACCATGAATGAATGAATGAATTATAGTATTTATTTGCTTGAAAAATTGGATGGTGAGGGGAAGAGAATAGAATAGAATAGGCCATAGAATTTGATATCGTACCAAAATTTACTTAAGATTAACTGTGCAAATATTAGTGCAAAAAAATACTTTCGACAATATTTAAACAAAAGGCTCTTAGATTAGCCATGCATGGAACTTGCTTTTAAATAGTTTCCCAGTAAGTTTACGCAAGTTGTCTGGCAGAGCGTTATAAACGTTGACAGCCATGCAATATTATTATTTTTACGTGAAAGACAGTTTGTACCGAGGTAAGCTAATTTTGTTTCTTGGCCTCTCACGGAGAAATGTCCTCTTTTTAGACGACCGCCGAATTGATCATATTAAACTATGTATGTCCCGATTTTAGCAAGTTCGGTGGAAATGTAGTTGGATTAATTTTGGCGTCATTAAAAAAGCAAACAATATATTGGTTCGGTCATTTGGAAAGGATGGATGAAAGAAGATTGACGAAAGAGATATACAGATCGAAAGTGAATGGACGGGTCGGAAGGGGCCGCCCTAGGCGCACTTTTTCGAGTCAAATCGGAGAAATACTGGAAAAGGGCCGAATCTTAATTACCCGAAACCAACGTGCGTGCATGACTCGATGTATGAATGTGGAAGAAGCGAAAGAAATTTGTCAAGATCGTAGCAAGCGGAAAGAAGTGGGTTCTGCCTACCCCTCTGGGAAACAGGCGTGATTTAATGTATGTATGTATGTATGTTAAAAAACAAAGTTTCTACACGGCAATGTGTGAATGGTCCCAACCTTGAAGCACTGCTCCACGATGGAGTTCCCGCTGCCGGCCATGAGCGCCTGGACATCCCGGAACAGCAGGTCGTTGTTCTTCTCCAGGAACGTGTTCACGCTGTACGTGACCTCGCCCGCGTAGTGGGCCAGGCAGAACTCCTGAAGAAGGGGAAGGTAAGGTTAGGGGAAGGAATACGCAACTGAAGTATCTACCTAGGGAGACATATCATGGATAACCAAACCAGAGAAGCAACTATGTAGGAATTCTTCTAATACCGATGTGTTAACTGTCCAAATAAATAAATAAATAAATATAAGGGGACAATCTTACACCAATTGACCTAGTCCCGAACTAAGCTCTAGGCTTGTACTATGGGTACTAGAAAACGATATAAATACTAATATAGAGAAATATATACTTAAATACATAGAACACATTCATGACTCAGGAACAAATATTTGTGCTCATTACACAAATATCTGCCCTTACCGGGATTCGAACCCAGGACCACTAGCTTCGTAGGCAGGGTCACTACCCCCTAGGCCAGCGCGTCGCCAAAGCAATCAACCAGATGTATAACTTGGGCCCTGCATGCTTTAGGCACTGCATACTAGGTACAAATTAGTTTTGCAATCAACTTATAAAATGGCTGTTAGGCCAGGCGTTCTATGACATAAATGAGTTTCACTGTTATAATAATAGTACCTACTGGCCTTTTAAAATATCTTTGACATTGGTTGTTAGTGTAAGTAGGTAACCAGACATGTATTAAATGAAAATTTTACATGTAATATTGATCTAAATAAATTTGTGTTAATATAACTTATGTTCGAAGCTTGAGGTGAGAAGTTACTTTTAATACTGTTATGAGGTATCTATAAGTACTTGATGCATATTCATTCAATATCGCATGAATTAGACTAGGTATACAGTCACCCAATAAAATTTTTGAACATACTTGGAACCTTGTCATTGTGAGTGCCATTGTTATTGTGATACTTGTCATTTGATGTTCAGTTTGAAGTTTATTATGACAGTGCACTAAAGTGTGTAACATTTTCGTTGGAGTTACATAGTAGGTACCTGTCGCAGCTCTTCATATACTCAATTCATTCAAATCGCTCTCACTTTACTACGTGACTGCGACAAGGTACTAAAATGTACTGATACCTCTGTTCGACTCATGACGATGATTCATAGGACCCACTACTGCACTAAAAAGGAAACGGATTCAAATTATCCTTGACCGAACTAGGAATACACTGTTTGTGTTAAAAATGATGTCATAATGAAATGACCTCATTGTGTTTAGTGTTAGAGGGACGAAATGCAGGAAAAACATACATTGCTAATACTAAATAAACAACATAAAGTTGCATTACACCAGCTATGGGTTTGTTCTAGGAATCCCTTGAGCTGAACAAATTTGATATTTGATATAATTGACGATGACGCAGCGTTGGACTTTCTAAGTACGTATAGTTTCACGTTATTCCTATTAATATAGGTATTAAAAATGTGAAACTTAGTGAGAAAAAACTTAAGTTTATGAACTTATTCAGGTTTGAATGAAAAGCCTTAATAAACCAAGGCACCCTCCCGGAGTCGTTGCCACAGCCGAATGCATTTGTTTATGGTCACGTGGCACTTCCCTGAAGGACGCAGATGGTTTACCGCCGGGTTTTTAGTGGGTATTCCAGCCGCTCTCGACTAGTGAGTCCCATATAAGGGACCTGTGTGGTATGCGTAAATGCATACCCCAGCATAAAAAAACAAGTCTCTTACATCTCTGCCCATTAACTTCTGCGTCCTAGAGTCGACTTTGCGGTGGCTCTTGTAGTGAGGGTGGGTGTCCAGTCGCTGGTTCAACTTCTCCAGGAAACTGGCGTCCGTGGCGTCACCAGGGCGGAGGCACTCGTCGTCTAAGATCGAGATTATACCTGGGGAAATCGGAGGATATGTATGTATGTATGTATGTATGTAAACACTTTATTGTACACAGAAAAAAAAACAGAAAATCTAATACAATACAGAGTTAGAATGTACAAAGGCGAACTTATCCCTTTAAGGGATCTCTTCCAGCTAACCTTTGGGTGATTGAGTAAAATAAGAAAGCAGAATGCGGCAGACATTATTTAGTGCAAAACAAAGTTTACAGAAACGGCGTTAACAAAATTTTAGACCTTGTTAATAAATACTAACAGAGACATATAAAGGTACAAATAAATAATAAACATAAAAATAATTGAATACCTACACAAACTTATATTATATACCTACACATATACATCATAAATATACAATACATATAATATATATAAAAATAAATATAAACATATATATGAATATATATATATATATATATATATAATATACCTATATATATCATAAAATTAACAAAGGATAGTACACAGTTATAAGGAGTCAAGCCAGTATGTCCTCAATCTTCCTTGTAGAGATGCGACCGATTGCGATTTCCTAAAATCAGAAGGGAGCCGGTTCCACAGTCTAACAGAGATGTATGTATATGATATATGTGTTATTCTAACAAAATCTAAACAAAAGCAAAACAAAACAAGGATTGAAAGGTTTGTGAACCGACGCTGTATTCGCGTAGCCGTTTTTTTTTTACCATACATACATGTTTATATCCGGGCGTAACGTTTGTCACCCCCTAAATCAAGTCCGATGGCCATAATTTTTAAATTAGTTGTCGCTATTTTAGATATTATAAAAAACTAGCTTTGTACGTTTCCAGAAACTGCCAGTGATAGCTGACATGTGACGGTGTACATTGCGTAGCTTAGATGAAACCTTGTGATGAAGGAACTCGTCGACTTTGCAATGTATACCGAATTCATCCGACACCTAGCTTTGTGAAACATGGGCAGGACGGTTAGCACAAGTTGTGGTCTCAATAAAGATAGAATCGTACCGAGAAAATACATGCCATGCTACTCGCTCTCGTTACCTTGGTGGCGAGCCTCGATGAGATCGCAGATGACGATGTTATTGAAGTACGCAACCGGCTCCCACTCGATGCCCTCGCGCAGGTACTCCTCCTGCTCCTGCTTGAGGGTCAGCTGGATGAACAGCTGCTGCAGCTTCTCGTTACAGTAGTTGATGCAGAACTGCTCGAAGCTGCGGGCAAGAGGTAGCCTCGTTATTAATAAACGTACAATAAACCAAATTTAGTTAAAGTATGAATCAATTTGAAAGCCGACCTATCCTGATCCCGAGTCAAATCTTCTAAAACTATTAGGATAATGAAACTAGTAATGGACAAGGCACCAATAATGGACACTCGGTTCTTATTACAAAAGATAAGCGTTATTCATTTATTTTGCAACAATCAATTTAGGACCACCGTAAGAAATTTGAATTAAGAGTTTTTTTTTGTTTTTTTTGATTGCCGTCGACGGGCAAACAGGCAGACAGCCCACCTGATGGGAAGTGGTCACCGCCGCCTATGGACATCTGCAACACCAGAGGCGTCACCAATGCGTTGCCGGTCTCGAATAAATTTAAAAGAAAAAGAGTAGTGTGCCTCTCAGGTAAAAGTGTCCTTCTAGTTACCTATCCAGCACATAGAGTTATGTTCAAAATCCAAACCAAAATATTTCTTCACTAAATTGGCCACAAGATCAACACATCGGTAAATGGAGATGATTCATATAATGATGAGCTCAGGATTATTTTGGTTCAAAAACCTTTTAACTCCATATTAGCTAAACAAGAATAATCTCGCAATATGTACCTAATCATATGTTAGCAGAACAAAAATCGAACGTTTATCAATTCATAACGATTATCGACAACGATACCGGGTGATAAATCGTTATCGGTGACGCAGGCAATCAACTTTATGGGAAAAGAATTGATACGATATGCCCCAGTTCAGTTTTTAGGACGAGAACATTTGTTACAATCTTATTTGATTGTTTGTTTGTGGAATATATTTAGGGCGTCATCAATGTGTATGATGCAAGGCTAAATAGCTATGAGTTTCTTCTATTAACATCTAAATAACTCGTAACGAAGCAACATATTTGAAAGGTAAAACTATTTCCTGAACCGGTGTAGAAGGGCCTTTCTTGTTCTTGTCAAGTTCTCATCATTGACATCTCATGGAACTGCTGGATATGAACTGCTCTAAGAGCGATTTTGCTTGGGTCTTTTTCGGATTCCAGAAAATGGTCTAACCTAACTTTAAAACCTGGTCAAGGGAACCGCAAACGATGCTTGAACCACGTAACTGTTGAAAAAAAAAAATCCTTTTCTCGGGGCGGTAACGTTTCCCAGCCTCTAATTCAAGTCCGATTTCCACGATTTTTAGCTAGTTAAAACTGGGTCTGTACGTTTCTATTTTTTTTAAATTGGTTTTATTCTAAGAAATATTTTATTCGAAAGGAAGTCGTACAGACATAGATTTTATAATATCTACAACATAATATACAAAAATCGTGAAGAAGGGACTAAGGGGGAGAGAAACGTTATCGCATTTTGTGTGGAAATTTTTAGCTTCCCAACCCAATTCTTTTAAGTATTACATGAACACATATTTAGTCCATTCGTGTGATTTCTTGGACGTATATTCAGCAGATTCTTAAGCCCAGGGGGCTACCATAACATAGTTATCCAGTTCAGTTTACGCTGAGAGATAGAGACTACTGCTGCTATAGCTCTGTCCCTTACACTCATCCTAAACTAAATTGCCTTTTTTTTTATGGCATCGAGTAGACAAAGGAGCACACAGGCCACCTGATGGTAAGTGGAAACTGTGACCCATAGACATTCGCAATCACAAGACTGCAATGCAATCCTAAGACTGCAAATGCGTTGCCAACCCTGAGGCTAAGATGGAATGCCTCTATGCTAGTCATTTCACCGGCTGTCTTACCCCCAAACCGGAACACAACAATGCGAACACTGCTGTTTGGCGGTAGGTTAATGGATAAGATGGTGGTAGCGATCCGGACGGACCCTGCACAAGGTCCTACCACCTAGCCATATCATGGTACCCCCTGGCATCTCGTTTGCATTCTTCGTTCGTCCCAGTAAAATGTTTTAGGTAGGTAGAAACTAGAAAGGTTCCTTTCCGCCGGAGTACATTCCTAAGCATTGTCTTTTTGGAACACCAGATTATAGAGATAGTAGTCGTACTTCTTTATCTAGACAAGTGTTATCGTTAATAGGTACATTTTTATTGATCACTATCAGTAAACATTGTTCCATAAATTAATCATTTTAGTCACGTTTTATTGATTTTATTACAGCCAGTTACAGAAAATGAATCGTTCCTGCGGATACCTGAGGCGGATTGCATAATAAAGTACAAGCTAATAGTATTAGTGGTTTTGTATGGATTTATACTAATAGCGTGGGCTTATAGGTACTTTATTATGCAATAGGCCCCAGCTCTGGCCTGTAAAACCAGTAACATGCTGAGCTGAAAGTGCTGGAAACATTCTGGTTCGTGTGGCACTAGTTCAGCTTTTTTTGTTTTTTAATTTAGTCTTCTGTACTTGTGTTAGACGTATGGAATAGAGGCTGTCTTTCTTTTAAAATGACGATTACGAATTGGAAACCTTAGGTTTTGGGCCAATTTATTTTTGACTTCTAATGATACAGCTTCCATAGTTAAGGACTTTAATTAACACAAAACTTAATTGATTTCTTTGTGTAATGAAAACTACCCATATAGTTAAGGATGCGATCGTGATTTTGTTTTAAATAAGCCTTTAATTAAGTACAATATTTTTGAAAATGACTTGCTATTAATAGGGCACGTTGGACTTCCTTCGGTTCCGGAACCCTAATTAGAACCATAAACAACTCACCAATTCTTAGGGAAGATCTCGAATCCGTAGATATCCAGTATCCCCATCACGGAGTCCCTTGCGTCATACGATTCTGGGGTCAGAGAGGAGTTCAGCCTCTTGACCAGCCAGCTGAAGTGTTTGTCGTACATGGCCTTGGCGAGGGCGTCCCTGGCGTACTGGGCCTGCCCCAGGTCCAGGGGGGTGCTGACCACGTCGCCGCGGGCCTCGATGGTGCGGCTGGTTAGGGCTTCACGTAGCTTGGTTGGGTCCACTCTGAGGAGCTGAGGATAGGAAAATATTGGTAGAAGCAAGATGGAGCCAGTATTTTCTCGCCCACTCACAGAATACGTATGAGTGAGGTAAAAACGTCAAAAACCAAAATAAAATGAAAATTAATTTCATCATGAAAAGTATCATCAAATGTTCGAAAAACATTCACGTTTACTGATTGAATATTTAATTAATTTCCAGTCAAGACAGTAAAATTTAGCCGCAAGCTTTAACTGTTTTTGGACCAGTAACAGCGTTTTGATCGTTAGGCTCATATAGTATGGTGCAAAGGTTCTTACAAACAGACAAGTCAAACCAAGTTTTTCATGGTAGAAGTAGACATCTCGGTTGATTAAAACAAGTAGCATATAGAACTATATAGAACTTGAAAGCATTTGAATAAAAGGAACAGTGTGTAGTTAAATTCACTGTAGTGTATATTTATAATCAAAACTTGGTCAAAAATTCACATGTTGTCAAGGGAGCTATTCACATGTGTACCCTTTCATACCAAAATGTACGCAGTAGTTTTGTAGCAAAAATTGAACCATGTTGCCAATTTCGCTCTTTCTAAACAGCGTCTTATTTTGTTTACAAAGTTTTACCTGTCACAGCCATTAATTTTAATTAAACCTTTTAGAAACGTGATTCCAAAATACCCATACAACTAATTTATTGACTCAACGCGCTCGCAAGTCATTCTGGTGATTAATAACAACCGTCATACATATAAAAACCTAACTAGAATTCTAAAAATAACCCGTTAATTGCTACTGAACGCACATTGATAAGCTGTTCATTAAAACTGTATGGGATCGATTAACGCCACGATTGGGTCGATGACGAACATTGCATGGCGCTGACTGGAAACAATAGATCAATAAGTAGATTTATTTAGATCGATAGGAGAGTGGAAAATTTTTGTAATGGTCAGTAGGACTAGACTACATAAAGTCGCCGTCAATAGAACTCGAAAAAGATGTAAACAAAACCAAACGAACCATGATTACTCGATAATCACGTACTTTTAAAGATCAAGTGAGATCTTTGGAATGACTTATGCACTGGATCATAATTTTCATATTAAGTTCAAGATAAAATAACTATTAAGTATACGTTATTTTTAATAAAAACACGCTTGGTGAATATTTGAGGTTATGAGTCAAACAGTACTACTTAATTTGATTAAATCGATGACAAGTTCTAATTGACGGCGACTTTAGTAGTATTTTACAAAGTTTTTATTTAACTTGATTATTTTGTCTGTTTGTCAATTGGGTTCAATTATTGCAACCATAATTATTTAATACCTTTAAGAACTTATGATTTCAAACCCTAAACCTATAAACAGAAGAAAAGCAGATTGCCAACTTTAACTGAAAGATACTTTCATCAACCGTTTTTAAAATTAAACCTTAATGTCTCGTAAATCACTTTGATCAATTAATCCCTGCTTAAAAACGTAACTGGAATATCTCTATTAAAATATGTATATATGTATAACTACGCGGTTAGCATGGGTTGGTACTTATTTAGTTTGACTTAGTTTAATCTTAGTACTTTTGTGCCCGTCGATACCTAGATGCGCGTGTGCTGGTAATCGGCGAGATGTAGCGTACCGAAACTATAAACATCTCGCCGGTCACGGCGGTGGTAATCCATGTCGACGTCGAATTCACCGTCGACCTAATCTAATAAGACCCCTATTTTTAAAATGTTACTTCGTATTTTGGCCGTATGATTCAAAAAACAATCGTTGTGAGCTTAGTTTGGAACTACACTCAGGCGCAAAAATAACGGGTCAGAGTACGTTTTTCATACAAACGAGGCTAATTCGAAGCCATGGTTATTTCCTAGGGGTTGTTTTGAGGGAGGTTTAATGGTGGATATTCCGAGATTGAATAGAGGAGGTCAAAAGTTCTTAGGATACCTAACGGATTGCATAATCAGTTAACACAACAGCGAGAGAGTTTGGGTCAGCATTTGGATTTCCTTACAAGTTATTGCCATTTTAGATGTTTTTCTGAACATGCGCAATTCCGGCGTTAGCCGCAGATTCAATCAGTTGGGTGTCCTAGGCACTCTGGAAGTCCTGTATCGATGCTCGGGCCATCCATCATCAGATTTCATTAAAAGCATCCCCTGGCGAGGACCCAAGGCTTCGAAATAGCCACTTTAGAATGAAAAACGCACTCTGATCCGTTATTTTTGCTCCTGAGTGTAGATCAATTGGTGTGACAATGTCCACTGATATAATATGTCTCCTGATATTTAGATGTGGTGTTTCTTTTTGACTCTCTCCTGGCTGTTACCATTATATCATTGGACCGTAAATCGCGTTAGAATTTATATTATATGTATAGGTTATGTTATGAGGTAAGCTAAGAAATGTATCTAAGCATTACGTGGTTTTATGTTTCGTTTCTTTAGATAATAACTAGTGATCAATGTGAGATAACATTGTGCCGATATAGATCAATAACATGTTGCTTCATAGATTGAGCGAGAATGTGGCAATGTAACGCTGTCTGTGTGTTTTGATTTACTGCGGGTATGCTAGAATGTTCCATGGATTCGAAAATGTTATTGTTAAATATTTATTGATAGTTTATTCATCTGAGAATCGAGAATCCATTTGACAAAAAAATGTCAGTGTCTCAGCAAAACCTGCGTTAGTTAACCAACTTTTCATGAACAAGTTAATGAGTCAGTAATTTTACCGTCGTAAAAAATCTTATGTTGGCTTGGACGTCTGAAAGAAGGGTCGCTATTAGACTGCCTGTCCACGGGAGCGGAGCGAGGAAGCTACCGCTCGTGAGCGAGATAAACTTCCATCAATAAAATAGGGGTGTGTTCTGGGTAAAATAATATTAATTTTTATTACTTAGTCCGTCAGTAAGATTTTCGAGAAATTTTGAAGACGTAATTTTTGCTTCGTCAAATCAATACAAATTGTCTAATATAACGCATCACACTTCGGGAGTGACGTTCTCGTGACGTCACAACGTGGTATAAAGTGTGCCACCGCACTTTATCTACATCATTTTTGTTTAACTGTCAAAATAAAAAAATCGCGTTCAATATTTTTTGATAATATAAATGACGTACTAATTAGTATTTATAGGACACTAGCCTATTGCGTGAAATCTCCGCTAGATAAGAGTAGCGGAGATTTTATACAATTGTATTGGTGGATGGAAGGGAAGTTTATTTCGCTCACCGGTCCGCTGCCAGGGCCCGCTCCAGTGGACAGGCAGCTTAATATCAAGGTTTTTTTTTCTATTTGCCCCAGAATACGCTGTGGTCCATTAGGTTTACGCAACGGCAATTTATTTATTAACTTGTCTTTCCTCCCAATGCAAGATTTAGCTCATTTATAAATATAAACCTCTCAATTTGGAATAAGGTTATGTCCTTCCTGTTAAGTAGGTACTAAGGTAAAACTTCGTTTTAAAGTAAAACCACGTCTGAGGTAAACTCGCGTCATGTTTATTCATCGATTGCATAGTCCTTGGACATCATTTAGCACTGACCAGTTATTGCACAGGAAAACCTTTATTTGTTGTTAAAATGATTAATTGCGTATGAAAATGTGTCATTTATTTTATAACTACACAATTGCGTAAGTACCCAAGTAGCACACTGGGTGGGAAATAGCTCGTATATCATATCTATTTAGATACTTAAGTGAAATATATAGCCATGACTAAGTTCTATATAGGTGTAAAGAACCCTTAGGCAACCAATATAGAAGCACGGGGAGAAAAATTGCAGCCTATTTTTGGTTCTATATTGAATCCATAAGAGATCTTACGAT
This sequence comes from Acleris laterana, assembly GCA_963966035.1. Classification (NCBI taxonomy): domain Eukaryota; kingdom Metazoa; phylum Arthropoda; class Insecta; order Lepidoptera; family Tortricidae; genus Acleris; species Acleris laterana. The sequence goes on from OZ014443.1 coordinate 17,281,500, forward strand.
TACCTTAAGCGGCAATTAGAACTATGGGTGAAAGTTATGCGCAGTGAACGACGATTTTTATTGAACGATTTTTGGTTCTAAATTGAATCCATAACAGATCTCACGATTACCTTAAGCGGCAATTAGATCTAAGGGTGAAAGTCATGCGCAGTGAACGACGAATATTGAACGAATGAATAATAATATTTCAGTTCGGTCAATGAGTGATAAATGGGACGCCAAAGTTCCTTTGAGTCGGTAAGTTCTGTTTTTTTAAAGTGAATGTGATCTGCCATTTTAATTTTGGATTTATACATCTGTTTGGTAAGTGATTAAAATTCACGTTCAAGCATTGAAATGAGCACGAAATTCTTGCGAATTTTTTGTTACTGTGAAACTATAGTATGGTTTCTTTGTAAATTTCGATGCGCCTTTGATTTGATCAGGAATATTTAAAAAGAGAGTGTTAAATCATATAAGGAATTGATACTGATAAGAACTAAAACTGTAAATACCTGACTTAATGATTGTAGGTTACGTACAATGTTAAAGTAACATCGTCACAACTATCAAAAGTCAGTGATTATGCGTCAGTGTGATAAAATTCTGTTTAAAATAAATCATTTTCAAGGACTCCAATTTGTAAACATGGCGAAACAAAAAAGATCTTACAGTGTTTATTTCCACTTATTTGTTTTCTATTTGAAACTATCAGGTCTGAAAATCACTTATTTGTATCTTGCGAGTGGCAAAGCAGTGAATGCTATTACGAATACTAATTATTTTCTCTTTTGTAGATCGCCCAGTGCTCGTGAATTAGGAGTCCTCAACACTGCTCTGAAATCCCAAGTTGTTGTTGTAAGCAAATCTATGTGAGCTTCAATATTTTGATAACTTTACTAAATTGCAACCGCGGGCGGGACTCGAACCCATGACCTCTCCATTCGGGCCGCGGTAACATTTTCGTGTTTTTTTTACCAAATCAGTAGGTATTCTGTTTTTAAAATAAGTACATAGAACATGTTTAAGTACCTAAACAAGATTTATTAGGCAGTGTAGTCTTTTTTGAATTGTCTCCGACCCGACCTGGGTGCTCTGGGAGAAGGTACCCCAAGATGAGATGCTTTGTTGCCCAATTCTTATAGGTAGTATACAGTGAATACTAATTACCCGACTGCGTCAGAAGGAGGGTCATGTTTTTCGAGAGTATGTATGTATATATGTATGTATGTATGTATGTATGTATGTATGTCTATTTCTGGACACGCTCTGCAGCCTAAACGGCTTGACGTATTTTAACATGCGAGGTGTCATTCGATTCGTCTTAATTGCCGGAGTGACATAGGGTATATAATATTTCAATATGGCGTCCGCGACAAAAAATGGAGGGGGAATATTAAAAAAAAAAAATTTAACTATTACAATATGGGTACCTATCAAATGAAAGCTATTAAATAGCCCATTCCAAATATATATATATTTTAACACTTTGATGCAACCATTTTGACAGGAAAGTCAAAAAATACGTAAATGTTAAGTACTTACTTACCTAATAAGCTCCTTTTGCTAGAAAGTGAGTTTCGCTTGTAATTTGTTACTTGTAGCTTCGCGACATTAAAAATTCAAACTTCAGAGCTCATATATCGCTTGGTTATCATTAATTAAACCACTATTTTATTATTAAAAACTAAAAGGAATTAAATTATTAAATTATTAAAAATAAACAAAAAACCCGACTGCAATAAAAAAGTAAACTGGAAAGCGAAAAATAAGCTATAAATATATATAATCTATAGAAAATTGTAAGAGCAATGTACTTATAGATATTTATAATAACAATTTAAATTTAACTTGAATATTGTTAAAGGTATTGCAGGCGGGGACAAGCAATGCTTATTATTAATATATTATTTATTATTATTAATATATTATATCTTAAAAAAAAAATTGGGTTAGCTGGTCCCCGTCTGGAATACCTTTTCCAATATTCAAGTTAAATCAAAATTCTTATAAACATCAATAAGTACGATTTTCTATAGATTATATATACTTATAGCTTATTTTTCGCTTTTCAGTTTATTTTTTATTGCAGTCGGGTTTTTTGTTTATTTTTAATTGGTTTCTTTGTTTACAACATTTAAGTAAGTAGTTCAATTTTATTAAAATAAAACCCATTTTACTCCTACAATTTGATTAACCTTCTAGAAATGCTTGTAGTGTACTTAGTACCTTTACCCGCCTATCCGATGATGATGATGATACGATCATTAGTTAACAATTTGCATAAAAAACTAATGTCAAGTTACGGAAAATACAAGTAAACAAATCACTTTTGTATGCGGAACCCTTGAATTTGTAATCAATTATTCTTGACACAATTTTATTTTAACTACCACATCTTTTAACTTTTTTCCATTTCGCGGCATTCATTTCTGATGAGTTTAATGTCTAGAATTTTATATCAACAGAAACAAATGTTCAAAACAAATTTATATCAACAGAGCGACGCATGACGAATATATTTTGATACAGGCAATATGAACAATAAATATTTATGTCCTAAATTTGGAACTGTTAGATATATAGTGGTTTGAAATAAGTGAAAATAACTGCTTTTGGTCTTCAAGAACCTCCTATTGAGACTTAATTATGCGTTGGAGTGGCAATAAGAGCCCAAGCAGCACATTAGTGAATTTAGCAGCTTATCTTATAGCTTTATGTTCTAAATAAGTGGTTTAACATTGTTTGACAACACTTATAGCTTTAAACACAACTCAAAATTGTGTATGAGTTCATCTTGTCACTTGTAGTTGCTTAGGAACGTTTTTTGTTTCCACTTTATTACTTTTGGTTGGGTAAAGTCGATTTTGCTACTTAAAGTTGCATGCAGGTTTTAATTTTCACTGAATAAGAAGCAATACCGCTATATAAGGCCCTAAAGTTACTTATAAGCAACTTTTACATATAAGTGGGAGCATACCCTTATTTGGATCTTTTAATTCCAAATGACTAGTATAATAGAGTAGTATATCACCAATAGTGGCTAAAGAGATAATTTTACGACCCTTCTAGGCCTTAAAGTTGCAATTACTTTAGATTCCAAAAGGGCCGTAAAATTATCTCTTTAGCCACTATTGGTGATACACTACTCTATTATACTAGTCATTTGGAATTAAAAGTTCCAAATAAGGGTATGTTCCCACTTACATATAAAAGTGGCTCATAAGTAACTTTAGGGCCTTATATATCACTATTGCTTCTTAATCAGTGACAATTACAACCTGAATGCAACTTTAAGTAGCAAAATCGACTTTACCCAACTATAAGTAATAAAGTAGAAACAAAAAACGTTCCTAAGCAACTATAAGTGACAGGATGAACCCGTATACAAGTTTGAGTTGTGTTTAAAGCTATAAGTGTAGTCAAACACTGTTAAACCACTCATTTAGAACATAAAGCTATAAGATAAGCTGCAAAATTCACTAATGTGCTGCTTGGGTAACCTATTTCCTCTCAGTCACAGAATTCCATATTGCGAAATGGCTTCCTTATTTGTCGTATTCCTGTCCGGTCTTTCTTCCGTCGTGTTCTTGTTTTATCGTTTTCCATTTTCGACATATTATCGTTTGGACACAGTCGAACTACCAAGTTATACTATACAATAATAATTATTTAGATGAATGAAATACGAGTAAAACTAAAAACATAAACATTATTTCTTCATACGTATACCGGAAACTTGACTCCCTTTACATATTATTGTATTAGGGTTAAGATTTTTGGTGGCATATCGTAGTTCTTCGTTAAATCGCTAAACCAGTGACCACTTGAAAAATTGGATACATCTATTTGTAGGCGATTGTACAAGCAGAACTTAGGACTAGGTCAATTTGTGACATGGTCTCGAGATATATTTTTTTTACCTTAGCCACGTTTCCGCTGTTAGCATCATGGGACAGGATCTCCGCATACCCCTTGTCGTTCTGAACAAACTTGATGTTCCCGAGGTGAAGGACGCTGGCTATGATCTGGAAGATCTCTGCCTGCTCCGCCTCCCCGATCTCGATCACCTTCATGGCTTCGCGGATGGTCCGGAACTGCTCCAAGTCGTTGGCCTTCGACATTTGCGTGTTCTGGAATGGAAATGATGATGCGGGAAGGGTTTGATTTTTAGTGGGACTTTGGAAAAGTGTTCATAATCGAGAAAAGTTGAGAGAGAAGAATTTCTTCAACCGCAGATTAGAAACTTTAGGCCCTTGTGCGAGAAGTGAGTTATTTTATTGACACTACTTATATATTTTGTTGGAGAGAGTTCTCGCCGGCAGTGTGAAGCGATCAACTATGTATATATGTGTCTATTTTATTGTCACGTGATCTATATCTTTTATAATTTATTGACCGAGAAAATAGTATACCTATAGCTTTACTTGATGTCGATCTTTGGCCAAAATAATTGCCACATTGTTGCTTGGGTTTGACGTGAATAAAAAACAATCAAAAATCCACGTCGGAACTGTATCAGCTGTATCAATTATTTTTACTACTGCCTATTTATATGGATGATGTTTTCAAAACTTCAAACAATTCAAAGTTAAATCTCACCGAATCAGTAGTATACTTGTACGCCTCTGGCCTGCTCTGGAGCTGCAACGAGCTCATCATCGCCTCGTCCCCACCAGCCAGGAGCTGGTAGAAGATGTGGAAGTTCCTCTCCCCCGACATCTGGCTGACCACCCTCGACTTCTCCAGCAGATAGTTAAGGATATGTCCTCCTACTGGAGCGCCTTCATAGTTGAATTGTATGTCCATGTACTTCCCGAATCGGCTGGAGTTGTCATTTCGGTTGGTCTTGGCGTTACCGAAGGCTTCGAGCAAGGGATTGGTCTGCAGAAGTTTGTCCTTGACAGTTTCGACGGCTCGGAGATGCTTGGTCCTGGCGGCAATGTATTCCAGAACCTTCTTTGAGGCCTCGGTCTTTCCGGAGCCGGATTCACCTGAGGATTTTAGTAGAACATTTGAACTTGGGAGTAGTCTTCCATAACATAAAACATTCTAAACAAAAACAAGGTGCTTTTCCACAGCGAGGCAAGACGAGGTGAGACGAGAAACAATTCCCTTGCGTATCTCCGGTGGAGTTGTTTCTTTAATACAAATTTAAATTCACGCGTCGCCTCGTTTCGCCTTGCCTCGCCGTGGAAAAGCACCCTGAGTCAGGAACGGTTGGTTTTTTTCCTATTCTTGTCTTGTGTTTTATCATAGTACATTATGTACTACGAATTTTGTACATTATTATTAAGTGTCATTAAGTTTCGGTTCACGTGACGGGGTTAAGGGTCCGCGCCCCAGATAACACTCCCTGATGAAGGGTTCCTAATGAGTCATGAACATGAGTGGGCGTTCCAGACTGTCAGGCCGATCTTGAATAATATTGTGTATACTCATTATTATTTTAGGTGTCATTCACGAGAAACTTAGTTTAATTTTAATTAATACATTTGGAAATGGTCATTCCTGTAGTCTAGACTCCGTGAAAAATAAACAAAGTACACGACACGTGTAGGTACAAAGAAATTAAACTAAGGAAGCAGGTATAACGTACAGCTACTAGTTTCTTAATCTAGATCGGCTTCGTTTTTCTATGAAGCACAAGTGACAAATATACCTAGGTACTGTCAGCTGCAGCGTGAGCAAGTGTGATAGCAATAGCCAGCCAAATTGTATTAAGAAGCTGACAGTGCTGTAGGTAAATGATGCACATTTGAGACCAAACCAACGTAACATAAGTTAATGGCGCTGGTTTTTTGTTTCATTAACATATATGGCTCTCAGAACTTGACGTAAATATTATGATATAGAAGCTACTTCTTCTTTCTTTCTTCTTTTTGTAGAGTTGTAGACCAATCAAATTGAAGAGTAGACAAAAAACAAAAGAACGTCAAATTACCCGAGATTAAAATGCATTGCTCTCTGTGCTCGTACACCAGAGATCTGAGACCAAACCAAAGTAACATAAGTTAATGGCGCTGGTTTTTTGGTTCATTAACATATATGGCACTCAGAACTTGACGTAAATATTATGGTATAGAAGCCACTTCTTCTTTCTTTCTTCTTTTTGTAGAGTTGTAGACCAATCAAATTGAAGAGTAGACAAAAAACAAAAGAACGACAAATTACCCGAAATCAAAATGCATTGCTCTCTGTGCTCGTACACCAGAGATCTGTAGGCGTTGTCAGCGATTGCGAAGCTGAAATGGAAAGCAAAGTATTAGTTTTGTGTATCAACCTCAAGCTGTTGGATTCCCCGTGGTACAGATGAATAACATTTGCGATTGTAGTCATAGCTGACGATTGAGAAATTAAAACTAGGCCTCTATTGTACAACAAAAGTTGACAACGAAAGTACGAACAGAAAAACAGCCAGCAACCTTCACATTTTCCCTATAGCTTTACGTTGCGTCATTACAATGACACATTTAGTTTTAATCAATATGTTTAGGGAAATTGAATGAATAACTCGGTCATTAGCGAACAGTATTTTAATACATCAACATTTAATAATGCATAAACAAGCTTCAAGCAATTTTTCCAAATTGGTACATGTCCCTTTTATTTTAAAACGTCTGAATTTGGAGTAATTACCGTGTTCGTCTTCGCACGAGTCTTGTTAAGTTAGTAGCTTCTGCACACCACTTTGTCCTCGTCGAATTGACAAGGAACTTTATTAAAAGGTGTTCTAAAAAACCGGGCAAGAGCATGTCCGACCATGCCCAGTGTAGGGTTCCGAAGCCGTTACGACCAACATAAAAAGACTATATCAAAAAAAACCACATGTACGAACAAATTTTCTATTTAAACTTAGTTTAGATGATTTTTAGTAGGTATAAACTTTAAGTGTAGGGGAGTTAAAGTAAAAAAAAAAACCAATATTTTTTTTACCACTTTGTTAACGTGACTAATATAAATATTCATGCCAAATTACAGTACTAAGAGTCTCTGAGCCAGACTGCGGACGGATGGACGGACGGACGATAGGACATGGCGAAACTATATGGGTTCGTAGTTTGACTACGGTACCCTAAAAACATGCTTGCAGAGGTTTGGCTCTATTAAACAGTCAATCAAAGCTATTTTATCGAGCTTTATCACGTGGTTCTTTGTCAACCTTTAGTTCAATACCTAATCAAAAGAGGACTAATACCACTGATAACACAATGGATATACAAGGCAGTGGTTCTCTCCAGACTCCTATATGGAGCCATAGTCTGGTGGCACAGAGCAAGAATAAAACAGGCAGACAAAGAGCTCTCGAAGTTCAAGAGACTAGCATGTCTAATGACAACCGGGGCAATGAGAACACAGACCCTGGAGTTAATACTGGGACTGGGAGTGAAGAAGAGAGCCACAGAACAGTAGTACAGAATTAAAATGAGCAGAGAGTGGATAGGGTTCGAGATGGACAAAAGACACACAAGCATACAAAAAGAGTCAACGATTAACATGGACAAACTTTGACAAAAAATACAGAATCCCAGAGAGCGATCGATCGTCCGCCTGATTCGGTTGGGCGTCCCCACTCATCGTCATCATCATCATCATCATCATCATCATCATCATCATCATCATCATCATCATCATCAAAAAAATTGAGTGTAACAATTAAAAGTACCTTCTAGAATAACTAAAACTGAATCTATCGGTGGACAACACAACAGCCTGGTTGTTCTTATCACTTTGATAACATCCACTTGATATTGTCAATAATGGGCAAGTATATTATACTACGTTCAATGAGTAATATGCTATATTCGGTTAGGGCAAACATTTATAAAACTAGGTATAAATACTCTAAAAACAAGAAATGTAAAGGTCTTCCGAGTCTTACACGCATGTTTATGCTTGCTTTGTTACCTATACAAAGCAAGCATAAATATTATTACAACACTGATATTTAATTCTTATTATCAAACTGTTATCTAACATAACAAGACACTTAAATTAATTAGTTACAAGTCTGCACTTTAAAACATGACTTAAAAACTACACAAGTCATAAAATAGATCCAAGAACGTTTTGTTTTATGGACCGCAAGATATAGTTTAATTACCAATGCAATCAGAAAAGTATGGTTATTAAGACACCGATTGAAAGATAAGGGTAGTAAAAATTATTTTATTTAATATCTACACATAATAATTATATTTATTCCATTCGGTACGGCTTTCTAGATAGCAGGATAGGAGTCGTTTTACGTGTGAATATTGAGATCACGCCAGTGTCCGTTAGTCTCGCTATTGTTTCGATTTCACACCAATTCTCCACAGACGCGAACGGATCAGATAAAATAAGAACATACAAGGCCTTCTATGTATGATTTTATACTTTTAATGAAGAAACTCATCAGGGCTGTAGTAATATCTGGAACTCAAGTGAGATGGTGATCTTAAGTGAGATTAAGTAGTACCTGCTCGAAAGAAGTTGCACTTACGGCATACCACGGTTTTGTGGCTTCTAAGCTTAGTTACGGGTTGTTGATATGGGGAAATTCCGTAGATGTGAAGAAAGCATTTGTAGCCCAAAAGATGTGTATAAGAGCTGTATGCAATACTCATTTTCTAACTCCATGTAAACCTTTATTCCAAACCATGGGAGTACTGCCTCTGCCATGCATGTATATTAAACAGATTTCATTATTTGCTAGGAAAAACTCTATTATGTTTGCTACTCATGCTGAAGTTTTCAAAAGATCCACTAGACACAAGGATAAATTGTACTTGCCTCGGTCAAAATGTAATGTTTTCAAAGTTAATTCTTACCATATGGCAATTAAAATTTTCAATCATTTACCCATTGTAATACAGAAATGCCCGTTAAATAAATTTGACCACTTAATCACAAGGTGGCTATTGGAAAAATGTTTTTACTCCGTTCGGGAGTTCTTTGATGAAAAACGATCAGTATCGTAACATTGCATGCCTAATCAAGGTAGAACATAAGCACATCCTGTTTCACGAAGATCTGTATAATTACTATGTTCTGGCAATAAATGTCTTTGTCTTTGTCTTTGTCTTTGTCTTTAAGACGCTTCACGGACTGTCAGTGGCGGACAAAAAATGATTGAAAGGAGACCTATATTAAGGTACGTTCTAGAGCCGCCACTTGGGATGACAGTGTCCTACAACGACTTGATGCTTACTTGAATTTACATACAACAATCACGCCTCTTTCCCGTAGGGGTAGGCAGAGACTACTCCCTCGCAGTTGCTACGATCCAGACAAAGTTCTCTCGATTCCTCCACACTCATAAGTCTCCTGACCTAGCCCTTTTGTAATACGTCGCAATTTGAATCGAGTATCTTACTCAAAATCGGATATATAGGGATGTACCTATTAATATACTCGTTAAGTGATTTGTCCGTCTCGAGATACTTCAAAGTAAACGTCAAGTCATAAAACTGTTATTTCTGCAGCGTAGGTGTTAGATTAGTTAGGATAACTTTACTAAAATGGCTATTAGTGTCCATGATATGACTCCTCTGGGATTGATGCATTATGACTTGGAAGACGAAGTAAAATTGAATTCTTGTCAGAAGCAACTTTAAGTCAGTCTCAGTGCATCAGTTTCTTAAGACACTATCTAAGTAGTTAGATAGAACTACACTAAGGACCACTTGCACAGAAAATTTGACACTGTCTGAGTTAGTAAACGTCAGATTCATACGAAAACTGTCATTTTAACTCGTGCAAGTGGCCCTTAATGTCTTAACCCAGTGTTAAAAATTCTGTGCAAGTAGCCCTTAGGGCCCGTTCTTTGATCAGTAGTTTAACTAATCGATAAAAACCGTAACTAATGGTTAAATCTCAAGGAAATGTGTCAAATTTTAGATAATTTTTTTCAAATTATATCAATTAGTTGAGTTAAGACTGCACTGCACCGAGCAAACGTCGAGCGTCCAGTGGCGCCGTCATTACTAATTATTGTGTTTTCTAATTAACTAAAGAATTGCCTTGCAATCAGACGATACGTTTTTGTAGCGCAAGTAAAAACACAATTTATGGGATACGTGACAAACTTTAATAACAATTACCCTTTGAGTAGTCAGCTTAACGGGAAAGGGTGGCCACTTTTTCCGTTAAGTTGATAACTCGAAGGTGAATTAAATTGTTATTAAACTATGTGATATACCCTATAAGTTGTGTTTTCATTTGTAGTACAAAAAACTACCGACCAATTTTAAGAAAATACTTTAGTTTATTAGAAAACACTTTAATAGTAATGAGGGCGCCACTGTCCACGCTCGGCGCAGTCTTATCTACTGATAAAGGCCCTTAGGGATCAGCAATCCTTGTGTCAGTCATGTTAGTATATAAAACTTTCACTCACACATGTGGAGGTGCCTCGAAGAAGGCCTTCTTGTAGTACTGCTGGATCTTCTCCTCCGTGTAGATGGGCAGGGGCTTGTACGGGTTCACGGAGATCAGCACGTTGCCGATGTATGTCTGTGGACAAGACGCTGTTGAGAAAAGGAGACAGGGCTCTTTCACCTCGAGTCATGTGGCATATAACGTTTGACGGTAATGGCCGACGTTTGGCGTTAGTTCCAGGAATTTCGATTGACGTGATTTTGCGGCTTCGGCGCTCAAAAAGTTAAGGGCATATTGGGTTGCATAATGTTTTTTTCGCATAATGTATCATTTCGCATAAAATCCTTTGTCCTAAAACCGTTTTTAATTATTATTAAAAATTTACATATATTGTGTTATGCCAAACGATTTTATTCACATTATGCGAAAAAAAATGCGTTTCATAGGGGTCACTCTAACTTTAAAGTTAGAAAAAGGCAGCAAAATTGTGCTTCTTGCTCTAAAACTAAAGTTCTTAGCTTTATATAATTTTAGACTACGTAGTATCATTGTAGTAATAAATATGGTTGAAAAACGACTGAATGCTGAGTTTCTTGCGGCGTTTCTTCTCGGCAGTGGTCTCCTCTTAGGAAACGCTGGTAGACACTTACTGAATAAATAAGTATCTTTTATCTTTTTTTTTATCTTTGACTTCTCCAATTTTTATTGCTAGTCTATTTCGCGCATACAAATATCGAAAGGTTGTGGGGTGTTAGTTTTATCTGTGCTATTTTTTTATACCCTAGACTACGGCTACGGCTACGTTTGATCGCGGAAAATTTAAACTGTGACAAAATAACGATTATCGAAATCTATAGAAGCTAGTATTTCATAATTCATTTAAAAAAATCTCTCACGTTTCGGCCTTTTTAATTCTGGAGGTTCAACGGCTTCAGTGGGCCGTGGTTCCATTCAACTAATACCCATAATGAGACTACGCTCGTAATCCCCGACGCCTTTACGAAAACACACACGTTCTTTATCGTTTGCTAAGCATCCTTAATTTCATTATCATTGCCCAAGGTTGTATTGCGGAGATTTGGCAAGTTTGTATGGAGATTAAAAGGTTGATACATACACATACATACATAATCTCACGCCTTTATTCCCAGAGTGGGGTAGGCAGAGCTACAGAATTACCAACAACTCTAAAAACTTGTTGATAATTCTGTAACCACATTTTGCACACTTAGGCTAAGATGTTTACCAGTGTATTAGTGACAGGTTGCAAGCCCATCGCCTAACAATACTATACGCCTTTATTCTCTTAGCCGTCTCTTACGACATCCACGGGAAGATATGGAGGTTGATTTAGCAATAAAACCAAGAAATACTAATATGAGAAATGCGGAAGTGAGTTTGTTTGTTTGTTACATGTTGCCGATGCAACGGCATTTTTGGAGTGGATATAGAGAGTGGATATTTTGCGGGTGGTAGGACCTTGTGCAGGGTCCGTCCGGATCGCTACCACCATCTTATCCATTAACCTACCGCCAAACAGCAGTGTTCGCATTGTTGTGTTCCGGTTTGGGGATAAGACAGCCGGTGAAATGACTAGCATAGAGGCATTCCATCTTAGTCCTCAGGGTTGGGAACGCATTTGCAGTCTTAGGATTGCATTGCAGTCTTGTGAATGCGAATGTCTATGGGTCACAGTTTCCACTTACCATCAGGTCAGGTGGCCTGTGTACTCGTTTTTCTTATCTAGGTCATAAAATAAAAGAGACCTTATAATTTCCAGTAAATAGTAGCCACCTAAGTATCTACGTGTTCACTTCATAATAATAACAAATATGTACTCGAACCACCTTGAGAGACTGGCGTTTATAAAAAATAATCATAATTCTAACAAAAAACCAGCTTTAACAAATAACTGATATTTGGATATGCCGTCAATATACTCGTAGTGTTACCGGTCGTACATTGAATACAAAATGGACACAATCCGAAATGAGTCAGTATTGCAATTTAAAATTAGAAGCGGTTGGAATACGATTTTTAATGGAAGAGCAAAATATTTTGCAATGTGTCCGTTTTGTATTCAATGAGCGATGTGTACGCTATTAACTTTTTTCCTTTCTATCACTCTAAATATATGGAATTATACTCTCGTGCGTCGCAATACTTGCAATAAACCACAATAACCGCATAGTCAACTTTCATCCCATACATTTTGAGTGATAGAAAAGAAAAACGTTTAGTAGCGTAATAATCTCTGAAGTGAACACGGAAGGCAATCCGAATTTAGATCAAGCCCAATTCACGTGCCCTTAAACACTGACTGATTTTGTAGCTGCTAAGAGCTATTTCGCGTGTTAGGTGACATCAAAGATCGGCATGATGACCACGCGCTTGTAACCAGCCTGCGACTATTATGTCATAACACGTAGGTGACGTGTTTAGGCTAGTAGACTGGTAGTGGGCTTGGTAGGCAGTGGTCCCGGGTTCGTTTCCCGATATTGGAAAATATTTGTGTGATTGTCAACTGACTAAAAGTGGAGACGATACATCTACATATACAGGGTGTCCCAAAACTCAACGATAATCCGCCAAGGGCTGATAGAGCAGCTAAAAAGCTATCGATTTAACACCTATGTATGTTCAGCGATTTTCGCTAGTTTCGGAGATATTGATCATTTTAATCTGAAATTTTGTAATTTTCCCTTATGCCCATGTCACGAAAAATCATTAATTTCGTTATGTATTTCATAAGTTTTTCAGTGGTATCTTACATAATTATAATCATTACGAATTGGCGAAGTTTTTAAACCTATTTGCCCGTTTATTATATCAGTATTTTTTAAGTAATCACATAAAGTTTGTTTCTCCATACTAGGTGTCCCAGTGGTTGCTTTTCACTTTGTATGAACAAAACAACTTTAGGTGATTACTTAAAAAAATACTGATAAAATAAACGGGCAAATAGGTTTAAAAACTTCGCCAATTCGTAATGATTATAATTATGTAAGATACCACTGAAAAACTTATGAAATACATAACGAAATTAATGATTTTTCGTGACATGGGCATAAGGGAAAATTACAAAATTTCTGATTAAAATGATCAATATCTCCGAAACTAGCGAAAATCGCTGAACATACATAGGTGTTAAATCGATAGCTTTTTAGCTGCTCTATCAGCCCTTGGCGGATTATCGTTGAGTTTTGGGACATCCTGTATAGGCGCTCGACGCGCCCGTCCGGCAGCTTACGTCGATCTTAGGTTTATGTGTGTGTGTGTGTGTGTGTGTGTGTGTGTGTGTGTGTGTGTGTGTGTGTGTGTGTGTGTGTGTGTGTGTGTGTGTGTGTGTGTGTGTGTGTGTGTGTGTGTGTTTATGTGTGTGTGTGTGTTACTTTGTTAGTCCTTCACGCTGCAACGGCTAGACGAAATTGGATGAAATTTCGAGTAGCTTATACCCTGGATTAACGCATCTTACCCAGATTTTTTAAAAGTTCGGAAATCTGATATCTATGCAGATGAAGTCTCGGCAGAAGCTAGTTTTTCATACCGATAACATTCTCGAAATGGATCTTAGTACTTACATAAATAATGTTCTCAGTGAACCTCTTCTTCAGATTATCAATAAAGGCGATTTCGGACTGGAAGTCCTCGAGCAGGACGAAGTCCTGCACGCCGACGCGCTCGCGGTGCTGCAGCGCGTGCTCCATCGCGCCTTGGACGGACACGGGCCGCTGGAGCCTGAAGAGAAAAAAGCATTGGATTAGATGTAATGCGATAGTGTTGGGGTGAGGGTTTCTTGGTACGTGTGGTTAATGCCAATAGCTCCAAAACGTGTCTATTTTAATTATAATTGTAGAGGCCAGGCACTGAAGTTAAAATATGTTTTAACATTAAATATTGAAATGGCACAAGTCGTTAATATTGGTATTAATTAAAGTACAAATAAGTAACATAATAGCTTACATCTCGTCCCTTTACTTTCTCAATCTCTTATCTCAGCGAATAGTTAGATAGAAAAAACACTCATGTTCCAAGGGTTGTAAAGCCTACTTTCCTATCAAGAAGATTAGAGAACAAATGTTAAGAACAAATTGTCGAGCTGGCTCCTAGAAGTGTTGTTATGGTGTTACGGACTTCCTCGAGCAATGTAATAAAATGTAGTAATAATAATTTGTAATAATTTGTGATAACATTTAGTATATTTTATAAATTTTAACGTTTTTATTTGTAATTTTAAATGTATTTTGTTATTTATAAAATTTTATTACATAATTAGCAAATTTTGTAACAAATAAATTTCTTTATTGCATAAACAATATTTGCACGCTTGCTCCTTTAAATTGACTGTAACATCGTGTGAACTGATTCTGCAAATAACTGATATTGATTGATTGATTGATATCAAAATATTCGATCAGATAAGAGGTTGAGAAAGTAAAGCGACGATAGTTCCATTCATAACAACGATCTAGCTACGTTTTTGCGGCAGCAGAAACAATAAAGTACCTAATGCTTTTAACAACTTTCTACAACGAATCCACCAACGATTTGCATGATTAGCTAAAAATTTCAAAATACAATTCAATTTAATATTACTAATATAAATTGTAGTATAAAATAATATTATGTTGCATTTAAATCTTTTATTTGGAGCCAGCGGACAAACAGAGAAAGTCTTTTTCGTTAGTTAAACAAATCTGAGCACGCACTTTATCAGTTCATGAATTTAGTTATTAAATGTTTTTTACGTAGAAAAACAATTGAACCAAAAAGTCTAAGTTAATCTCACCGCATAGTATGAATCCGTTGAAGCGTACTACATTTGTTATGAGACATTATTACTTTTACTGTCATCACTTCACTTGTTATATTTTCATACGAACACGACTTCTATTAAATTCCACTGTCTTAAGCCATATCGTTATACTGTTAACATAGTTCTTATTTAGTTGTTACTTAAGCTACCAATTGCTGTAACTTAAGCTAGTAATACGGTTTAGTGTGAGTTTAATCACGGTAGAGAAAGAACTTAGTAAAAGGCAACATTGCCCAGACATATCCTAATAACAACTGAGAACACTCTATAGGTAATTAGTAAATGAAAAATAAACAATTTAATGATCTCAGTATGAAATAGAAGAAAGTAAACAATCGTTTAGTTCTATTGTAAGTCGCGCTGGTTAAAGTCTTTGTACAAAACTATAAACTTTGTTAACTGTTTAGCATAGCATGTGGCTATAGAATTAACAACTAGTTGTTAGAGTTGTCGGTAAGTAATTCTGTAGTTCACTCTGGGATGAAGGCGTGATGGTATATATGTATGTACGTATGTAACTGTTTAGCAGTATGCGCATTACATACTGAGAAAAAAACTAGTTACTTCATATGAAATGGCCTAGTCCCAAACTCAGCCCTAGGCTTGTACTGTACAAAGGGTTCTAGACAACGATAAAGATACTTATATAGACAGAAATACATGTTTAAATACACTAAAAACACCCATGACTCAGGAACAAATGCGCTGATGACATAAATATTTGCTCAGACTGTAATGGGTGTAACGTCGATTTCGAAAAATTAACTGTTTAAGGAGCCTAGATGCTTAACATGAACGTAAACAATTTTCGAAAACTATCAAAATGTATAGAAGTGACATAAGGAATAAGCAGCCGACGCGATAGAGACTTACGTCAATCCTATACATTTTGTTAGTTCAGAAATCGCTAACGTAAACGTCATGGATCTAAAGCTCAAAACTATCTGAGGCAGTTTTAATTGTTCAAATTTTACTTACACAGAACTCAGAATTTGGAATTTCTATTCGCCTAATTATTAGAAAAATGGGTCAGAACAGAACATGTACATGAACTTGTAAACCTGTAAACCTGTTGAATGCAATGTGTATTGTTTTGTATTTTTGGAAAGAGTATGTAATTACATGGCTGTTTACCTAAGTACCTACATCAAGAAACTGTTATACAAAAAATAAAATACCTATTACATCATTATTATTTTCTCGCACAAACCCTTAAGTGGTTTATGAGGTGTTCATTTAAATGTAAAATGTATTTTTGTTGTACAATAAATTATAAAAAAAAAAAAAAAAAAAACAAAAGAACGAAAAAATAAATCAAACGATTTATTTTTTCGTTCTTTTATGTAATAGGTATTTTATTATAAACATCCGTTGCTCCATGTGCGCGAAAAGCAAACGTAATATTGAAGTCAGCTGTCGCCTAACTCAAATATTTTGAATATCCACGTCATCAGGTTTCGCAGAATATATTTTGTCCCCCACTACTACTACTCCAGGTGCAAATAACCTAATGACGTCACTCATCTGGAATCCAGAGTCCAGATGCACTGCGTCCTTCTCACAAGCGTATCCGGCCGGCAATGACCCGATACCCACACGACTTCATGTCCTTATTATTAGCTTATGTGACCCGATTATGAACATCGGAGAGCTTTTAGTAAGTATTAAGGTACTAAGGTACTCTACATATAGTTTGGTCTTGATAAGCAGATAAAGATTTGGCAAAAAAAATATAGTCTGTAATAAAAGCTGGTCCCTAAAATAAAATTTTTGACATAAACTTATTTGTATTTAAATTGTAGGTACTCCTTGTTAAATAAACTTTAATTATATTGTGTTTTTAATCGACTTGAGTAAATTCTCAATTATTGAGACGAAGGGCACAATTTAAATCAAATAACTTTATGACAGAAGTTTCATTGACCACTACAAATACAAATAATTATTATTTGTAAGTATGTATTTTACTCGATTTCTTCGCCATTTCAGAATAAACTATATTGAGTCTCTTAGTCATAAATTCCATCTGGATCTGGTCATAGGGTCCATGGAAATTCGTCGGAACTCCTTAAGTATTTGTAGTTGGTTGATTGTTTGTTAAACCTTTAATTACATAGTTTTTTTTCATTTGAGACGATTTTATTAGCTCTCTTTATTGTCTGTGTGTTTGATTGTTTGTCTGTTAAGTAAAAAGTAAGCAATCGATTTGAAATTCATTTTATGTAGAGCTAGGCTAGTGGTCCTCTGTTCGATGCAAAAAAGATTTATTTCTCTTTTGAGCGAACTTTACCATCTATTCTCACCTTTACTCAGGTTTTTTTTTTCAGACGGCAAAAATGTCGCAGTCCCCATATAGACGCCGTCATGGCGTGATATTTGCTAATGTCAGTGTGACATTTCAAATACCAGACGATTAGGGTTTACAACGACGAGTTACGGCAACCACAGTATAAACAGTAGTTCGTCTTCAAACAAAGGTATATCGCGCGGGTTGTGTGCGTTTTTATTATTGCGACCCACCCTCGCTTCACTTCGGTTTTTGTGAGTATAAACCATCCTCTTGAATCACTCTATCTATTGCTGAAAACTGCATTAAAATCCGTGGAGTAGTTTAAAAGATCTAAGCGAACAGACAGCGGAAGCGACTTCATTTTATACTATGTAAAGGTAATGAAGAAGAAGGATTGTACCTATTGTTTTTGATTTTCTCTCTTAAACAATAAAGTTTTTTGGTACATACCTACCTGAAATGGGTATGCAACTATATACCCGATAAATTCTATAGCCAATGTTGGATACTTACCCGAGTATTTGCTCATTTCTATAGGGTGACATCTGTTGGCAAAAAGCATCATACCGTAACCATGAAAGTGTGAAAAATTAAACTGTATATTATACGTTAGTATTTTTATGTTAGTACCGTGTAAGGTTTTTTGGAAGTACTTAGATAATGGTCAATAGAGATAGATATTGATTTATTGTTGACATTGAAAAAACATTTTTTGATTACACTAACACATTCCTAGACTTCTGTAGTTTTAAATTAATTTAGTGCTGTAGAAACGCACCACATTATTTCGTTATCTAACAAGCACGTTATGGCACATTTTTGTTGAGAAATAATTTCCTGTTGTCCTAGATACTTTATTATGTCTGTTAAAGATTGTATGTATTATGTTAAAATGCGTCAAGCCCAAAACATTAACCGTTAGTTTAAATATCCTTAGAACTGCTTATTTTGCTCTCCATCGATAGGTATTGTTTCCTAATGACCTCATAGCACAAACAGAGTTCAACGGCTTCTGCTAATTGTTCACATCTAGCTTATCGGAGTGTTTAACCCGAGAATTCCACAGAAGGAACTTATTTACAAGGAAAGTGATTACTTTGCGATATACGCAGCTACTGCCTAAGTGAGGTTACAATTAAGTTATGAAATGTGAATCGTAACGTCAATTGGTCATATTTATTTTGACTTGGCAACGACAAGAGGTTTCGTCTTTGTGTTAATAACACTTATAACTGTGCTCTTAAATAGTTGAATTATCAGCAAACAACATTAGTACAGTTAGACCTGCATGGAATTCTTTTTTTTTGGAAAATCAACCTGTACAATAGAAATGTCGAAGTGGCTGTAGCTAGTGTGTAACTGTCTCTGTAAGTTAATCCGTAACAGAGAATATTTATAAATGCATTATAAAGCAAATTGGTAAAAGGAAATCCATTGAGAGTAGTTATTGAACCAGCACTCTATCAATAACGGTGGCGTGTCGCTCGTCCAAGTCGCCCGGGAGCCGACCCATTTTCATTACCGCCAGTCATTCGCCACGATGTTATTGTTTTGGGTGTTTTCAATAATGAATTTGCAGTCTTACGAAATATTCTACAAATATTCTTTTAACGCGAATCCTGGTGACGGCACCAAGAAAAAGTCTCTGTAAATTATTTTACGCTCAATCCTGGTCACTTAAAGTCACTGGTGAGTTAAAATCAAGCATTTATACCGTTTATTTAAGCAACAATATACCCAGTCTAATAATTCCTACTTAATTATTTAAGGTCTCTGTCACCAAGAAGCCAATCCTAGATTTCCAAAAGTTATATCTTCATCTTGCTGGTGTAAAAGTATTATAATTTTCGCAAAAATTGTAAATATCTCTAAAGCCGTTTTTTTCCAACATCTTAATCTTTGAGACAATCTTGAAATAACCAAATCTCCAACTACCTTAAAACGCTGTCACCAGGTGCCATGCGCGCTCATTTGCCTTATTTGTGTACAAATACTTCTTTCACGCATCTCTAACCGATAACACCATCTTGACATTCACTATATGAAGGTCGCGTTATAACTCATAACCGTTGTTTTTTTTTCGGTGTAAATTCTCGCGATAGCCGTGAACGTTAGATGCGTTCAGCCTAATCACCTCCTTGACCTGTTTCTATTTTAAGTACCTAAGTCACTTTGGTACCTATTGAAGAATTGAAAATGATTGGTGTCACTTCGTTTAACGGAACTAATGAACCTTCAAATTAATAGATTAAGATATAGTAAAAGCAAATATTTGCGAAGAACTTTAGATTTGTTTGGGAAATTATGCACAGTAGGTATGAGTCTATTCATAGCCACTTTGAACCTTTTACGCGGTTAGATTTGTTTTTAATATAATAAAGAGGAGGTTATCAATAAGTCGTTTTTTTACAATTAGTTAGTTAGTTACTAGCAATTGTCGCCTGTCGCTCAGTGCGTCTTTATCGTTACAGTGCGGCTAGCACAAGTTGCTTGCTAGTTGGTGGTCGCTCGGATCTCCCTTTCTATCTAGTGATTAACGATAGAGCACTGAGCGTGAGAAAATACAATTTGTGGTACCCGTCGCAGATAAAAAAAAAGATAAAAGATAAAAGACATTTATTCAGTAAGTAGGCCGTACGGGCACTTTTACACGTCAAGAATCTACCAGCGCTTCCCAAGAGGAGACACTGCTGAGAAGAAACGCCCCAAGAAACTCAGCAGTCATCATAACTTGTTCCAGCCCTCCAGATCAAGTTACACCCAAGAACGTGTGAATCACAAAATTAAAGAGAATATCAAACTACTCGTCACAAACAATTCTGTGAAATTTGTCACCTTTTAGTCATAAATATTTAAGTGTCCCTTAGCTACGTTCACTATTTGTGAGTAAGCGGTAAAAGAGTCACATAAAAGCAAATATGTGAAGTCAGAAAGAACTAATACTAATCTAGGTAAGTACTTATATAAAACCGTTAAACTATCTAATTACTATAAAATTTGTGTCGCAAAGGACTACTACTACTATACTTCCCATAACCAAAAAAAAACCTTTATTTTAACACCCACTTTTTTGTTGTACTACTTTGTAGCCAACTAGTTGACTACACTTGCATAGGTACGTGAAAAAGTTAAGTACGAGTAAATGACTTCTTGCATGTAGTTATGCACAAAATTTATATGGAATTTACGTCAAATTTCAAATATAGATTGTCGAACGGTCTATACAGATGTGTTGCAACTACATGCACGAGGTCATTTAGTTAACTTTTTCACCTATATTACTGATGACTAACTTCTGCTTACTAGGCATAGAGGTGTTCCCATGGCCTTCCGTTTCCATCAAACCAGCTCGATATTGTTTAGTTATGAAAACAGCGTAAAAAAAAAACCCCAAGTATAGGAGGTTATTAGGTAATAGGACACCTTGTGTCTTACTAATACCCTAATGTAGACAGTGACAGGACGCGACTTAATATGACATGAAATTAATCAATTTGTGGAACTGGGCGTAAGGACCGTCTTAAGTTATTTCTACGTTGTTGCCTGAATCATTTCGCCTCCACAATATTATTTTAACCTGCCCGCTCAATCCA
This sequence comes from Acleris laterana, assembly GCA_963966035.1. NCBI lineage: Eukaryota > Metazoa > Arthropoda > Insecta > Lepidoptera > Tortricidae > Acleris > Acleris laterana. The sequence continues at coordinate 17,302,540 of OZ014443.1, forward strand.
GAGTCTTAATTTAGCCATAGGGTGATTGACTTCGTCCGTTTTTGGTAACAAATAAATTCTCCGCTGAAACCCGTCGGCGACTTGACCGAGGTATTTTAAGCTCGTGTTGCAAGTGACGAAATGTTTACACCTATAATACCTTTACGTTACAAGCGTGTGCTGGTGTAGCTGCCATTAATCAGCCTGTGTACAGCTTGTTGTTGTTTAAGGGTTGGTTAAGAGGTATTTTGAAGTTTCACGATTGCCCGTAACTCAGAGTTCGTTCGTACCTATTTTTTTCGTGAATACAAAAAATAAATCTACCTTTCTATAATGTAATAGGTTAAGGTTTATTGTTGGCATCTCTTGGACTCATTTTTAACAAATAGACATTGATTAAGTGTATATAACGTATGTAATTAAACTCACTTGCAAATAAAACGGGCACTTTTGATTTTTTCAAGTACATTACACTATAACTAAATACGATTTTAAGCTACAAAATAAATAAAGTATTGTTTACAACGAAAAATAATAATTTTAATAAAAAAATGTTAATTTAGTGCTGTAGCATAAAATTTCATTTAGTTAGGATATGTTTAAACTACTTGAAAAAAATTAAAGTACCTATTTTTGTGCAAGTTATGTTACGGCTGCTACCCTCAGATGGGTCCACAAGGGGTAAGTAAGTACACAAGTTTACTGGTTTCGTATTGGCCATATCTTCTTCTATTACTATATAACTAGCGACCCACCCTAGCTTTGGTTTACGTGAGTTTTCTGTAACACCCGTGCATAATCTAGAATTCATGGTACATAAAAACCTTCCTCTTGCAGCATGTATGTTGTATTGTATTTATCAGTAAAAACTGCATTAAAATCTGTTGCGTGATTTGAAAGATCTAAGCGTACATACAGATGGCCCGGCGGCGGGAAGCTACTTTGTTTTATACTATGTAAAGAAGGGCTCTTTCGTACGTGACTGATTGACTCACAGATAACGCAACCTAAACTGCTTAACCTATGGACTTCAAATTAGCGCGGAGCATTAAAAAGATAAAAAAGATAAAAGACATTTACTCAGTAAGTAGGCCGTACGGGCACTTTTACACGTCAAGAATCTACCAGCGCTTCCCAAGAGGAGACACTGCTGAGAAGACACGCCGCAAGAAACTCAGCAGTCACTTCATTTTTTAAACATATTACAATGGTACTATTTAATCTAGCATTATATAAAGCAATAAATATTAAGTAAGACTTTTTCTAAAATCAACCTGCTGTGTGGTTGCCGGATTAGAATAGTGCCACTCCAAGTCTTCCCGTGGATGTCGTAAAAGCCGACTAAGGTAATAAAGGCGTGTAGTACTGTTAGGCGATGGGCTTGCAACCTGTCACTAATACACTGTAAACATCTTCGCCTAAGTGTGCAAAATGTGGGTACAGAATTAACAAAAAGTTTTTATAGTTGTTGGAAATTCTGTAGCTCTGCCTACCCCACTCTTGGAATAAAGGCGTGAGTTTATGTATGTATGTAACCTCAACGTGAAGAAATAGGGGGAGTACTAACTAATTCTATGCATACGAAGTCATGGGCGGCCTTTAGCTAGTTAATAGCTGCTTAGGAAGCGTCTTTGACATTGTGCAATGATCTGCTGATTACATATGGCTTAGGCATAAAGATTTTATAGGCCATGTGGTATATATACGTTTAGTTCTAGCTTCAATAAGTAAGGTGCGCTGGCCATACGTGATAATTAATGTCAACGGTCTATGGCTGCTGCATAGTAACTGTTTAACGGTGTTGACCGTTCCGTTCGCACTTCCTTATTGTTTGACAAGGAAACAATGACATTACTAGCGTGTACATTAAATGCCAGGAACTACACCTTCTAAGTGAAATTGACTCATAATTTAGTTGTGGGCTCTGAATGAGTTTTGTTTGTTTTAGTTTATGAAGATGGTAATTGATATATGTGCGAGTGGTGGTTTATTTATGATACCTTGGTTAAAGTATTCATAATTGCTTGATACTTTTCTACTCGTATAAACTTAATTCAATAATTATTTATTGACACACAATTTAAACATGATTACTTAAAGTCCATACCAATAGACTTGTCTTATTTAGTAAAAAAATATATAACCTATAATAGCTCCGTTTTTGCCTAAAATATCCATTTTGTTAATAAAAAACCATTAATGATGTAATATCAAGAATATGGTGTGCGAAATGTGGTCTATAGTTGCCTTTATTCAGCAGAAAGCGGCCGTTTTAGCCAAAAATGATGCATTTTGAATTTATAAAACTGTTTACTATAAAAGACAAGTCAATTGGTATGGAGTATACATTACAATACGATTTTAAACACATATAATAATAATAACACGGTTTGGTTAAGGAACTAAGTATAAAAATAATGCTACACGTGCTGGCTATTTCATTACTAATACTTATAAGATAAGTAAGGTTAAACAAATTGAACCATTTTTAGTGTAAGACATTAAAGATGAATCCGCTTTAAGTGTTCTATGTATTTATCATACAGTCGATTACAGATAACAAGCAGGTTTTATTGATTAGCCATTTTTGGTCTAGTGACCTTTGCTTGCCTTGACCGATTGCCCCGCCTGGCGGGGCACCAAACCGGTTTTTCAAAGGCAAACCACATTTATGTGACTCTAAATTTAGTATTTAGTCCGATTCAAATTTGCATACAATGTAACAGTTTGTGTATAAAAAAAATCGTGATCCATAGACCATAACGCAATAGGAACTAATTTATTTCCATTTGGTCCTGCATTCGAAGTTTGGGCAACTTTAACAACATGTTTGATTGAAATGAACTTATTGTGATTAAGTATTTCAAAATTTGAAGCTTTGAATTTTAAAGTATTTTTAAATTAAATGCCAATATTATTCATATAGAAATGAATAAGATTTTTACTAGGTCACTAATAATTCTAAAAGTGTGTAGGTACCTACGTCTGTTATTCACGTGGTTCCTGCCTGTTATTTCCAACCAATTAAATAACTTAATAGATAATTTCTAATCAGAAAGGGGTATTAAAATATATTTAAGAAGAAGAAGAAATATATTTATTCACCAAAAATAAAATAAAGAAAACAGTGAAGGCAACAAACAACGCACGCAATGTATGTCCTCGCGTGAATTGGACACTGGCTCAGCAAAATGCTGAGGTGTCAGACACCTACAGTGCTGATTTTCAGCCAGTACCGGCAGTGACTCACGGAACGCTGCAAAAACATACTTTATAATACGTGTAAACTACTTGCATAATACTAACATAGCAGAAAAATAAATGGGAAAATAAAACGCATAATACATGAATACCGATATGAATGCCTGGATAAAACTAAATATAATTGAAAGGGTAATTTTAAAATAAACAAGTTGAAATATTAATGTGTGTAGATAAGTGCTGGATGAGGACTAGGATTTCTGGAGTGTCAACAAATCTACCCTCCTAAGCCAATTATTAGTATCTTAAATTCAATCACCAAAGCAGATTCAATTCTATGGCGTTAATGATAAGATTGTAAGCAGATTCAATTCTATGGCGTTAATGATAAGATTGGTATTACTACAGGAGGTTTAGTTTAGTTACTGCGTTTTTGCTTAGGACGGCAGAATAGCCCTTAAGCTTGCGCTTATAGGTGTACCTACCTGCTAGACACCCCTTGGGTAGGTGGATGAAGATCAATCCAGCACTTGGTTATTTCAAAATCCTATTGATACTTAAAGAAAATCAATGAAAGTATGTCACTATTCTTACAAATTATTTTCCCACAACGATAAAGTGAACTCAATACTTCAGATAAAAGATTATTACGTTAAGTACTTACCAACATTAGCGACGCATTGTTGGGTACGACGTTTTATGTACTTTGTCGTTCTAACAAAAGATTTGACCTGCCATAAGTAATCGTTAAAAGGGTCAAAGCGACAGGGTATAAACAGTGACAGTTGTAGCGAAAGTAAACAGTGCATTACGCAGAACACTTAACTATTGTTTGCAAATAGTTATTTTACTTGTCGTCCTAGAACCATGAATCTCTTAGCCATTCAACTATGGAACTTATATAGTTGGCATAAAGATATAGTCATATAGGTGAGCGGATGTACAGACTACTACAGATAGAGAGAGAGTTTCCTCGGTAAAGGTAGATAGGTATGTTTATTGAGTAAACTAAATATTGATGGATGATGTTAACGGGTTATTGTTCAGTAACTATATTTTGCTGGGTAAAACCATATCGCCTTTGACGTGTTATAGTATTGTTTAACTCTTCTAACTTAAGTCCATTAACCAATGCTGTTACGGTGATGGAAAAACATCGTGGGGAAACCTGCACATTCGAACAGATGAGTGTGTACCTAAGAGGGTAATACGGTATTTGACTAAAGTCAAATCAGCTTATTTTTATGAAACATCAAAAACGCTCCGTTACTATGGAATTTATAGGGATTACTATCTTGTGACGTCACAAATCAAACCTTATTGTTGGATTTTATGAATTTAAAAATCTTAAAATAGCAAACATAAATAAAAGATAGAAATTTTTCCTAGTATTCTTATAATGTTTAGCTGTTGTTAATGAAAAAACAATTTAATTTCACCTTTGTCAGATACCCTATTTCATAAAAGATCCTAAAGGGGTCGAAATGTATCAGAAAGGCCCATATCTGTAAGATAAGATTGTTTAACTCTGCCGCCGTTAATGTCAAGTAAATAAGAGCTATCATTACATGATAACAAGTCAAAAGCAATATGGTATTACCGTGTTGAATAGATGCCCAACGGCTCTAGACAAGATGCAATCGGCGTTTATTATCGTTATCCATGTATAGGATTGACGTAAGCTGTCAGACGGTCGCGTCGAGCGCCAACGTACATTGTGTCCGTTTACGAAAATCGTTTACGTTACCGTTAAGCAACTTGTGTCGTCTCACAGGTTTGAGTAATTGGAAAGTAGTGACCAAGAAGGATAGGCTATTTGATTTGTACGTCATATATAAGAAACTTACAAATGTGAGCGTTACCAGAGCATTAAACTGACTTTTTATTTGTGTATTCAAATTTAGAAGTGTAAAAAGAATGTGTCGTTTAGCGATGATTAAGATAAAAATATGTATCTTTGACGATCGTAGGTACCTGATAACAGCAAAGTAAATTGGATTAACGATGCAAAAGGCATTTAAACATGCACTGATTGTGGCATACGAGATAATTAAAACACAAAAGTCACGATACGTCAGCGACGAGTAAAGACGTTGCGAGATTTTCTCAGAAGCCTGTCTTACGATATTTTTGTACAAAAGATAAAACATAACGTCTGTAAACGACGCTACATCATATAACTGTCGTCATACCAAAGAAGGCGGCTAAGTGCATTTTAAATTATATGTGGTTACCAATAGAGTAGAATGCTTCGACTTTGTTCCTTCTTTATTACCATAGAGGGACTAACCCAGTTGCAAAATAGTTAACTAGATCTAAAATACCACCCCTTCTGTCACTTTCTAATTTGCCAAGGTAGAATGTGACAGCTTGCGGCTTAAGCCGACATTTGATGATCGTTTAAGCAACTCGGCATGATAAATGCAAACATGTGGAGTTGTTAAGATACGACAGATACTAGGTACTAATGTATCGTGAGCATAACAAATTATATCCATTAATAAGATATTTCTAGACACATGTAATCAATATCTCTTAAGGTGACAATCTCTGCAAACTAACGGTCGTGTGCGCGGGCGCTTATCGCTAAGTGGTTTTAGTGGTCACGGTTTGAGACTAGCTATAAAACTTTTATAACGATATTCTTTGTTTAAACACCCACTGCGGGCCTATCGCGTGACAAAATATGGATAAAGCACCCATCACTCTCGTACCTACTGACATACGTGACAAAAAGCATCGTCAAAATGTTATTTTTTTTGTAGTTTATACATACATGGTCGAAATTGTGAATCAAAACACTTAAAAAAGGATTTATAAAACAATGTCACTAACCTCGTCCACGGGATTTGGATATTTATTGTCGCTAGTATTAAATAATCAGTAGTACTAAAATTGAAGTAGGTACTATTTCGTCATTTACCAATTTACTTCACAGGTGTTTATCAAAAAAGTTAATGACGAGGGTGCCCTCATACTCGCATACAAGATACAACAGCGTTTTAAACGTGATACGGGTCACACTAACCTATTGGCTAACCGTTATAAAAGTAAAACAATGATGCCGTGTCACCTTCGACTTTCTCGAGTAACCAGACCCGAAGGCTCAGGTTTCGCATGACGCCATACTTTATTTGGAGCTTCATACATAGTCTAGATAGAAAAGTAGGTTATCTCTGGCCCTTTAATGGTTAAAGAAACTTTATTCTCATAAGAATTACAGAAATTCGCTTAAATGAGAATATTCTAAACTTATATAAAAAGTTATATCTAAGCATGCAGTGCGAACAGTATAAAATCTTTACAATTTAAATTTAGGAGCTTCTATTACTTATTACCACTCGAACGCTAGGGTTGTCCATGTACATCTACACTAATATTATTAAAAGGACATTGTACTTTTGTGTTTTTGTATCTTTTGCAACAAATAAACTCAAAATCTAGAGGTCCGATTTAAAAAAATCTTTCACCATTTGAATGCAACATTATCCCAGGGTAACAAAGGCTATGTTTTATTTTTCTACACAGTTCGGAGTCGCGGGCAACAGCTAGTATACAATACAATACAATACAAAGCTCTTTATTGTACACCAAACAAAATTATTACAGAACTAATGGCTATGCCGTGGCCCTGATTAAACCGGCTCGATCTAAGGCCGGACTATTGAGTTTCTGGTGATATGCCTTTATTTGAAGACTAGCGACCCGCCCTCGCTTCGCTTCGGTTTATGTGAGTTTTTTGTAACACCCGTACATAAAAAAAGAATTTATTATACATAAAAACCTTCCTCTTGAACCGCTCTATCTATCAAAAAAACCCGCATCAAGATCCGTTGCGTAGTTTTAAAGATCTAAGCATACATAGGGACAGACAGCGGGAAGCGACTTTGTTTTATACTATGTAGTGATGAACTACTGCTCTATTTATACTAAGCTACATGTGCCGTCTATTGTCGATTTATAGCTATAGTCCATACCATCTCACTTGTCTTATTTAATAAATGCTACAACAATTTTAACAACAATTATGTAAAATCAGGAAAATAGTGTGCAAAATGTGGTCTCCAGTTGCATTTTTCACCAGAAAACGGGCGTTTTAGCCAAAAACTTTTTTGTAGGCTATAAAAGTGTGTGCTAAATATGTCAGTTAATATGGACTTTAAGAGACTGGTAATTACATGCACTATAAATAAAGGCTGCCACTGCCTTCGTAGTCGTAAAACTAGTTTTCCGCTTCCTCGCCTATTTCTTCCCGTTGGGGGTTAACTTTCGAGGAATCCTTTCTTACTCAAGGAGTATCCACTCCAAATTTCAAGTCCTTGGGTTCAGTGGCTTAAGCTGTACTTCGTTTGTCAGCCACGGAAAACTTTTATATTTATAGATTGTATGAAAAATTAAGTAGTGGGGCGCACCGCCGTTGACTAAAACACTATACAGGGTGTATACGGAGGGGTGGATCAAACGAAGGTCAAAGGTAGGGGACCTCAAGGGGCATCTGAATCACCCCCATGTATGTTCAGCAATTGTTATTAGTTTCGGAGATATTGATCATTTTAATCGGATTTTTTGTCACTTTTCCTTATGTCCGTGATACGAAAAACCCCTAAATTCATGTATTTATACCTTTTTTTTTCAGTGTTTTCTTGCATGATTAGAATCACTGTGAAATAAGGAAGTTTCTAAAGCTACATAACATTTTTTTTTCATTACAACTTTTTGAGTAAACACACAAAGTTTGTTTTTCCATACTTGGTGAAAATCAAACGCGGGGTTTCCTTAGTATGGAGAAAGTAACTCTGTGCGATTACTCAAAAAGTTGTAATGAACAAAAAATGGCATTTAGCTTTAAAAACTTCCTTATTTCACAGTGATTCTAATCATGTAAGAAAATACTGGAAAACAAAAGTATAAATACATGAATTTAGGGGTTTTTCGTGTCACGGACATAAGGAAAAGTGACAAAAAATCCGATTAAAATGATCAATATCTCCGAAACTACTAACAATTGCTGAACATACATGGGGGTGATTCAGATGCCCCTTGAGGTCCCCTACCTTTGACCTTCGTTTGATCCACCCCTCCGTATACACCCTGTAGACAACGGCTAAACAAAGAAACCGACATCATTTACAAAGAGTGACGTAAACTCAGTAGGCACGTTTTTCCAATTTATACAGCTGTTAACTCCATGATAAAAGGTCATTGATGAACCGAAATAAAAGAATTTAAGGTATATGATGATTACGAATTTCAATTATTTACGATCGATACCGACTTATATGAAATTATTGCGAAACGGTGTCTAGGTTAACTTAATTGGATCACGTTGAAGATTTAAATTCGAACGCCTTAATTTTTACCATATGTTTTTTATCAAGATATTTATAATTCCTCTTTCCCTCTAGAACGGCTTTTTTTTCGTAATACCTCCTAGTCATGGCACCAGGCCCTACCTACATTTAGGTGAATTTTAAAATAACGTACACATACAAGACATAATGGAGACAACGTTAACTTTTGTCCATTGTGTAACGAAACTTAGTCACACAATCATAAGGTTAATTTTCGTCACACGAAGGAAAAATTTGGGACTTCAATTGAGCCTTTAACTACTTTATTTTTAATTTACCCGCTAACTAACTATTAATAATAATAATAATAAAGCTTTAATTAATTCCATACAAATTACAGTGATAAATTCGTAATATAAGTACATATAAACATTATTAATCGATTTATTTTATTAAACAACACATTCTATTTCTATAAGTTAAGTTCATGTATTTATTATAAATTTAAATTATTATTTAATTTCATTGTTTATTTAATTTCAGTGTTTATTATTTGTAAGGACCCCGTTCGGGTAAAAGCCTCCCCCAAGGAATGCCACGCATCTCTATCCTGAGCTGTGTCCAGCCAACTCCCACTAACTATTAGGGACTTTTTATTTGAGCCTTTTAGCACTTTTTTTTTTAATTCACCCGCTTAATACCTTCCATTTTTTTTCAAAAAAAAAACATTAAACGTCGCTTGTGGCAGAGGTCAACAGTTACAACCGCTATGCTAACAAAATCAACGACTATTTTTAGCGTAGGTAAGTATATAAAAAGTACTTCACATGTACGAAACCTGTAAGAACAGTCGTGTGGCACGACGGAGCTGGTTTGGCTCGAACAGGCTACGGAGACAAAGGCTAAGGTCAGCCTGTCTAGCTAGACGTAGATTTATCTGATGTGTCAGTAGGTGAGTAATGGCGGACAATGTTCCGCATGTTTTCTTCACGGGGCCTTGAATATGTAAGGCATAAGAATAAGCCCTAACTTGGTGAAACAGCAGCTGTAAAACATTACTATACTCGTATTTGCATTAACGAATAGACGTCGTCATTTAATGTATGTATGTATGTAAACTCTTTATTGCACATAAACAATTTCAAGACATGTTTGCATCAATATAAAAAATGTACATAGGTGAACTTATCCCAACCTTGGAGTAGAATAAGCAAGGACAATGCCGAAGGATAGACGAATTAACAAAAGTTCAGGAAATTACAAATACAACAGAGAAACTTAACTTAAGAGTATGTCGGTGGAGGTGCTCTTTTGACTTCGTTGTGAAATAAAAAAACAATTTGTCATGACGGAACTACAATCCGATTTATCTAACGGTGATATCTAGATGGCTAGAGTAGAGTGCACCAGGAAAAGATGTTATCGCAATCGCTGGGAGAATCTTAAAGTTACGAATGAGCTCGGTTCTGAGTCTGAAAGTTTATTGCTTTGTTAGCTTTGTAAGAGAAAATAATGGCCGTTGTTAATAAAACTCGTACCCCAATAAAGGACCGAAATTAAGTTACTTTAATTTTGTCAGTTTTGTAACGAAAATAAGTCATACATTGCGGCCGTCATAGCTAATGTAAAAATTGCTAATAAACTTATGTTACATTAAAAATGTACCACACTGTTGATGGAATAAAAAAAATGTCACAAAACTGACAAACTTAAAGTTTCTTATTTCAGTCCTTAATTGCTTACACGTTTAAGGGTGGTTCTTGCGTTTCGTTCAAATTTCATCAAATTTGAGAATCGTTTTTTTTTTTCGTTTTTTTATAAGAAATATATATAAGAAGTTTCATGTATTTAAAAACAATAGATACCAATGAAAGGCATCTTTATAACTTAATTATATTCATGATAAAGTGACGGGAGGTAATGAACCCTAGGAGGGTAATGAAAATCGCCTGGAAGGTAATGAATTACACTTGGAAGGTGATGAAAACCGCATGGAAGGAAATTAATTGAGTGAAAGTATGATCATATATGGAAAATGAGACTGATAATAAGATTGGATGCGTTCAATGGATTAATAAAAAGATATTAGGGAGTATAATTTTTAATCAGCCTTTGAAATAAGTATAAATCAAACAAATCCAAAATACAAAATGTTAGATTTAGGGTTAGATAAATACAAATTACCTATTCCTTGGAATGTCGATATCAACTTACATTATCAACTTTTTATAACAATCAGAAATGGGATAATTTTTATTTACTAAGCCAGCCACAATTAAGTAATAACTTAAGGTTTTTAAATGAAACGTAACAAATAAGCATAACTTAACACAAACATAACTGATAATTATACTACATTTGTACAATTAACAAATTGTACAAATGAGGTCAAAACAAAACCTCGCGTGATAAAAATATAAATTGGCAATTATAATTTTTAATTGCTTTTAAAAAAAATTTTTTTTAAGTAAAGTAATTATAATATAAATAATGCTATTTGTTTAATACAATATTGATATTTTTTTCTCCATCTTTTTCTTTGCTTACATTGTGCTCTTGCACTTATGTCCTTAATGCTACAAATTTGCTTCTATTCCTTTTTCTTTAGGTATTTTAATAGCTCTATTTCTTTTTGAACTTTATAAAGCACTGGGTTATTTTTAATTTCTTCATATTTTTGGCGTTTTCTATTTTTTTATCTATCTCTGGTAAGTTTTTCATCTTTTGTATGTTTTTTCTTTGTTTTTGCCATTGTAGTCTCTGAAAGATGAAGGGACCAAAATACATATAATATGGGATTTGGACTAACAACCACAACCACTTTTAGAATAAATAGTACTTAGTAGTAGAATTGAAAACTCGATTAAATCATTGGAAAAAACCATGTTGCAGCAGCAATATTAAATTTGCCACCCATGCTTAATATTCATTTTTTTTACATTACATGTACTTCTTGAAGTCACCGACTTATATTATTATGTGTACCAAATTTCAACTCAATCGGTCCAGTAGTTTTGAAGCAAATTAGCTGTCACACAGACGGAACATACGGACAGACAGGCACGCGTGTGATCCTATCAGTGTTCCGTTTCTTTTTTTTGAGGTACGGAAACCTAAAAAGGATGATATATTAAGTTAAAAGTAACTCGCATTACTGTTTGTTTAAAAAACGTTTGCAAGCTGTTTCTCAGAACAATGTTGATAAACTTAGGCGATCAAAGAAATTAACATACATTCTCACTTTTGGTTTTATAATCTTAGAATACACATGAAAAGCTTGGTTTATTTTGGGAACAGAAAGGTATTCATTCCCTACCAAAGGTTATCATTACTTTCCATTAAAAAAAAACGCAAAATAGAAGGTAATGAATTGGACGGTAATGAATATTTGCCCTTTGATCCTAATTTGCTTATGTTGCCTGTGTGCCTGTTCTACTAGATTTAATATGTAATAACAATTCAATACAAGGACCTCGGTTAACTTACACCAATATTTAAAAAAAAAAAACTTACTCAATAAATTGCAGGATGGCGATGAAGTTTAGGCAATACCAAAGTTCTCTCCGTGCCACAATATCGTCGTTATTTTTATAACCAGGTGACTAGGGCCGTCCGCTCAGAGCTCTTGCGCACGACACTGAGCGGGACTGGCAAGGGGTAGGTGCATGCCGCTTTTGGATGTCCACAAGTAACTTAAAACTTGCACGTTACTCATCGGGGACGGGAATGAGATTTTTGATTTGACAAAACTAAAACTTTGATTCTTTTAAGGTTAATACAGTATTAAAAATTAGTCAACCCGAATTTTAATTATATATTATATAATTATTATATATAAATTATATATTGTATATTAAGTTAGGTTACGCGATAAACGCAGCTTATTAGGCCCGCTAAGTAGTATTTATATCAAATATAACCATTTTAAAGCATCGACTGACAATCATAATTCCAGGCATTTTTTACTGGCCAATAACTTATCCAAGACTCGACTCGAGTCGGGCCGAGGTTAATGCCACTGTGCCAAAAAAGCCAGGCGCGCCCGGATGACTCCACTATACGTGCCCGCGTTGCTAATGTTCGTTATTTAACCGACTTTTGGAACACATTTATAACTGTAGGATAGGTAGCGAAGGGCCTTGTGAATTGGGATTGTTCATATTTTTACAATTACTCCAATTCGAAAACCATTTCGAGGAATAGGGTTTTAAAGCCGGTCTGCATTATTAAGTTTTTGAAATATTTATCTATTTTGGATATTTCGACAAAAGTATATTTAACCTTTGTTTGACTTTCGTTTTCGGCTTGAAGCCCTCCTAGGTGTATCTTACAGGTTAGGCGAAAACAGCTTGAAATAGTATGTTTTAATACACTATTACTCTTTTTTTTCATTGGATATCATTTAGTTGTTGTAATTTATTAGAAAATGCCATCCCAAATTTAAAATAATCATGTCATCCATAAAATGTCTGCTAAATAAATAAAGATATTAAAACAAAACTATTGGGTCAAATACAAAATTAATGAAATAGGTGTCTTAAAATTTCCTATTCTTTCGAATGAGAAAGTAAAAACCGTCAGTTATTTTTTTTGGTCAATCCCAATTGTAACTTTCAGCCATATTTAATCCCTGACGCAGAGAGGGGGGTTATAAGTTTGACCGCTAAGTGTGTGTCTGTGTGTGCGTGTGCGTGTGCGTGTGCGTGTGCGTGTGCGTGTGTGCGTGCGTGCGTGCGTGCGTGCGTGCGTGCGTGCGTGCGTGCGTGCGTGCGTGCGTGCGTGCGTGCGTGCGTGCGTGCGTGCGTACGTGCGTGCGTGCGTGCGTGCGTGCGTGTGTGTGTGTGTGTGTTTCTGTGGCACCGTAGTTCTTCAACGGGTGAACCGATTTGGATGTGTTTTTATTTTATTTGAATGCAGGTTTATTTTTATCCGTCATGTTAATACATACTTAATTATTATCTAAAAAATAACATCCAATTACAATTAAAAACATAAATGCCCTTCAAAGGTGGAATGGACGGACAGCGCAGATTTAAGATTTAAGTTAGTAGGGTACTTATAGCATGATTTCGGTACGGTACCCTAAAAAAGGATAAGAACTGACACTAACTCTTGAGGAATCGCGTACGCAACCCGGATGCGCATGATCTCATGCCGTGACTCAAAGGTAGAAATAACTTTTGTCATAATTCTGAAGTTTGCATTCAGATTGATCCTTTATTTAGGGTTCCGTCACATAATGATAAAAATACGAGTGAGTTCGTCTATGTGTCTGTACGATCTACGAACTAGAAACTACGAACAGTAAAAAAAAAAAAAAAAAAATTAGTTGAAGGTTGAAGATCATTTTAGTATTGTATATCTTAGTGGCGTTAGAGTGATACGTATCTTTGGCCTTTTTAATGGTATTTATATAGGATATGCGTGCAAATCTACGTTATTTTGGCTTATTTAACACAATTGCCAATAGAAGTATTTTTTTTGTTTGCGATCATTGACGATCCATTATACTAGTATAGTATAGTAATAGTGGTATTAGTTGAATAGCAGTATGCTTTAGATGTACAGTCACGAGATGTAATTTGGTAACCAAAAGGTTGAGTTTCCTAAAAGTTACAAATGACTTGACATCTCTAATGACATTGACGACTTCAAGCATATTTTTCTTGGAATTAAAGTCACAAATTAACGCTATTAATTAAATTATTAATATTTATTTTTCCGCCGTCTGTCCCTCTGTATGTACCTATGCTAAGATCTTTTAAACTTTGCAACGGATTTTAATGCGGTTAATAGATAGAGTGATTCAAGAGGAAGGTTTGTATGTATAATGAATTCAGAATTATATACGAGTGTTAAAGAAAACGTACATAAACCGAAGCGGCGCGAGGGCGAATCGCTGGTACAACATAAGTCCGTACCTGCTATCGAAGAAAGCCAAAGGTCTTAGAAAGCAAAAGCGACCACGAAGAAAATTACTTCGTAACTCATATAAACAGCTCGAAAGTATGGTTAACAATTATTTTATGGTTGCCATAAAATAGTTAACCAGGGTTAAACACTTGGCCCCACTTTCTACCATAAACTATTAAAGGCAAAATAGTAAAAACTAACGGCTAGGCGTACCTAATACCGAAATTGAGCCTCGTCAACTTTAAAATAGTTAAATAGATAAGCATGTAGTGCATGTATGCATGTATGCATGTATGTATGTATGTTGCATGTAGTGATACTTAAGACTAATGTAATTCAGAATGCAAGCATATTTATTTAACTTGACATCTATATTATTTTGTTGTGTTGTTAGTTTAAAATTATATGTAATGTAATGATATTGACATTTGTATTTAACTATTTTTGTTCTTTGCTACACCTTATGGGTAAAATTGTATTCATGCTCTAATTACAAAATATTTTCCATCTTTATACATACAATTTATTGCAAATAAAGAAACTGAGAACTGAACTAAAATGTTTATTTGTGTACTAGTTACAAATCACATAAATTGACGTACCTAATAAAAATAATTACAGTGGACAATGTCACACCAATTGAAGTCGAGTGTGATATGAGTAGGTATGTGTGTGTTACTTTGCAAAACTTAATATACTTGACCTTAATACGATAACATGTTTAAGGCAATATGGTTTTACTTAGTAGAATAAAGGCCCAGAGACCCAAAAAAGATGCATAAAGCTATCGTTAAAGATTTTCGAAAAGTCAAAATGTATGGAATTGACATGACATAAGCGTTCGACGTGACCGTCTGGAAGATTATGTCAATCCTATACATTTTCTATAACGATAACGTTTTCGCAATGCATCTTATCTAGAGCACTAATTGTGTGCTTATTACTGAAGTTAAAAGCAACATACTATGGGTCACATATCCCAACACAGGTGACCTGTGAGCTGGTTTCGACTTCGTACCTAATCGTAATCATATTTAATTTTGAGTTCTATTGTATCAAAGTGGAACGTACTAGGCCAAGAAAGTGGTCTACCAGTTTACAAAAAAAGTTTCTGTGCGATCTAAATATCGGTAAGGTTGACACTTGTCACTATCATAATATTATTGCAAGGGAAAATCGAACTTGTTGTATCATGACGTGCAAATGAACTTCAACCGTAGGGTGGTAGACCACATTTTTGGCCAACTGTACCTACAGTCGACTACAACTGTTACATGTATCACCTTATTTCATTGTAATAAGGTCCAAAAGTGGATACATCTCTTTATGTCGACTGTATCCGTGTAAGTCCCATTCCACCTGTGATCCACAGCGCCATAAAATTAACAAACAATGACACTTCCTATAAAAAGTAACCAACGAGTTACCACCACAACTTGACCTAAGCTACCTTCATTATACCACATGTCTAAAGTCCATGGTGTACTGGACGAGATGTTGTATTACGCCATTATAAATAGAGATCCGTTGTTATTTATCACGTATTAAAACGGGGGTCAGGGAGTTGTGGTGGTGATATAGGTTGGTGCAAGGCACGCCTTGATCGGGCGCGGTTTCGACCTACATTGGGTTTACGTCAAAGAAGTAAAACATTGCCAAAGGTTCTATTAGGGGTCTAATTTGTATAGAACTAAGGGGGTCGGGCATTGAACGTGTTTGAGTGCAGGATATAGGGTGTTATGGGATTATAATAGATAGTGCAATGGCAATATTGAGTTGGGAATAGTGATGTGCCGGCGGTAACTTACTCGTTACCAGTATAATACTCAGTAAATTACCAATGCTACCAGAAACATTACTAAAAAGCGGTAATATACGGTAACATTCAAATTTCGTATATATAACCTATGTTTTTATATATGTTTATACTATTTTAGCTTAGCTTAGCACGTCATTAGTTGGGAACAATGTCATGTGGATTGTTAATAGTAGCAATGAATCATTATTAACCGCTCTTTTTAAACGCTGATCAAAAACTGGATAGCCATGACTGTCTGTCTGTAGCTTCTTAGCTTCCAAACGACGAGACGCGCTTAGTAAAGTATAAGTAGTACGCAGCTAGGGGTCTCGGGTTCGATCCCCAATAAGGGCAAATACTTGGCATGTCTCTTCACCAAGCGGTTCCAACGGAAGACCAGCGGCTTTACGGCTAGCGAATGCTGAGTTGGGACCGTTTCGCAACTGTTTCTGTGTCTTATTTTTTGTATCTATGTACCTAATGTTGTTTTGTATTGTTGCCAATAAATGTCTCTTTATCTTTATCTCATCTTTATAAAAATGTAACAAAAAACAAAAAAAAAACGGAGAAATACTGGAAAAGGGCCGAATCTTAAGTACCCGAAACCGACGTGCGTGCATGATTCGATGTATGAACGTGGAAGAAGCGAAAGAAATTTGTCAAGATCGTAGCAAATGGAAGAAAGAGGTCTCTGCTGAAAACAGGCGTGATTTAATGTATGTATGTATGTATAAATTTAACAGAAGCTGTTTTTTGGTAAATATTCCGACAGTTCTTTTGAGAACGCTGTAAGGTTTGGTTTCGTAAGGTTAATAATAATCGCTCCGAAAGTTGCATATATTGTGTCGCCCCATTTAACTTTGAAACGCATGTACAAAAAATAAAAAATAAATACAGATGTAAAGATTAATACTTTCAACGAAAAATATTTGTAACATGATCCGATATGCCGTTTTAAGGTATTGGTGAAAAACTGCACTTCTTAACAAAAGGACGTAATTACCATGAAGATACTATCTTTTACTGTACTTCTTCACCTGGCACATAGCTTGGTCCGACAAGGCTTAGCACTGCTTTTATTTTAATTCTTCTATTTTATTTACCTTGCAATTGTAACGTTACGTGACATGTTATAAAAAGTGTTCACATACATATAAATCACTTGTTACTTCTTTGACTATTGACGTGTCATAGGCTTGAATGTATGGGAAGGCATTTCCCGTTACAAGTTTCCCATAATTGTTGTCTGAAATACAATAATACATAAACCGTGTGAGGCTTATATTTGTTGATAAAAAGTTGTTTCATACATTTCCGTAGATATTATGGGCATAATGGGTTTGAGGAAGCGTTATACTGGGTGTCCCAGAAACCAACGCGTCAACCCGCCTAGGGCTGATAGAGTAGCTCATAAGCTATCGATTTAACCCCCATGTATGTTCAGCAATTGTTATTAGTTTCCGAGATATTGATCATTTTAATCGGATTTTTTGTCGTTTTTCCTCATGTCCGTGATACGAAAAACCCCTAAATTAATACCTTTTATTTTTCAGTGTTTTCTTGCATGATTAGAATCACTGTGAAATAAGGAAGTTTTTAAAGCTACATGACATTTTTTTTTCATGGCAACTTTTTGAGTAAACACACAAAGTTTGTTTTTCCATACTTGGTGAAAATCAAACGCGGGGTTCCCTTAGTATGGAAAAAGTAACTCTGAGCGATTACTCAAAAGGTTGTAATGAAAAAAAAATGTCATATAGCTTTAAAAACTTCCTTATTTCACAGTGATTCTAATCATGCAAGAAAACACTGAAAAAAAAAGGTATAAATACATGAATTTAGGGGTTTTTCGTATCACGGACATAAGGAAAAATTACAAAAAATCCGAATAAGATGATCAATATCTCGGAAACTAATAACAATTGCTGAACATACATGGGGGTTAAATCGATAGCTTATGAGCTGCTCTATCAGCCCTAGGCGGGTTGACGTTGGTTTCTGGGACACCCAGTAGATGTTTTTCTTTAGTCATAGCTCTGTTAAAATTTTATGATAGAATTTTTTGGTGTCATATCCTCGTCCCGTGAGTAGGGATTAAGGGGTGAATAAGGACACAACCTAAAATGAAGCATATATGTTAGTAATTATTCGACTGAAATTATTTCTAATAGATGTAATGTTGTCCATTTAATACTTGTTCTTATTTGTAACAAGTCATGACAGGTTGTGTCCCTACTCACCCCTTTTTACGGTACGTTAGGCGTTTTCGAAAAAAAGCGTACTTTTCCGTTGCGTCACGAAAATTACCTATACTTTATGTATCACTAATTTTCGTGACGTACCGTAACTATGTGTAGTAATAATATTAACTTCCAAAAACTTAACTACTAGCCATTTTCGTAAACATATGGTCAATCTCTCTATTAATACCGTTTAATAACTCACGCATATGTTTGCGTAGAGGAGTAAGGTATGAGTCATATCGTACATAATTACGGCATTGTGTTAATGTGGAGACTATTGACTGTGACTAACTTATCATTACAGTATACTGTGGTAATGACATTCATTGGTATATAGGTAGTTTCAACTCAGTTGAGGCCACGCACACTATAACACTGTCATGTAATGACAACGAGATAAGAACACTAATTTCAAAATCTCGTTGTCATTACATGACAGTGTTATGTGTGCGTGGCCTCAACTGACTTGAAACTACCTATACCTATGCGTCTTCTATACATAATACAAAAACTGTCCACGACTCCATCCGCAGAGAAGTTCACCGCATCGAATAAAAAGTAATCTATGTTCGTCCCTGGAGTTCAAACTATTTCTGTGCTAACATTCTTCTTAAAAGGTTTTATTGAGAAAGGGTAGAGTAGAACTTCATTCGAAACTATCCAGACTCTCTTCTCTTCTTTCCAATTAATTGGTGATTAAGCGTGAAAGTGACAATACTCATAGAAATTAGATTTTAGTATCAGGGGGAACAATGTCACACCAATTGACCTAGTCCCAAACTAAGCTCTAGGCTTGTACTATGGGTACTAGACAACGATATATTATTATACATAGAAAACATCCATGACTCAGGAACAAATATTTTGCGCTCATCACACAAATATCTGCCCTTAACGGGATTTGAACCCAGGACCGCTAGCTTCGTAGGCAGGGTCACTACCAACTAGGCCAGCGCGTCGTCGCGTAGTCTTTGTAATTATATGATATAAAAATTAATAGATATACCTAATATATAAAACAGATATTAAACTATAGTAAGTATTCATACTCATGCACCTCAAAACTTTATTTCTTTTAATGATAAAATTTGATAGTTTTGCTTTAATTAAAACAGTTGAACATCTATAAACGTGTAATAATTATGACGTTCTATTATACTACGCATAACCTTAATTTAATGTTTTGGTCGAGCAATCCAATGCCAAGGGTTTTATTTTGCGTCACCTGCTATGACAGGTGTAGGTTATTTATAAACTACTAGCGTCCCGCCCTCGCTTTTCTTCAGTTTATGAGAGTCTTCTGTACCTAACCTGTACCGAAATTTATCTGTACTTCTATACTAATATTATAAAGCTGAAGAGTTTGTTTGTTTGTTTGCTTGAACGCGCTAATCTCAGGAACTACAGGTCCGGTTTTAAAATATTCTTTCAGTGTTAGATAGCCCATTTCGTTCATTGAATACAAAACGGACACATTCCAAAATGAGTCAGTGTTGCATTTTAAAATTAGAAGCGTTTCATATAAGGTTTTTAATGCAAGAGCGAATTATTTTGGAATGTGTCCGTTTTGTATTCAATAAGCGATTTATCGAGGAAGGCTATATTTTATATCATTCTCACATAAACCGAGGCGAAGCGAGGGCGGGTCGCTAGTTGTATATAAAAACCTCTTGAATCACTCTTTATCTATTGATGAAAACCGCACTAAAATCCGTTGCGAAAGAACTAAGCGTATCTACATATAAGTACTGCCCTTCTAAATAAAAACGACGCATGCGTAATTTGATAGTCAAAGTAAATTTAACCCTCCTTCTTACGAAATAAGTCTAGCATTTTGTTCTAATGCGCGAAATAAAAATTGCAGAAGTTGATTGCTGTCTTATTTTAAATTCAGTTCTAGAGCGGGATGCACAATTTTGCTATCTTTTTCTCACTTTAAGTTTAAAGTAAGACAGTTGTCAACTTCTGGAATTTTCATAGCTAGTCTAAACCCGCTTAAGACTGCTAAAAGTTTTAAAAATGTGTCACTCAGATAAAATACAATATTATCAGGTAGAAGAATTTTTAGCCCATATAACGTGCCTTATCGTTTTGATATAAAACGTACACACGTGGTTTATCTTGAATTTCAACTACAAAAGCGTTTGTTATTGTATTACTAATATCACCAGTAATTGTAATTTAATAATTAATTTGCGGGACACGGTCTTATGATTATAAAATCCCGGGCAAGAGCATGTCGGACCATGCTCAGTGTAGGGCTCCGAAGCCGTTACGACAAACACAAAAAACTATCTCAAAAAACAACATGTATGAACTAATTTTCTATTTAAAGTTATTTGGTGCTGTCTTTGATTATTTTAAGAAGGTATAAACACTTTAGTCGCCTGTATCTCAGGAACTAATTAGGTAAGTCTAAGTACTTAGTCGTGATAGTTTTCCTTTTAAATTCGTTATATGCGCAAACGGATCCCTCAATCGAAAAGCGGTTTTCGCAAACCCGCAATATTTTTAAAATACCTATCCAACGACACCCCACAATATGGGGTAGACCAGAAAAAAAACATTCCCGTGTTACGTGTAGGGGAGGTACACTAAAAAAATATTTCTTTTAGATTTTATTTTACCAATTTGTTGGCGTGACTGATATGTATATGACGGAGGAGGAGGAATTGTTTCTTCAGTGACACTGACACTCATTTTATAGGTTTAACAATTTAATGTCTTACACACTTTAATTAGATACTAAACTATCAACTACTTTATAATTGTCAATTATCTTTATTTATCACTATTTACTACCAGCTACTGAATCATGAATTTAATGGACACTACGAAACGTGGGACAGTTCCTCGGCACGCGCCTTGCTTGGGCTCGATCCAGATTTGAACTGCGACTCCCTCCTTGGCCGCCCGAGACTCTGCCGAAGCAATACATAGCTAGATGTATGTGATGCTTGCGTTTGTAGTACCATCAAGTAACATGACCTCTCCGACACTGCCATCCTGCGAGACACACGTCCTCGTGTGTGTATTTTTTTTTTTACTCTGCAAAAGAAATTTTCACGAAGTAATACCCGCTCGGCCAACTCTGACCCTACATAAACAGTTATCATTACTCTTAACATTTTACAACGCTGGGGTTGTTATACCCTGAACACAAACATTCAATTGGTCTCAACAATAAACTTAAGCTTCAAGTACCTTTTCAACGAACCATTGTTCGCTGAAACTCAAGTATCTTTTCAAAGAACCATTGATCGTGCCTCCATTGACTATTATCCAGTTACAATTCAATTTTCCATCTCAATTCGTTTCAAACCACAACAATGCAATAGCTCTGTCTTCTCAACCCGCCTTCAGCTCAGGCTCCAGGAAATAACCATTTCCTCTCTCTCAAACACAATCATGCCTGCGCATTTCCACATGAAATCGCAACATGAACCTCCACCAGGGCAACCGCGTACCGCGTACTCACGGACTACGACTGTAGATACCGATTTCTCTTAAGCTACGGCCACGGAATACCACTGGCACAACACCATCACCAAATTCCAGAGAATGCAAGCTATTCATTAATCTGAGGCGCTAATTGGCCTTCTTCATCTGAATTCCGTTCTGTAACAGACTCGTCAATGTTTCTTTGATCACCAGGCATAATTTTAAGCTTATCATGTGCGTATTTATAAGTGCGTTTAGAATTTAAAGCCTGCTAAGTATATCGATCACCATCTAAAATCTCTATTACTTTGAAAGGTCCTCGATATTTAGGATCTAACTTTGTTTGATTTCGTTCCTCATTTTCTATCAATACAAAATCTCCTATAGAAAATTTATTAAGTCTTGCTTTATTTTTGTCAAATCTTTGTTTGTCATAAACAGCCGCTTTTTCTATATTGTTTAATGCCTGATCTCTTACTGAGGGTAAATCTATTTCAGTCTCAACATTATCATCGCAAGTCATTAAAGATAATGTACGCGCAACTTTTCCTATCATCAACTCTAAAGGACTAGCTTTTGTTGTACGATTCACCGTGCAGTTTATTGCTAATTGAATTTCGCCCAAAGAATCTACGTGTGCCAATCTCTTCCAGAATTATAAACAATATCAAAATCAAATGACTGTAGAAATGCCCACCAACGGTGCACACGCGGTGTTAAATCAATCTTCTTACGGGAACACTTCAATGAATTACAGTCTGTTACGACTGTAAATAAACGACCACTTAAATAGTGCCTGAAGTGTTTGATCGCGTTGACTACGGCTAGAGTTTCAAGTTCATAAGAATGATATTTAGACTCCGCCGCCGAAGTTCGTTTACTGTAATAAGAAACTACGTGACGTTTGCTGCCTTTGATTTGGAATAAAATACTGCCATAACCGTCGGCACTAGCGTCTGTGTGTAATTCTACGGGATATTGAGGGTCAAATATCATTAGAACCGGCTCTTTTGTGAGTATCGAGATAAGGTTCTGGCGTATTTGTTCATGCCGTATTGTCCATTGAAAATGAACTTTTTCTGAGGTAAGATTATAGAGTGGTCCCATAATTTGAGAGAATTTTGGAATAAATTGGCGAAAGTATGTTGCAAGCCCTATAAATTGCCTTAATTGTGCTACGGTTTCGGGTGATGGTAAAGCAGTTAAAGCCTCAATTTTGCGTTTATTAGGTCTTATTTCGCCTGCTTGAACTTCATAACCCAAGAACTCAAGTTTAGTTTTTAAGAAAGAACACTTTTTCATTTTTAGCGAGAAACCAGCTTTCGTCAATACTTCAAGTACTATTCGGAGACGTTCAATCCCTTGCTCTATACTTTCTGATATGATCAAAATATCATCCGCGTAAACAACTACGTACTTGTTTGCCAAATCACCTAGAGCATTGACAATCGCTCTTTGAAATACTGACATAGCATTACGCAACCCGAAAGGCATTGACAAATATTCGTACTGTCCGTCAGGCGTTATAAAAGCAGTGCGTTCGATTGAATCGGGATCTTTTATCGGGATTAAATGAAAACTACTAGCACAGTCTAGTTTTGTAAAGAAGTGAGCGCCATATAATCGCGAAATTTGATCAGCAATGATAGGTAATGGATAACGATCGGGCACCGTATTACCATTAAGCTCACGATAGTCTATACGCATTCTATCCGTTCCGTCACGCTTCTTTACTAACAAAGCCGGGCTAGCAAAAGGAGAACAACTAGGCCTGATAATATTAGCCTTTAATAATTCATTTACTATGTTTCGCATTGATTCACGTTCACTCGGTGTCAGTCGGTACTCGTCTCTGTATTGTTTTGTTTGAATCAATTAATCGAATTTGAAGTTCGCCTGTATTTACCCGTGTTTTAGGCATTTCTGTGACAAAATATTCCGAAAAGTTATCAAGTACAGACTGCAGTTCATTCTTGTACTCCAAAGGCATATCTGTATCAATATCGTGAAAATTATAACTCAGCGTTTCTGAAGCTAAACTATTCACATGTAAAGATTTCTTTGTAATTGCAACATTGGACTCCGATAATCGTACAACGAAACCCTCCTTTAAAATTTCACGACCCAACATTATATTACTACGCATGTAAATATCTGGCAAGACATGAAATAAAATTTCTAAACTGAATTCACAAACTCGAACATTACACAAAATTTGTTCGGTGCTGAATATCGTCCCTCGGCCTATACCAGTTAATAAAACTGTATTACAAATTCTCTTTCCTGACCATTTTGAGGCCACACTTTCTTTTACTAGCGAACATTCAGCTCCCGAATCAAAATGAAAATCATACAACACACCTTGGAAGTCAAGTTTTCCTGTAGGGGGCTGCACCGTGCATACGTCCACAGTCCACACGCCGCTCCGCGTGAGCTGCTGGACGCAGCGCCACTGCTGCTGCCGGCTGGGCATCGCGACGCGATGTGGCCCGCTGCACCGCATTTGTAACATATTATGGAACCAGTTGTTGAACGCTGGGGTCCCTCTTGTTTTGCAGGTGGTGAAGTCAACCTCGTAGATGTTGAAGTTTTCTTTTGTAAATCCGTGGTTATCAGCTGTCGGCACTCAGCTTGTTTGTGCCCAATCTTCCCGCAGTGGTAACATTTAATTGTATTGGGCTGCGTAAAACGCATCCGCTTATTATCAGTCCAGTTTTTCTCTTGAATGTTTTCAATCTTATGTTTTCTGAATGAAAATGCTTGTAACTCCTTCTGCAAACTTTGGCGCGTAGTTATTTCCGTTGTGAATGCCATGCGTTGTAGTCGAGTGTCCATTTTTGCCAAATGTATGTGTCCATTTTTGTAAAATATTATTCCATTGGGCCATTAAACATGACACCAAACGATTCGCGTATGCAGCATAAGTTTCACCATCACTTGGCTTATCAGTGCTTAAATTTATTAAAGTAGCGGCAACTGTTTCGGTAGTAACAAATCTCTCAAGGAATAGGCACTTGAATTGTTCCCATGTTATGCCGGGATAAGTGACGCGGGCGAGCCAAGTAGATGCCGCTCCTTTCAAGGCCTTGCTTACAGTTATGATAAGTTGGCTTCCTTCAAGTGGGTTGTCGTTGAAACATAAATCAGCGGTTGCGCACCAGAATTTAGCATATGTATCTCTTTTGTCAGGATCAAACTCAGGTAGCGTGATTTGTGTACTCACATGCGGCGTCTTAAGTGTTTTAATTAATGCACACATTTGCTCATTCTGCATTTTAAACATTAGTCGCCACCGGGTGTCATCTTGGTCATCTTCTTTGTCTGGTTGATATCCCACTTCTGATGACGGAGGAGGAGGAATTGTTTCTTCAGTGACACTGACACTCATTTTATAGGTTTAACAATTTAATGTCTTACACACTTTAATTAGATACTAAACTATCAACTACTTTATAATTGTCAATTATCTTTATTTATCACTATTTACTACCAGCTACTGAATCATGAATTTAATGGACACTACGAAACGTGGGACAGTTCCTCGGCACGCGCCTTGCTTGGGCTCGATCCAGATTTGAACTGCGACTCCCTCCTTGGCCGCCCGAGACTCTGCCGAAGCAATACATAGCTAGATGTATGTGATGCTTGCGTTTGTAGTACCATCAAGTAACATGACCTCTCCGACATATATTCATGCCAAATTACAGCTTTCTAGCTCTAAGGGTCTCTAAGCTAGGTTGCGGACGGACGGGGATATGGCGAAACTATAAGGGTTCGTAGTTTGACTACGGAACCCTAAAAGCCAGCCTTATTTGGTCGGTGACATTGCTAAAACGCACAAAGCAAAATCCACCTTACTGACTTGATTATTGTGAGTGTACCTATAAAGTGCATTTTGCTCCTTATTAAAAATAAATTGACATAATATATATATGGACCCTTTTATTGTCCGAATAAATCGTTAATTGAATACAAAACGGACACAATCCGAAATGAGTCAGTATTGCATTTTAAAATTAGAAGCGGTTGGAATACGATTTTTAATGGAAGAGCCAATTATTTTGGAATGTATTCAATGAGCGAAATAATGTTGAATTTTAATATACCAAATCATAGGCACTGGTAATATTGGTCATGATAATTATGTTATAATGCTTGTGATCTCATATCGAATATGAATGTTGCTTTGTTGCCATCTAGGAGTAACAGCTGTGAGTCATAATAGACACAACCAACCCATTGACAGCACCAGGCGCCGAGTTACCTAAACATTAACATATACCTGTACCAGTACATCATTTCAGTCTAATAAAGATTCAGCGTTTTTTATCGTTATCAAAATGTATAGGATAAGCTTAGACGGTCGTGTCGAGCGCCTACGTCAATTCTAATAATTTTGACAATATTCTAAAATCGCTTTAAATTAGCGTTAAAACTGCTCTAGATCACAGATTTATGTTATAGGTATCCAATTCCTATTTATACTACTGCAGTCTTTCAATGTAACGTAAGTATTTTTCACACTAAAAAAAGAAAGGGTCAGAAGTTCTAGACTCAGTTGCACCCTCGAAATAAAGGTGCACTCGGTGCCCTAAACCACTTGTGAGCAGTGAAAGTAAGAAAGAAAGAAGAAATAAATAAATATTTATTCGGCTATAGTAAAAGATAACAAATATAATTAAATAAAAAACAAAAATGAACTTCTATTAACTATTTCTAAAACAAAAAAATAAATGCACTATACTAAAGCCAAAAAGACCACCAGCGCAGCTTGTAGCTGCGGGCAGAACCTCAGCGCTAGTTTTCAGGATATCTACCTTCTTTTTTTTTGGTCGGCTTGAGTTATATTATATATACGAGTATAAACAACAAATAACAGCTTTCCAGAAAGAATCTCTGAGCTAAGCTGCGGAACGGACGGACGGACGGACATGGCGAAACTTAAGGGTTCCTTTGACTACGGAACCCTAAAAAAGTACCTACCTTCATTAATTATCTACGTAACCACTATAACTCCTATACGTTATTATAATACAACATACCTCCATAAGTGCTCAGCAGGAACGATATTACAAATATTTATAAACAAACAACTAAACGATTAGATCGAAGGTATCGTAGCGACTCGATAATTCCTACAAGTAGGTCTAACCCTTTGTTTAAGACCAGCAGTTATGTGAAATATTTATATGTTGGTTATTTATAAATTAAGCATTGTGGAAGGACCTTATCATAGGGTGTTTGTCTTGGCTATAATAACAAATTACTATTCCTTGTTCGACCTTAAACCATAACTTTAAGACTGTAGGTAATGCACATTAATGCCTTATTGTATAGCTGTAAAGATAGTCAGCTTAACAGTTTTTTATATCATTATGTACCTAAATATTCAACATGTATATTTATATGTACCTATTTATTTAATTTTTATTGCACAAAAAAACGTACAAATGGAGGACCAAATAAATGCCTAATGGCCTTCTCTACTAGTCAAACAAATAATCATACAGAAACTACCAAAAGTTGTGTACTTACCGAAAAATAAAGACAGAAAACAGAGCAAATAACATAATATACATATAAATGGTTAGTTAGTACCTATTTAATGAAATAAACATTGTGTTAATAAACATACTTGACATAAGAGAGGTTAAAACGAGTAACGAGTGTTTTTTGACTTAAGTAGTTAGTTATGCACCGTTGAAAATAAATGAGAAAATGAAAAAAAAATCAATTTCTAACCCGAACTAAGCCTTATCTATCCGTGGTTTGAATAAAGGGTTCGGCCGTTAATCGTCATGAGTTCAGAACTCTGAATGCGGCTGTTTGTTATGATAAACGTAATAAATAAAAAATAAATTTTCTCACCCAACGACCTCTTCTGTATTAAAATAATTCGAGCCGTTTTCCGAGAAACCCTTAAAGCAATACCTTTAACATAGACAAATTCTATACACGTATTTTTTTATGCGATAGAGACAGAAATTCCGGAAGATAAAGTTTCAAAAAGTGGTAAAATTTAGGTATTTCTAGTAAATAGGTTCTTAGTTTAAAAAGTTGAAAAGTTATCCTATTTCCTGGTAGACAAGACTAATGTTCGAAGTAAATATTCGCAGTATCAAAATACTCTAGACACGGTCTATTAAATATCAGAGTAGGTACCTACCTACCTCGCCGAAGTTAAAAAGGATCAATTGTAAGTTTGTAAGCCAATGACCGCCCGAATTTTTACAAAAAACTCACCTCAGGTCAAAACTCGATTAAAATACAATCCTACGCGATGCATCACTCACTGCACTACACTTTGAGTTTGCCGAAAACCGGCAAACAGATCGATTTCTTATCACTGACACTCTTGTTATCACTGGCTGGAAACACTCGAACCATTAATTTTAAAAACACACCAAAAAGTTGGAAGTTTAATTTGAACAGTTCTAATTTTAAATTTAAGTTTTGTTAACGGCCAGTTAGTTTAAAGGTCGCGAGTGGCGACATCGTCTCGCCGCGAGAGTAGGCAATGAACTGGCGGCAAACCGCCAGGCCGGTCAAGTTGTGTCATCTTTTAGCTCGCGCTTTCCAGCTGTCGTGAACTATACCACTGTGCGACGCTGTGTGCAAATTCAGTATGGGAATAGCGGCTTTCAGGTTGTTTAAAATACTCAGTTCTCTTTATTTTCTTTTTTTTTAAGAATTTGTATTTGTTGTTCTATACATTTAAGTATGTTGTTCATATTATCTGTGCCCATAATACAAGGTTAAAGCTTAGTTCAGGCATCGGATTAGGTCTAGGTTAGTTGCATAAATTAGCTATCTTTTAAGTACTACGTCACTTTCACTCGTCACAAAGTTTCGAATAACATTTAAAAGTTAATGTTAATAGGACAAGGTACAAAAGTAATAAGGAGTAAAATTTACTATTCTATTACTTTTTGCATCATAACTTAAATTCAACCTGTGAAGGGGTTCGTGGTTCAATTATAAAATAAAAGTTAAAGCTCCAAAAGAGTACATTCAATATGAGACACAAAATGTTACTTTAAACACTGTATAAGTAATAAAATCGTCAATATACATCTATACAAACATGCAATAGGTTGAATAGAAGAACCGGCGGCCTGACTCCTCCACCCACGTGACACAACTACGTAGGTTGTATACCAATAAAATTCGTAAATAATAATATCTAGCCTAACGTTTATCAAAACGATGAAGCCATAACGTTTATCGCTTCGCAGGCATGTGGGATGTACCACCTAGTCTTAATAATTCTAATTCTTTTTCACATAAGTACATACATACCTTCACGTCTGTAATCCCAGAGTGGGGGTAGGCAGAGCCACAGAATTACCTACAACTCTAAAAACTTGTCGACAATTCTGTAACCACATTTAGCACAATTAGGCAATACTTACCTATAGTGCCCGGCCGATAAGAAGTAAATTCTGACACCTGTCATTCCAGTACAATATAACCTCAAACCCAAGAATAGGTTATATATTGTACTGCGGTGACAGCTGTCAGGATTGACTTCTTAGCGGCCGGGCACTATAAGTATTGTTTATACGTTTAATCCGTGTTCAGTTGGATACAAAATGGCGTGCATGAGCTACTCCTTAAGTTACTTATTAATAAAACCTAGTAAATTGATGCTTTTAAAAGTGGTCGTGGCCTAAAGTTTGCTAGACTAAAAGTACCTGTGAGCCGTGTGAGCGGAAGGATCGAAGAGTTCTCATTCTCAAGTGGTAGCTCTAACCAGCGGGCATAGTATGGCTGCGTCTATATCGCGCGTCAACTGTGGATAAAGCATCCGTCACTTTTTGACACGTGTACTTATTTACGTGTCAGAAGGTGACGGATGCCTTATCCACATTATGTCACGCGATAAACGCAGCCATATTAAGCCACCAGGTGGAACAACGACGTGGGTAACTTGTAGAAAACCGATCCTTGAAGTAAACTTAGGATGGTTTCTCCTCATTACATACTTAAATACATTGAATACCTTTATGACTCAGGAACAAATACTAGAGCTCATCAAACAATTTTTGTTATCAGGCCGGGAATTTCAACAACCTTTATAGGCAGGGTCACTAGGTATACTCACTACCACCTCTAAACGGGTGCAGACCCACCGTACCACTAAACCGTACCACTGACCAAAATTAGTATCATAAATATGAAGTAGGTTTAGGTTTTGTTAGTTCTTCAGCAGGCCCGGAGGGCCAAACTACCCAGAAATAGGAGCTCTGCGACAGCAGAGCTCCGTCGACTCTGTTAAATTCGATTTTAATAGAAATAATTGGTTATAGTAACACCAGTGGTACGGTTTAGTGGTACGGTGGGTCTGTAAGGCTCTAAACGCGTCGGCAAAATTACTGTCAGATAACTGGTGTGCACGGTAGCAGGTGAAAAACTTAAGTAGGTAAATGACCTCTTGCATGTAGGTGTGTACAAAAATAATATAGAATTTTTGTCAAGTTTCAAATATAGAATGTCAGGTCATACAGATATGTCACAAGTGTCACAACTACAATTGCAAGAGGTCATTAAAGTTTTTTATAGCTACCTACGTTATTATGTGTAAAAATCTAGCTAAACTAAGTTGCGAAAACAAATGTTCTAATACTCTTAAGAATACTTAGATGTAATCTTTATAGCCTATTCAGACTGTATGCCAAGGCCAAGTGAAGAACAGTAATTAAACAATTAAATTCAGCAATTGCATAGAATTGTTTTGAAAGAGCCGGTTTACTCATAATATACGAGTATGTACACATATGTTAATTCACTTTCAACTTGTTATGAAATTAGCGTTGGAAAAGTAATTAAAAATAGATAAAGTAGTAATGGTTAGGGACTATGTAGTATAAATAGAATAAGAGATCTTTTCCGCCCCTTTTGGAGTTTCTATTACCTATTGCCGCTCGGGCGCTTAGGGTTGGCACGCAACCAAAAGCCAGTGTTGCGTGATTTAGAGGTTTTCCCTAAAACTTAGAGGTTTTTCTAGGTCGTTGAGGTTTTTTCGAGGTTTCGATGTCACTAAATCTATCTAGGGGATTTTCTGAAGGATTCCCAGAATTCTTACCAATCGTGAATTTCTTCATTATAGACAAATTTTAATGAAACTTACGATTTTGTAGTTAAGTTCAATGTAGCAATAAGTACGTAAACGTAATAAGTTCTAATAAAAACTTGATATCACTTTAGTATTTTAGTAACTGTAAATATTATGTAGCTTGTATGTAATAATCCTTATATTTTAGATAGATATGACATACAAAAATCGTCAGTGGTTTTTTATCAATCGTACTCTAGACACTAGGGGTTTTTTAAATACATCTAGGGGGGAAGGTGCAAAAAAATCTGGTGCCCTGACTAAACCAACTTGGTCCGTCCTGATGTGGTGGCTCGCGGTACGTACAGTCAAGACACGCACACATGCAAACCGCGCGATATACCTTTGCTTGAAGACGAACTACTGTTTATACTGTGACTATGTTCAGGGTCCTACCACCATCTTCACATTGATGTGTTCCATCCACCGTGGGGATAACAACTGGTGAAATGACTGACATATTTGTAGAGGCAATCCATCTCAAGGTGGTGATGGAGGAGAACGGCGACAGCGACTGGGACTTCTGCCCGTGACTTCGTCCACGTATATTTCGAATATAATTCCGAATGCTTGTATTCCGAGCCTTATGTTTCGAAGTCGAAGGTTTATGAAGATTGCTTGTCCATTAAGATAATGAGAACATTGACGAACTTGGTATAATAGAGTCTATTGAAGCAACACATTGAGTTCATAACATCGTTTAACTGACGTCGTAGTATAAGTGAGTAGTCTTACCAAGATGTATTTCGCTAATGTTGAATTTTATTTTAGACAATCACCGTGAACTTATTAAATAATTAATAAACGACCAGCATGACAACGACAATGACAAGGTTCTAAGTGTCCTTAACATTTTTAATGTACAAGAGTATAACAGTAACCTCGAACTTATAGGTGAAAAACTTGTGATGACCTCTTACATGTAGTCGTAATACATCTGTATGAACGATCGACATTCTATATTTGAAATTTGACGTAAATTCCATATTCGGTTTGTAGGTACACAATTACATGCAAAAGATCATTTTCTTAAGTTTTTGACCTATAATTATTTATCTGTGTAAATAATCGTGTAGGTCAAGAATCTGCGTGGGCGCATGAACTCGAAGCGGAGAGACCTGTTTATTTTATTTTTATTTTATTGGAACAATAAATCCACAGCACAAATTACAACAAAGGTTCATTTGTGTTAGGGCGCATTGTTATAATTGTTTAGAAGAAAAAAACGTGTAAACCCAAGAGGGACCTCATCTCGTGGCGGCTACTTGAAATATCGTGAAGCAACCTGCATATTGACATGAGTCAGCTGTATTTTGTAGTTTAAGGATTAGGGTTATAAATAATAAACAATATGTATAAACCTTCTTTATCGCCGTGTGGTTGCCGGCTTAGAATACTGCCCCTCCATTTCTTCCGGTGGAAGTCGTAAGAGGCGGCTAAGGGAATAAAGGCTTTTAGTACTGTTAAGGTCTCCCCAGACCTATCGACGCGGAATCGGCTTGAGCCGGTAAGAAAAAGTTTTATGTCCGTGCAGTAAGAGTGAGAAAGGTATCGCTCGGCTCGGCTCGGCTCGGCGTTGCTAACGGAACGACGTCGTTTTCGATCTTTGCGTGGACATAAAACTTATTCTTACCGGCTCAAGCCGATTGCGCGTCGTTAGGTCTGGGGAGACCCTTAGGCGATGGGTTTGCAATCTGTCCCTAATACACACTGGTAAACATCTTAGCTTGTTTTTGCAAAATGTGGTTACAGAATGAACAACAGGGTTTTGGAGTTGTTGGTAATTCTGTAGCTCCGCCGGTTACGTATCAGAACGCCTAAAATTAATATGCCTAATTTCAAAATACCTAAGGTCGAAATACCTAATTTTTAAAATACCTAACATGGTTACGCCTAAAGATTGAAAGACCTAAGTTTACAATACCTAAATTTAAATCCCCTAACAGACTAAATACCTAATGGATGAAATACCTAATGCATGAAGTACCTAATGAACGATACACCTAAAGTCAATATTCCTATGTACTGAATACCTATTCTTGAAATACCTAAAGTGCACTTGCTGCGACCGCAAATTGAATTGAACGGCCAGCTAGTTAGGAACCTATAAAGTTCACGCGCTAAAATGTGTTTTGTCCGACCGAACGCCGTTTTTGAGAGAACCACACCTCTGACCTGCTGCTAATGTTTGTGTATGTTTTTTTTGTATACCTACCTAATATGGAAAACTAGTTATATTTTCTGATATAAATAATTTAAATTTAATTTCAATATTTGTTAGGTTAGGTTAGAGCTGCGTCAAGGCGCGAAGCGCCATAACTACGCGGAATAGGAGCTCCGCGTAGCGGAGCTCCGTCGACTTGTTCGTATACTTCTTTAACCGACTACAAACAAGGAGGAAATTCTATGTTATGTAAAGAAGTATACGAACAAGTCGACGGAGCTCCGCTACGCGGAGCTCCTATTCCGCGTAGTTATGGCGCTTCGCGCCTTGACGCAACTCTAACCTAACCTAACCTATAAATAAAGACGAAATTGACCTAATTTAGCAGATTAGTTTGCATGACCTTGATTTAAACTTATAATAATGTATAAATTAGTTATACCTAGAGGCTCTAAGCATGGATTTGTATGTTGAACTTGGAAATGTCTACTTTTGGTATATCATCCATGAGGTATTTCATCCATTAGGTATTATACACTTAGGCGAAATTACCGTTAGGTATTTAAAAATTAGGTAATTCAACCTTAGGTATTTTGTCATTAGGGAAATCAATTTTAGGTAAATCATCCATTAGGTATTTCGTCCATTAAGTATTATTCACTTAGGCGAAATGACCGTTAGGTATTTTAAAAATTAGGTATTTCGACCTTAGGTATTTTGAAATTAGGCATATTAATTTTAGGCGTTCTGATACGTAACCGCTCCGCCAACCCCACTCTGGGATGAAGGCGTGAAGGTATGTAGGTATGTATTGTCAATTTAATACTTGTTCTTATAACCAGTTATGACTAATTTTAGGTTCTGGTCCTACTCACCCCTTAATCCCTACTCACTCCGTTTTACGGTACTCACTTAGTTTTATCAGTGTCATACATGTATATTGTCTATTTTACTTAAGGATTAAGAAGTAAGAGGTTCGTCGGTCTCGGTACAAGAAAAGATGGAATAGGTATTATTTGTCCTGAAATATCATTCATTGGCCTGCTACCGAGGGAACAGCAATATACGCGTTCGGATCCACGTGGAAAAGCTAGTATTTGATGTAAATTATTACCACTACACTAAACCAACTAAGTACCTAATCGCGTTTTACACAAATTCCATCAACGGTGTAATGGTAAGGCAATTAGTTTCATGGTTTAACGAATATACTTTCGGGGCCGGCTTCTGTGATTTTCATATAAATCGGACCCGATATTGATATTCTTGGCCCTGATTAAGTGGAGAAGCCTCACATTTGGGTACAATGGCCGTTTAACATTCATCTGTCCTTGGGAACCTCCTCAGTCTCGATGAAGGGGTAGGTTTACTTACTTACTTACTAATCTCATCTAATCTTATTTTGGGGAGGGGGGATCCCGGCAAATATGACGTATTTTTTTTCCCGCTAAAAACAGAGTAAAATTGCAAAAATATTGGGTTAAGTTAAGTAAAACATGTTATTTCACTAAAATATAGGCAAATCTTACACAATAATATATACGGTGTTTTTTTTTAGAATAACTCCAACGCATTTACTCTAGTAACACACGTTTTGAAAAATCTCACGTGAGATTGGGAATTGGGGTTGTGCCAAATCTCATAAAATCTCACCAGGCCTTACGTAATAAATGGACGTCCCCAAACTTTGTTTGTGTTGATGTATTTACTTTCTTTACATAATAATAAATAACTTGCGCAAGCGACTTCGATCGAGAACAGAATGCAATTAAGGTCCGTTACTCGTATTGATTGCAAGCGCGTGCCGCGGCGTCAATAAAATGCACAACGGACAAACAAACTGATTGTCAGAAGACATGATCGATTGATGATTTATACATAAATTGCATTCCTAGCATTGTCCTTACTCATCTAGGTACTTCAGGGTTAGCTGGAAGAAATCCCAATTAGGGATACGTTCGCCCTTGTACATTAGTTTCATATTAATATTGTAATATTGATATCTTCGTGCAATAAAGAGTTTACATTCATTAATAATCTTGACCAAGATATAAGGCAATAAAGACTTGTTCCTATTATTCATGACTTTTTCAAAGCTTCCATAAAGGCTGATTTATGTAACAAACAGTTGCCAAAAATATATTTTTTAATAGCTATAACACTACCCGGGATATAAAGCAACAAAGATTTGTTCCTATCTCTTTCTAGCAAAACAGAATTTAACATGGAGATTATATGGCCGACCTGTTACATGACGTCATAGTGCATGTCGTATCTCTTTGTCTAATCGCTGTCTTCCGTATTTCTTGCCTGATTTTAATTTTAATTTCACTTTTGGTGATCAATTCAAATTTTTTAAGGTATTTTCATA
This sequence comes from Acleris laterana, assembly GCA_963966035.1. Taxonomy (NCBI): domain Eukaryota; kingdom Metazoa; phylum Arthropoda; class Insecta; order Lepidoptera; family Tortricidae; genus Acleris; species Acleris laterana. The sequence continues at coordinate 17,338,056 of OZ014443.1, forward strand.
TTTTATTGAGAAATGAGATTTAGATTTTATGTGGAAGAAGCGAAAGAAATTTGTCAAGATCGTAGCAAGTGGAAAGAAGTGGTCTCTGCCTACCCCTCTGGGAAACAGGCGTGATTTAATGTATGTATGTATGTATGAGATTTAAAAAATCCATGCATGTTCACTTCACAACTACTACTGACTAGACAGAAAACAAAGCACAAAGTACTTACTTAATGATTTAAATTTCCGTAACTAGAACATGTGGCAAATTGTTAAGTATTACGTGTGTGAAATTACAAGTTCGCTAATGGTATAATGCCTAGTTAAAGATTTTGCGTCAAGGAGCCATGATTTTTTACATTTTATGAATACCTACGGTGTTTTGTTTTCAAATCCAAAAAATTAAGTATTTTTTTCTGGACTGACTAACAAATTGACTGCTGTATCATCTGGCCCTAGACAAGATACATTTGGCGTTCGTTATCGTTATAGAAAATAGAATTGACGTAAGCTATCAAACGTCAACTCCATACATTTCATTAGTTTTCGAAAATTGTTAATGTGAAAATTGTTCACGCTAGTGAAGCAACTTGTCTATCACTGGTAGTAGGTAAATGATGATGAAGTCTAGGAAATGGACGTGCACTGGTGGACGTTAGTACGTGTCCATGGACACGTTACTACTGCTTTTCGGAAGAGAATACCAGGCAAAGTAAATTATTGTACCATGACTTACTCGATCTTAATTTGTGTGTAATGTTAGTGTCACTCTGCTTATTATTTTTTATTTTTGTCAATTGTGTGTGTGTTTTGTAGTACGCAAATAAACGTTTTATCTATCTATCTATCTATCTATCAAAGGTAAAAGTTTGTACTCGGGCTCGGGGTTATTAAACGCCTGCGTTGACATAAACTACCTCGCTCCGTAAAAGATTTTGCTATTACTTTTAAAAAGTTCAAAAACTATAACCCAACTACCGCTACAAGTTGAAGCTTCGCTAATTCTTGTTCTTACTGCGTATTACAAAACTGAAGGCTGCCTGTCATACAATATTCAGTAGCAAATGCACCAACATATAAAAGGGGAAACACCAATTACAACACAGTTCCACATAAGCCCTAGCTGAATATTCTTGGTAAAAATGCTTATAGACTACGACGAGAAGTACAAGTACTCTATTTGGGCGCTGAAAATTAACCGATCATACCCAACAGTGCGTAAAGATGGCAAATGGCTCGCATCGTTCATCGTCCTCCACGGGATGGTTTTCATTTTATTCTGTTTCTTCATCAACAGTATACTCAATCACGATCTGAAGGACGACAACTTCTCAGTCGCGTGTACCAACGGCATATTCTCCATTTTATTCCTCTCTTTCACTTTCAAATACCTTATTCTCCTCTACAAACAAGAGGACATCATTCAAGCTATCGATAAAGTCAAGGCCGACTACGAATTCGCGAAGAATTTACCGCCAGATGAGCTGGCGATTCTCATGAAATATATGAACACTGCCGCTTGGGTGACAAAAATGTGGCTTTTAGTATGTATGGGTACTTTTTCTGTTTTCCCTATGAATACATTATGTCGTACTGTGTATTACTACGCTATCGGCGACTTTAGGTTGGTCCCTATGTACGAAATGACGTACCCAGCGGTTATAGAGGGGCGCAAAGATACAATGACCATGTATTTGTTACTTTTAGTTTGGCAGATTTATTATGGCTTGTATACATTACTTATGTACGTCGGATTTACTCCTTTGGGGTTGATATTCATGTTACATGCGTGTGGGCAACTAGAGATTGTGAAGTATAAAATTGGTAATTTGTTTGCCGGGGAACGGTATGATCCTGTTGAGATACGGGAGCGGCTGAAAATTATTGTGAAGCTTCTGCAGGAAGTTTTAAAGTAAGTACCTATGACTTGTAATATGAATTCTGTTCTACGCATTTTATTATCTCTGGTTATATCTATAACATAAAACACATCTTAACGGACATTTTGTCTCTATACGGTATTTTTATTGTTTTTAACTCGGCCAAGTAAATAAGAGCTATCCTAACGTGGACATTACGATAGCATCAATCAATCAATCAATCAAATCGTTTATTGCTGGAAAGTGAGTACAAAAGGTGGTACATAAAATGTTTTGATCTGTCACAATCTGCTAGTATCTAGCATGCAATATAAAATAATTCTTATAACTAAATACCTAGTAATGACTAGTTAAATAAACTTAACTTTCAACGTTAAATAAATTTATACGTACAATTTATGTTATTATTAATGTATTGGCACATCAGGTATTACAAATTGTCATTAATATATTCATCTATCGAATAGAACCCTTTCTTAACCAAGTATCTATTTAACAATCTTTTAAACTCTACAATATGATTAAGTACATTCTCTAATTTCATTTGGCAAGCTGTTGTAAATCCTTGGTGCCATTCCTATAATACTTTTGGATAAGAGAGCTGTATTCATGGAGATGGCACGAATTTTATTGCGGTGTCGTCCGCTGTTGAAATTCTGGAATAACCCTGCATTACTTTTAACAAAAACAGCCACTTCATAAATGTACACAGAAGGAAAAGTCAAAATATTTAAATTATTGAAATGTGGTTTACAAGATTCTGTAGATAGTAGATTACACACGGCACGCAAGCATTTTTTTTGGGCTTTAAAGATAAGGTCACGATCAGTTGAGTTGCCCCAGAAAATAACTCCATATCGAAGCGTCGAAGACACGTATGCATGATATGCTGTTAGTACAGCTGACTTATTTACTATCTTATTTAACATGTATAGTGCATATGAATATCTATTTAGTTTAACACAAACTTTTTCAATGTGAGCTTTCCATGTCATATTACTGTCTAGAGTGAGGCCTAAGAATTTAGTAAGATTCGTTTCTGATATTACATTATTTTTATGAGTTATTTTAGCGGCAGGTATAATACTACTTTTCTGATTAAAGTTCATGATACAGGTTTTACTTAAGTTAATTTTTAAGCGGTTTACGTCTAGCCATTTTGCAATTTCTTCTAAAGTTGTACTTATTTCTGATTCATACCTATTACCTTTAATATCATTAAATAGGATGGTGCTGTCGTCCGCAAATAGGACCATCGTGTTATTAGTAATCTTGGGCAGATCATTAATATACACTAGGAATAATAAGGGCCCTAGAATACTACCTTGCGGAACACCACGTTGAACTGTTTTTGGCTGTGAAGAAAATATGGTTTCTTTTTGAGTATTGCAACATAATTGAGATATTTGAGTAATTTGTTTCCTATTACTCAAATATGATTTAAATAGTTCAAGAATGTTACCCCTGACTCCATATTGATACAATTTATTTATTAAAATTTTATGGTCTACAAAATCGAAAGCTTTAGTTAAATCCATGTACATTGCAGAGACTGGCAATCTTTTATCCATATTCATAATAACTTTCTGTATTAATTCAAAGATTGCCATGTTAATACATTGATTTTTCCGGAACCCCTTCTGTTCTTTAACTAACAAATGATTAGCATGTCAAAAGCAATTAGAATAGATCCTCTGGTCCGTTTAATGTCATATTAATCCTAACTTTTTTTACATTACGTATGGTGATAGAACTGACTGACATAGTAAAACTTGAATGAATGGAAGTAAATAGTCAAGTCGATATCTATACATACCTATTTGGCAAAACCTTTTCTGTCAAACTAGTCGATTAATTTATGGGTTATGGTTGTAATTACTAATTATTATTATTATTTCAGTTACGTGGATCATTTAAGGAATACATTCACTGTAGCGTACGAGTTGTACATGAAGGCGACTATTATCGTGCTTCCTATAGCTCTGTACGAGAATATACAGGTGATAGCATAGTGTATCTATACATATATCGTTAGAAGAAATTTCTAATGTTGTAAGGGACAAACGCCCACTTTTCAGAAGGGCCAAAAAAAATTTTTGTTTCTATGATAGCTTGGTAAATTCTCATCCCATTAGAATGATGTGGAGAACTTTTTAAACACCTTTTTTTCTACACCAAACTATTGATTGGATATCTATAGGTTTAGGAAATATTGTCCCTAGCGCAATAAAATTTAAATTGAAAATGTGCGTTACGACTATAAAAAAAACTTGCTTTATCTGGAAAATATGTTACTTACACCCTAAAAACTATTTACAAAAAGGAGGAGCGACCCAGCGACGGTCATGGCTTCATATTATATTGAACCATGCTGTGTAATGGGAATAAGTTAGGGAATGCAATTTGACCAGTTATAAGACATTTTTGTATAAAAATTACCGGTTAAAACCGGTTGCATTGCCTAGAATAAGTAAAGTAAGGGAAATTGATTACTAAGCCACTTTGGACTGTGTCATACTGACGTTATCATTTCAAAGGTAAAAGACTAATGATTTTACTTACAAATCTTACAATGTCACTTTGACATTGTCTGAAATGGTCTAGGAATCAATTTACCTGTTCTTTAACAAAACGATTATCGTAATTTAAACGGTACTTATCAATCATGTTTATCTGTTAGTCCTTCAAGCAAGGCCACCTGAGCGTGGAGTTCATGACGTTCATCATCGCGGGAGGGATCCTGTTCTTTGCCCCGTGCTACTGCAGCGACCTGCTCATGGAGAAGGTATCCCACAACATAATTTATAACTTCAACCAGCCTCAGACACTTTAAGTTCAGTCTCGAGTCAAGTGTAAGTACATAAATTTATGAAACGTTCAGAGAAACTAATTATCCGTGTTCTAATACGATGAACTGACTTTAACTTGGATTATATCCGTATTCTAGGTCTATTAGATCTAATAGTAAAGGTCGCAATAAATTCATGGGTGTTGAATTTTATTTAATGCTAAGCACGGACCTAAAAACTGCCCTTTTGCATGCTTCACTCATGATTAGCCGAGGTTACGTCCGTATTTTTTTTAGGTCCGCGATGTTAAGTAGGTATCTAGAACATTTCTGTATGCTAACTAACTGGTGGCCATTTTACTGGATCCGTGAACATTTAAATGTCAATCTTATGGTTTTTTCTAGATATAGGTTTGGCAGCTAGTAGGCAGGTTTACGAGGAAAGTTTATGTTAGAAATAGTATTTTTAAAACTCAAGTTCGCAGCAGTTATTTTGTTACTTTTGTGGCTGAAGTATATTTTTATATGTTGTTTGTTTTTTCCCTAGGGTCATGATGTCCGGTTTGCAGTGTACGCCAGCGGCTGGGAGTCGTATCCGGACGTCAGTATGCGCCGGACACTTGTGATTATGCTTTCTCGTCTCGAGAGAGACGTGGCCATCCGGACTTTATTTCGGACGCTTAATCTGGATGCCTTCGCCGAGGTAAGTGACCACCTGGCATGGGGCCTATATGGTACCTTCCTTGGTCATTCACTTTCGCTGTCCGGATATAGAGTTAACCATGGTTAAATGTATAAAAACGTTTATTACAGTAGTTTTATCCTACGAAAGCGGTTTTGCCATTCTTGTAGTTGTAACACGTATAGACACGCACACTACGGCGTCGCTTAGCAACGACTCAGAGACAACGAGCACGACGTGCATCTACACACACAAGTCGCTCATTGAATGCAAAACGGACACATTCCAAAATAATTTGCTCTGCATTAAAAATCTTATACGAATGGATTCTAATTTTTAAATGCAACACTGACTCATTTTGGAATGTGTCCGTTTTGTATTCAATGAACGAAGTAAGTATCGTAAACCCATTTTTCGCGAGATACAACAACTGTATAAAACTTTTATACGCTAGAAGCGTAAATTGACAAATCGATTCGAACTTAATTACATCTCATTCTATTTAATTGTATAACAATAGTCCGTGTTCGATTTTAAGAAAATGCTATAGTTTATTAGAAAACATGATTTTGGGGTCGTCTGGCACAAAGGCCACCTGATGGTAAGTGGGTTCTGCTAGCCATAGACACGTGCATTCTGAACACTGCAATCTTTACATACCTATATTAAATACACTCTACCTCTCTTTACTCATCTTTACTTAAAAGGAGTCATCGGCCGGGATGTGATTATGATATTTACTTATGTAAGCAGAAACAAATAAAGATATTTTATATAATACACACATACATACATTAAATCACGCCTGTTTCCCAGAGGGGTAGGCAGACACCACTTTTTTCCACTTGCTACGATCTTGACATAGTAATTGCCTTTTATATATAGGTACTTATAGATAGTGTTCAGGGGTGTGATTCTCTCAAGAAGCAAAGGTGAACGAATGGACGAGTGATCTCCAAGCGGCGAGATTAAGTAGTCCGGTCAGTGCGAACAAAACACATTGTAGCGCGTGCATTTTCAATTTAGCAGCATGGTTCCTGCCGATGGATCGAACGTATAAGGCTGCTCAATTGAAAATGCACGCGCTAAAATGTGTTTTGTTCGCACTGTTCACCTTTGCTTCTTGAGAGAATCACACCCCAGGGCGTAACTTACGCCTGAAGTAAGGTCGACTGGATCAAATTATCTACGAATTCTTGACAAATCCAAATTAAACACAATACAATGTTTTTAAGTTTCAAACACGAATCTCGTTTAACAAGAATTCGAGTCATACCCTTCAAAAACAGTGTAACTTTTTTTTCGAGACCTCATATTTTTTATAGCAATACCGTTATACCTACTTATCGAAATTTTATAGGATTTACGTCAGCTGCCTGACAGTCGCGTCGAACGCTTACACCAATTTCATAAATTTTGGCAGTTTTCGATAACCGTTTTGTTTGATCAGTAGTTAAACTAACTAATGGTTAAAATTCGAAAAAGGAATTGAAAATTTGACACATTTCCAATTGAAGTTTAACAATTAGTTAGTGTAACTACCTACTGGGTACCTAGTAATTCTCTGAACAACGATGGTCGAACGGACGGACGGAAAATGTGTTTTGTTCGCACTGACGGGACTACCTAAACTCGCCGCTGCTATTTCGCTCGTTCGTCCGCCTGTCCGTTGTTTTTAAGAGAATAACACCCCAGATCAACTGTTTCGAATGTAAACTTACTATTTCTGTTCCAGCTGATTCACCAGTCATACGCCCTCTTCAGCGTGATAAATGCAGCTTGGGACTGAATGCGCTCAATTGCGCTCGATCTCGTCCAAACAACTTGTTGCACCAACCACTTAATGTAGCTATCGAGCACTATCTTGGATCACTTTTATCTGATGATTTGTTTCCAAGCTTATTAAAGATATTACAATAGTTGTACGTTTTAATATCAACAAACGGTTCGTCGTTATCCATCCATTTGGTATCGATTGCTACTGTAAAAGCAGTTTCTTTGAACTACGATTGTGCCTTATCAAAAAAAAACCGGTCAAAATACCGGTGTCTTTATTTTATTACGTATTTGTTTGGCATCCGAAAAAATGCCTGACGTCGTGTCCGAAAAAGCCGACCGGCCGCATCGAGATTTCAGAACGTAATTATACAAAATTATCGGAAATAGGTAATAGATTTGAGTCGTCCACTAACGGAACTTGGTGCTAAGTAATTTTTCTAGTAAAGAAAACTCCCCTACGAGCCGAGCGACTGCATGGCAAAACAAAAAAAAAAACCCTACTCGAGCGCATCGTGTGATGTGCTTAGCATGTACCTATTCGTAGTTGTGTGTAAAAGTAGGTACCTACAGTCTGTGAGCAGTTAGGAGATGCTACGGTTTTCTATATTTCTCTCACTCGCTCTTAATAAAATCGTATGAGAGTGAGTGAAAAATAAGTACAAACACGAAGCATTCTATCGCACTATAAGTGTCGAAGCTACATTAAAGGAAAATAAAATTATATCAACACAATTTTTGATTACCTACATTACCTTCTAAGGTAAGTAGATACGAACAGAACACTCGATGTCGATAACGGTTTACGTAAGTGATTATTGTTAATTATTACAATAAAATGAATTGTTTGATAACGTTTTGATAAGTCAATGATTTGGACCATGTTTCAAGGTTTCTTGGAATAGTGGTTTTAAAACAGTTTATTGGACGTTACTTTCTTCGTCGCCGCCATCGCCGGTTAAGATTTTTGTCATTTAATTACGTTAAAAGGTATACTTAATGATAATTATAAGGGGATAGTAATGTATAGAATCAAATTCAGTAAGTAACTACTCGTACTTTGGTTATTTATCGAATATTTCCGTAATCTATGACATAATTATCTAGGTATGCCCTGATGTTGATGTAATCACTTGATTTGCATCTAACTTGAAATATACCAACTACATCTTTTTTTTTACATTTCGTAAACTTACCCTTTACCCGGCACCAGGAGCTCAGCAGGCCCCGCATTGTCCACCACGACAACAGATTGTTCCGAACTTTCCGTCACATTCACTGAGTCCTGTTGCGTCATTTTGACTTCCTAAATCACTGGAATCTAAACACAATTTACGAAATTAAAAAAATAATCTGCTTTAAAAATCAAAACGTCAAAGCAGAGTATTTTTTAGAAACACGCGGTAACTTCGAAATTCGAACGTGGGGTTTGACACTAGTTTTTTTTTAATTTTTAATGGGGACGTGGCAATGTCTTACAAGGAGTTACAGCCAAGTGGACGAGCGAATGTCTTTATCTGATATAGACGAATAATCCTTTATTTTGTTATCGTTATCGTTAATTGCTTGATTTGCGCCAATAATTTGAATTCCCTCTTGATGACTGATTGCTGCGTTAAGCGCGTATCAAGGATGTTTGATTAATATTACTGGAATTTGTTAGATACGTACTCTAATCCTAGATTTTGACTGCACTTGTCTATGGAAATGAGGAAACAAATGATGTAATTAAATACAATGCATTCGACTTTAAACAATAATTTTCTTGTAGTTGAAGTTTTATTTTTGTGCGGCGTGGCGTCTGACATTTGTTGACTCAATTGTTCAGTAAGCGGTTGTATTTGTCTGCAATATTTTACACGTTCTCCTTGGTTCTACTCAATATTATTTAATTCGGATAGGTAGGTTGCTTCTGTCTGATCAAACACTCACATAATAGCAAGTTAAGAGTATGTAAATTAAAACGACCAAATATTTGACTAAATACTCTTTGAATACCTACAATCGGACACTTCCAGTAATTTATTGGCAAATGGCATAGCGTTTATTCGCTGTTGAACCGACCTATTGACAACAGAAAAAAAAAATATAGGGGCCCAATTTACTTTTAATTGATCGTCCAAAGTAAAGAAAAGTACTTAACGTGATATATCTTTAACTGTCACGTAATTTAATCTCGGGAATGATACAGGGCACGCCCTCTGTGCTAGTTTTTGTGTACTACAATAGTTTAGTTCTACTCGCCAGTAGAGGGCGTACCTAATCAAAAAAAGATTTTTAAACAGTACTTGAGTTTTTTTTTTCTAACCGAGTAAGACATTTGGATAATTAATAATAATAAAGATATTGAATTAAAATTACCTATCATAATAATTATTTATGAATAGTTTAGTGCCTTAACTATTTTATGCTATTTTCCAACAGAGGGCCTATGCATCCAGGAAATCTTCTATGTTCACCCAGAACAATTGTATAATTATTATATTATATCTACTTATAATATTGTTAGTAGTTTCTTAATCTTAAATGTTATTAAAATACACTCATACTATTTACAAGGAGCATGTTGTCCTCAACAACCTTAAGTGCTTGATTTTAATCTTAAGTTGACTACTACAAAATTCTTAAAAAACGTTGTAATACCTGGGCCCTGTGAGGATAAAGCACATAAGGTGCTTAAACTTACATGAACTCAACACAATTGAGGGGTTAGAGTATGTTTAGAAATACTTATTAGCTCTGATGTGTATTCGATGGCGAAGTTAGTTACCAAAGACATGGATTAGCATCGCCCTCTGTCTTAGTTTTTACATACTCATTATTTTATGCTACTCACCAACAGAGGGCGCACCCAATCAAAAAAATATTGCTTGCTAAGTGTTCTTCATATAATAGATACGTGAAATAGAAATTAGGTAATAATTGTATCGTTTAGTGTCAAAGGATCGCTTATTTATTAATTATTTAGGCTGTTTTCCAGTATTTGATCCATTATAATAGAAATATCAGATTTATCCGTCCTTTTCTTTTGGCACTTCGGGAGTCCGAAATATTTTTATTCCTATTAAGCATTTCGTTGCTTAAATACAAAAGGGCCACAAATCAAAATGTGTTTGTGGTTCATTTAAATTATGAATTGTATATGCTTTAAGTTTTAAATCAAACTATATCTGTTTTTATTTTGTGGCGCTTATGTATTTAAGCAGCGATTTGTTTAACTCTATCAAATTAAGAAACTAATTATTTTGTAATACTCTTTATTAATTTAAAATAGTTGGGTACAAACTTATATAATCAAGTAAAAGAACTGGAAAGGTGGAACGACAATAAGATCCACCGACTACATAGCAGACTTAATATTTAAAAAAGCCGTAAATTTTAAATAATTCCTGGTTTCTTTTTTATTTTCTAAGAAATGGGAATGATTTATATGTATATACAGGAAGTAAAATCCTAGCCAACCCTCTTTTTTAACTTGACAGGACAAAATGATATGAACACATATATCTTATGAGCTTATTATGACCTTAACAATAAATTACGTTATAAAACCTTACGTTACTTGCAGTGGCTCAAGCTTCATAAATTTAAGAATATTTTTCAAATTTATGAAACAATGCCTTTTATAAATTTAACCTAAATCTCAATATATAAAAAAACAGCTTTTTTTTGTCATGTTTCATAATGAGATACAAGAAAGTAAAAGGTTAAGTATATGAACTTAAAGACCCGTAAGTGGCTAAATGAGTTCCAACCGGCAGCATACTTTAAAAAAGAAATCTAAGATAGCATTTTTTTTTAATACGGAATATTATTCAAGTACGTATTATCTGTTATGTTGCACGATAAACTGGTTAAGTTTTTTTTGCCGGATATTTTGCTAACTCAGTCCGTCTATTAAGACTGCGCCGAGCGTACGCCGGATGTACAGTGGCGCCCTATTATTGTGTTTTCTAATAAACTAAAGTATTTTCTTGAAATTGGTCGGTAGGTTTTTGCACTACAAATGAAAACACAACTTACAGCTAAACGGAAAAAAGTGGCCACCCTTTCCCGTTAAGCTGACTACTCTAAGGATAATTGCTATTAAAGTTTGTTACGTATCCCATAAATTGTATTTTTACTTGCTCTACAAAAACGTATCGTATGATTGCAAGGAAATTGTTTAGTTAATTAGAAAACACAATAATAGTAATGAGGGCGTCACTGGACGCTCGACGTTTGCTCGGTGCAGTCTTAATGAACTGTATTTATTGGCTGTTGAGTAGTCGCATCAACTGGTTTAACTGGTATGCTTGAGTTTGTGACTATCGCGTCTTCCCTCTGATACAGGTAGCTGGTTCCAGGAGTGGTAGTGCTCTGGGAATATGGACTGGAAGAAGTAGCTTGGCCGTAACCGCTGGCTTGGTTGTAAGTTTGGCCTCGGTTGTTTTGGCCGTATGAACTTTGCCCGCGCGACGGTTGGTTGTAGGAGTCTCGTGTGTCCAAAGAGTTTACTCCACTGAAAAAGATTGAGGTTTTTATTAATTGCAGTCTATGGCAATATTACAAGCAGTTAGGATGATCAATTTAAACATCTGGTTAAGAGTAACTGACTCAGACGAGAATTAAAGTCACAGCCACTTAGGTGATAAACTTAGTTAAATATGTGTCAGGGAAATTGCGTATACTCGTTCTCCTACTCTATACCAGCTGTAAATTTCTCCTAGTAGCCAGTATTTAAGGATTACAGTCGTACTCAGAGACATCTTTAGAGACAGTTAACTCGTTCCTTTTTCAAAATGATGAAACGTCGTCACTGGAACGACCAACGGCTGAACCCTATATTGAAACCGCGGACAGATAAGGCTTGCTTCGGGTTACAATTTGACGTTTGTCCATACGAAATGTGTCAAATTTTATCCGCAGTAAGCCTATCTATCCGCGGTTTGAATATAGGGTACGACCAACTGTTAACTACTACTTTTTAATTCATAAAAGCATCATATGTAAACTGTCATCGTGGTTACTATTCATGATACTATTGACAACCAAACTGGTTCTCACCGCGGCTCACAGCCGCGGCTATACATCGAGATGCAAACCCCGTGACCATGACGATTGCTTTATCGCCATAATGTAGTAATCCATTTAGTTAAACACAGAACACGTTTGGACCTATATCTAAACTTTATGAAACCTCACCTCTGGTCCCTGTAAGGTCGTCGTTCTCCCACGCTTTGCCAGCCGCTAGGCCGACCATAGCTTGAAGCCAGGTCCTGACGGTACCCGGTATCAGGAGCATAACCGGCGCCAGCGTAAGGGTCTCGGTAGCCAGCGGCAGCGTAAGGGTCTCTGGCGCCAGCGCTCGCATATGGGTCCCTGGCACCAGCGCTAGCGTATGGGTCCCTAGCGCCAGCAGTAGCGTAAGGGTCTCTGGCGACAGTGCTAGCGTAAGGGTCTCGATAGCCAGCGCTGCTGTAAGGGTCGCGGGTACCGGCGCTCTGCCAGCCGCTGCTTACTTCAGGCCTGCTGTTAAATAAATAATAAGAAATGAGGAATAGGCTTACGAACCCAAATTTGATTGACGTAACCAAGCGTTTATTTCAGTTCCATACACTTTGTCAATTTTCGAAAATCATTTACGATAGCGTTAAGTAACTTGTCTAGCTCGCAGACAGTCTAATTTTAAATGTCATACATACATACATACATAAACTCACGCCTTTATTCCCAGAGTGGGGTAGGCAGAGCTACAGAATTACCAACAACTCTAAAAACTTGTTAATAATTCTGTAACCACATTTTGCACTTTTAGGCTAAGATGTTTACCAGTGTATTAGAATTTAAATGTCATATTACTAATATTATATATGTTATATTATCATTGTATATGAGTAAGTTCGTATTATTGGAATGTTGGTACTTATACTTAATCACGCTACGACCACTAAACACATCGGGATGAAACTTGACACACATGTAGGTTAGGTCCTGGAATAGGACATATAATAGTTTGTATCCCGGAAAACTGGACAGTTCTCGAGAGAGCGGCGGTAATACGACTTCTACGCGGACGGAGTCGCGGGCAAAAGCAAGTAGGGTGATGGAACCAGTAATGGACAAGCCATCAATAGTGGACACTTGATTCTTATTTTATTTGTAAAGACTGCGCCGAGCAAACGCCGAGCGTCCAGTGGCGCCCTCATTACTGTTATTGGGTTTTCTAATTAACTAAAGAATTTCCTTGGAACCAAACAAAATGTGTTTGTAGCGCAAGTATAAACACAATTTATGGGATACGTAACAAACTTTAATAACAATTACCCTTTGAGTAATCAGCTTAACGGGAAAAGGAGGCCACTTTTTTCCGTTAAGTTAATAAGTCGAAGGTGAATTGTTATTAAACTGTATGATATACCCTATAAGTTGTGTTTTCATTTGTAGTACAAAAACATTTCATTAAATTTCAAGAAAATACTTTAGTTTATTAGAAAACACAATAAAAGTAATGAGGGCGCCACTGTACATCCGGCGTACGCTCGGCGTAGTCTTAAACAACAATCAATTTAGGACCGCGTAAAATTTGAATTTAAAGTGAAGTGTCCATTACTCGTGCCTGTCAGCTAAAAGTGTCCATCATTGGTGCCGTCACCCTGTGTTCTATTTCTAAATTCTAAGTTTAAATTTATGCCAAATTCACAAGTTAAACTAAACAGATGTATTAAAAACAAATGAAAAGTTATCAGCGGCCTCACCCATACTCCGGCCTGGCCCATCCGCCGGCGCCAGCGTCAGGCCTCCCCGAGGCGAAGTAGTAGCCCCGGCCACCGGCGTCCCATCCCGCCTGTCCGCGATACGTCTCGTCCCACGGCCTGAAACTGACCACAATATTCCTAATATAGGTGATTCTCTACAAGTCGACGGACCAATTGTTAACTAAAGTCGCCGTCAATGAACTTGTGAACGATGTAATAAAATTAGTACTGTATGACACATAACCTCAAATATTCACCAAGCGTGTTTTTATTAAAAATAACGTATAATTAATAGTTATTTCATCCTAAACTTAATATGAAAATAATGATCTAGTGTATAAATCATTGCAAAGGATTCACTTGATCTTTAAAAGCACTTGACTATCGAGTAATCATATGGTGAATTGGTGTGTTTACATCTTTTGCTAGTATTATTGACGGCGACTTTAGCGAGTATAAGTTGTCACAATAAACAATACTTTAAATTCGGCCGTGCATTAAATTCGGTAGCTTAGAATAGTAAAAAATACATGATTGGATATGGTTGTTTTCCTCTTTAAGACTGCACGGAGCGTCCAGTGGCGCCCTCATTACTATTATTGCGTTTTCTAATAAACTAAAGTACTGTCTTGATCTCGAAGAATGTTTTTTGTTGAACAAATGAATACATAATTTATAGAGTACCTATTAGCTTACTAACAAAACCTTACTTGAGCGTTCAGTGTGTATAAAGCATGTGTTCGTGCGTGTTTTTTGACTTTAGTCGTTCGACGCTTGTTTTGACGTAGCTCCACAGAGCGGCTATTGCTTAACGCACTCGCAATCGCAATGGTTTTCATTTTGAAAATCGAAAGCTTGTCTGCATACAAAATGAAAACAATTGTTCCGCTTTGAAGCCAATTGAGATTGCGAGTGCGTTAGGCAATAGCGACGCAGGTTTAAAATTGTCGGTTGAATAATGCGACATTTATAACCAACGACGCTGCATGCTATGAGTGTCTGTGGGTATGTGTGTCTGTGGCATTGTGGCTTCCAAACCGTTGGACCGATTCGAACGCAGTTAAAAAAAACGGGATTTGTCTAAGCTAGGTTTAATCTTGTGACTCTACATAAGTATACGGTAGTCTATCTGGCGAAATTACTTCTCAAAATCTGACACGCTTAATATGACAGCTGTCATCGAAGAACAAACTAGGTATACTGGATGACAGCTGTCTTATCCTATTAGATTAGTTGAGATTTTAACAAGGTATTATATTTTTAGCGAGTAAATAGATATAAGTACCTACTAATTTTATTCAAGTGTACCTACAGTAATTAGAAAAACTTAACATAATCTAATAAAAACGTTCTCGAATCCATTTGGATCCGGATTTCTGAACGTACGCTCATATGATAGAGTACCAAAGAGATTTAATCTTTAGCTACATTAACAGATCAACGAACCTAAAGTACTTACAGACCAAATTAACCTACAAAATATTAAACAGTTAACGGCAAAAAAACCCTATAATTCCACGACCTTCTCAATTTGAAATTGGAACACCCAGGAAACAAGTTCAACAACCGTATGGGGTACTCAACCGGTGGTCAGCCAGCCGAAAAAACATGGCGGAAAAAAACTGTTGCGAATAATTTGACAAGACGTAAATCTGTTTCGAGTTAGCGGTACACAGATAAGATAATACTCGTGTAGATTTTTGTCTTATAATTTACGATGTGTCTAAACAGCAACGTAAATTGCATAATTGTGTTGTTATTTTTCGAAGTGTTAAATACAATGTTTAGGAACTTGTTTAGGAAACTCTACCACAGACAAAGAAGAGATTGGAAGGGACAGGATAGTAATTTGCGCGCCACACTTTACGGGTTTTGCAATTACAAAGTACCGTTTATCGCGGATATAGAGTATCCGTTTCTTTTTGCATAAAATTGCTAGTTTAGGATAGGTTAATTTTAAATCTCAGTATGAGATTTAAAACCACGAAATTCTAAAAATCTGTAAATATCTACCATTTTAGTAAGCTTTTGGTAATCGGATGAGTGTTAAAAATCGACCCCCTAACTTTTTTTATTATTCAGGTTTCTCGGTACGCACGTAAGGCACGCAATTAATAAAAAAAATGATTTTCGTGAATTTGCGGTAAAAAAAAATACAGCGCAAGAGGTCTTAGAAGTCTTTCCTGTATTTATGGGTAAAACCGGTTAAGTTAAGAGCGTACCTATCTTATTTAATAGCTTTCGGCTGGCTATCGCTATCACGCTTGCTCTCGCAACTGACAGTATATTTGTCACTCTTATGCCATAGAAAAACGAAGACCCCTATTAAGTAAATGGTAGCACTGTACTGAACTGAACGTCATTATACAAGTTAAGAAAACGTACTTATATTATCGTACGTCCCCGATTTTTTGTACATTATTAAAAGACTACCGCTATGTAGTTTTTATAGCCCCATATCATGTCAACTAATTATGCTGATCGCAGCGGATATGTCGGCACGAATTATACATGCTTTTTATCGAACCATGGATAACCGTAACCGTTTCTATGTTTTTAACTATTGACATAAAGTCTAATGTTGCTCGTCTGAGTTACCGGTATGTTTCAATTTTTTTTGTCGTATCTGTGACAGTTTAAACGTAACGGATATTTTGTCTAAATGTTAAATAGATAGATATCGATATATATTTGATTCATCATTATTTATTAGTTAGTACAAATCATTAAAATCGACGTAATTATATTGTTGGCGTTTACTTTTAGTGGTGGTAGGGTCAGTTTGGATCGGTACTATTGTACCTTTTAACCTACCGGCAAGCAACAGTGTTCGCATTGTTGTGTTTCAGTGTGGGAGATAAGATAACCGGTTCAATTACTAGCATAAAAGGCATTTAGTACACACACAGGGTTGACATCGGTTGCAATCGTAGGATTGCAATCTATAGATGTAGTCTTGAATTTGCGAATGTTAATGGCAGAGATCGGAATAGGCAGAGTTTATTTGCCTAAACTTGATGCTGGTTCATTCAATAATGTATTCCCATCTCATGAATGAATATGCGTCAAGTTTAGGCAAATATACTCTGTCTATTCCGATGTCTGAATGAGTCTCAGATCCCTCTTCACATCAAGAGGCAAGTGAAGCTCTGACTGCTGCAAGCCTCTAGAGTTAGGAGGCATACGGCCTCCCAAAAATTGCGAGAAAATAACATGGAAAAGTCAGGTCATCTATTGACATCTGTAACAATGGAACAATGATGTGTCATTGACTACAGTTACATTGTGTTATTGAACAGTGATTTGGGAAAGCGAGCATTGATACTGACATGGATGTCCGTGTAACGGAATGTCAATTTTCTGCCGTTGCACGTCGCAATTGGTATCGTTATGAGTATTGACACATTAGTAACGGGTCCTGGTTGTGGGGTAATATGTAGCTTGCCTAACATGACATTTTGAGGCGTTTGAAAATCAGCGGTGAAATGTTCATAAGAAAAGTTTAACTGTACATTATGAACGTAAGTAGATGTCTTTCTTTGTTGAGAGCCAACGAACTTTTTGCGGGTGGTAGGACCTTGTGCAGGGTCCGTCCGGATCGCTACCACCATCTTATCCATTAACCTACCGCCAAACAACAGTGTTCACACTATTGTGTTCCGGTTTGGGGATAAGACAGCCGGTGAAATCACTAGAATAGAGGCATTCCATCTTAGTCCTCAGGGTTGGCAACGCATTTGCAGTCTTAGGATTGCATTGCAGTCTTGTGAATGCGAATGTCTATGGGTCACAGTTTCCACATACCATCAGGTGGCCTGTGTGCTCGTTTGTCTTCTCTATGCCATAAAAAAAAGAACATACCAGAGGGCCCAGACAAGATGCACTACGCTAGCAAGCGTTTCTCTTCGTTCATTTTTTAAACCAATCGCGTCACTGGTAGAATGACGTGATACGAAAAGTCACGTGATGTGCCAGTGACGCGATTGGCTTAGAAACTAAACGAATAGAAACGATAGTTGGCGTAATGGCGTAGTGGGCGTCTGGGCCCTCTGGGCCTCTATTGCATTTGCCATGTTATCGTATTGTCAACGTTACCATAGCTTTTCCTTACTTGACAGTAATGGTGCCGAGTTTAAAATAATACGATAACATGTCAAAGGCAATATTTACCGCGTAGAATTGAAGCCCAGGAAGCGTGATGGTAAGTGGGCTGAGCTCTGAGACCCAATGACATTCCATTTGCAATTTTACCCGACAAATCTGAAGATAGGAATACCGACTCGCGGCGGTCTTACCCCGTCACTAACAATGCGGACATTGCTGCTCGGGTTTTTGACTGGCTTTTAGGGATGGGATGGGAGCGATTTTAAGTCGCAATTTAGGCTGAATCAATATTAAATTTACTTGATACTCCGTGAAAGCTTTTGTGTAATACATCCGTATAAAAAAATTACCACGTAACGCTCATATATATACACAAAATACTCTATAAGAAATCCAAATCTAAAGTACCTATGCACTGCAAAAAAAGTAAAAATATGTCTATGTGGTTGATTTTTAAATAACAATTACAATTAAAGATAAATTCTACTTGGATGATTTTATAAATTAGCCGTCTCTTTATAATGTACTGTTTTGTTACTATACCTTAATATTAACTTACCTGTCATGAGCTCCTCTGCCAGAGTTAGGTCCGTATCCTCCGTATCCATCATCATACCCATTGCCTCTGTCGTATCTCTCGTCATAAGCCACTGGTCTCCTGTGCCCCGAGTAACCAGAGATTTCCCCCCCATATCCACCTCCAAACCCGCCATAACCACCCCCACCTCCTCCTGCACCGTATCCTTCATCATATCTATCATACGACGGTCTTCTATACGGATCATCGTAATACGGTCGTTCACGATCATAATTCCTCTCTCTGTAGGGATCTCTCAAGAATCTATCGTAGTAATCCGGACGATATCTATCTCTATCATCATAACGGTTCCTATTCCTATCCCGGTCTCTATCTCTCCTGCCTCCGCTGGGTCTTTTCTCGTCATCATGAGGCTTCTTATCGGAATCATCGCCGTCTTCTGTCCCGTTTTTGGATCGTCTATCGTTGAATTTCTTATCGTCATCATCGTCATAGTTCTTGTTTTTGTCGAGTCTATTGCTTGGTCTGTGGTTGCGGCGGTCGTCGTCGTAGTTGTCGCGGGGTCTGTCGAAGTCGTCGCGGTCGTCGTAGCGGTCGTCGCAGCGGCCGCAGCGGGTGGGGCGGTCGTTCTCTAAGCGGTCGTACGGTCGTCCGACACCGTAGCGCTCGTTGTAGTAACTGCGGCTCTGTCTGATCCCGACGTCGTCGTAATCTACCGCTGGCGTTAGCACTGTTGACAGGATTGTGGTCTCTCTTGCGTTTGTTGCTTGCAGGAGGTAGATATAGGCAAGGCAGCATGCCTGCAACAAAGAGAATATTCATATTCGAGGTTTTTTTGACCGATTTACTTGTAGCTTGGCTAATATTGCTGTGATGACACGAAAATGCAATATTTTCAATTGGAAACTATGTTATGCAACAGTTTCAGTTTTTAGTGTAGTATTATTACTTAACAAAATTATTGGCCACGCTACACGAGTACATCAATCATCAATATTAAGGCATATCGACTACAAAGAGATATAATAATAATAATAAATCACTACAAACCGGTGATATTCCATGGAAGATACCTACTCACTATAGAAGTATGTCCACTACTATAGTTTTGAATTTAAGGACAATTAATGTCTAGAAAGGGCCTCTGCGTGTTGGCTTCGTATAGTCCCGTGATTTACAAAGACATTAATACCATGGGACAATCTAACACAAATTGACCTATCCTCAAATTAATAAATTAAATTTCTAAAGTAGGCTTGTAGTTGACCGGTTTTTTTTAGGTGTTTATAGATTTTTAAATAAACAGGCGAATCTACCTTGTAAAGTTACCAAATTGTTTGAAAGTAGGGTTTGCAATCCGGATATCCGGATACCCGAATTATCCGGATATCCGTCGAAAATTGGATCCGGATCCGACGACCCCTTGGATCCGGATATTTCGGATCCTACGGATATTATGAGACGACTTTGAAATTTGCAATAAAATTAAAATAAACCATGAAGTCGTGACTAATGTAATACCAGTCTATCTATAGTGGTCTTATTTAAATGCATATTTATGTGTATGTGTGTGATTTACAATAACACCCATCAACTAAATTCATGTCGTACATTGTTTTAGTTATTACAAATCTCCATAATTTAGATCGTTTTCTCGCGGCAGTCGCGGCGGCACTCAGTAGCGAGCGGCACATTTAACAGAAGATATCTCTAGCTAGCTAGACCGATTAAAGGACCGCCTGACACGGTTGTTTACAACTGTTGTTGCCCTTAATCCTATTGTTTTAGCTGCAACGCCTGCAACAATAGTATAAGTGCAAAGACCATAGGGGTGGGTTAACTCGCAGCCCGCAGGTAAGCAGCTTTTGTCTTAAGTCTTAGTATTAACAATTTATATTTCAAAAAGACGAAATTTTAAAACAATTATTTAGTTGCTTTTGTGTCGCCTGCCTGTTAAGTACTCCACCCCCGACGCTCGTGCAATTTAATTGTAATTGTGTTTTCTGTGTTTGTGGTAACCTGGTATCTCAATCACAACTCAACTCAACAGTGACTAGCTCAGGATAACTGTGCCAGGTAAGTTAATTTTAAATATATTTATCAATGAACTTATTCAACCTCTTTACTATTTGAAGTATTTGAATCCCTAAAGTAGAGAAGAGTTAAATATGCGTTATATTAAATTGACGTCGTCGTAAAGTGAGTTGAGAGAGTGAGAAGTAAGTAGTATTTTTAATTACAAAATACAACTCTTACAAGTCAAGTCATACTTGATATTTATTTATAACTTTATTCTAAAAATAACGGTAGTTGAGTATTATTGATAAAATAAAAACTAATAGATATTTATAAATAAAATAATACTTACTAGTTGAAATAGAAATTATTTCATTAAAATCTCTTTTTTTTGCCAGATTCCTGAATGAGGAACATCAACAATGGATAAACATATTCAATTTGAGGAATATAAACGATCTTCTCGAGATAGGAACTCTGTTTGGCATAATTTTTTACGGAGTTCTGATGGAGCTGAAGCAAAGTGTAAAACATGCCAAAAAATATTAAAGATTTCGGGTTCGACGTCACCCCTACACAAGCATCATACTATAATCCATAAAATAGATTTAAAACAACAGAAAGAAACAGACGATAATTATTTGTCCCTAAGAATATTGTTAATTAAATGATTACTCAACATTTTAATAATAAGTAGGCATCTATTTTTGCAAATAGCCTTGTGATTTTATGTTCAAAATCTACGTGCGTCGTGCGTGCATCTAAACTTTAATAAATCTTATTATAAATCAAAGTATATTTCATTTAAAACCAGGATCCGTTATTATCCGAAATATCCGGATATCCGGATCCGTCAAGTTCCCAGATCCGAATTATCCGGATCCCGAAAATTCAACGGATCTTGCAAACCCTATTTGAAAGGTTCTCACAACAGTTCCTAGTTCATCAACTTACGGAAATCTTTACACATTAGCATAACTCAGCTCTCCTAAGCCAATAAGCTGTATCTTAAATTCATTCACCAAAGCAGATTGAACTCTATGCGTTAATAATAAAGTTGATATTACTATAGGAGGTTTATCTTAGTTACTACGTTTTTGCTCAGGAAGCCAGAACTATGATGTCTAATAACAATTTTTTCACAATAACGGCTAGTTAACCGATAAAATCTGTTAATAGCGTACGAACAGAGTCATTGTGGTTGGAGATGAATTACCTGCATCTCACGCGATCTCGGCAATTACTGGAGGTTATTAGTCGAGGCGCACTACGACTGAGTAGGTGCGATGGTAATCCATAAGCCCCGTAGGGCACTGAGCAGAGCTCGGAATAGGTTTTTTTTTTATGGCATCGAGTAGACAAACGAGCACACAGGCCACCTGATGGTAAGTGGAAACTGTGACCCATAGACATTCGCAATCAAAAGACTGCAATGCAATCCTAAGACTGCAAATGCGTTGCCAACCCTGAGGACTAACATGGAATGCCTCTATGCTAGTCATTTCACCGGCTGTCTTATCCCCAAACCGGAACACAACAGTGCGAACACTGCTGTTTGGCGGTAGGTTAATGGATAAGATGGTGGTAGCGATCCGGACGGACCCTGCACAAGGTCCTACCACCCGCAAAATAGGTAGTGCCTATTTACCTAAACTTCTCGGGATGATGAAACTAAGAGTGGTTACAACCAGCAAAAATAATCATTTATTTTTATTGAATGCGTGATTTCCCGGGTTTTACTGTATTACTCTAAAGGCTTAATACAATTAACTTTACTTATAAATCTTGTTATATTGCATATTATTTATTTATTTATCTTGAAATAACAATCAGTCGTAAAAAATGTGTGTTTTATTGAATACATTCTATACGATATTGTTAAATCAACTAAGAAAAGATCAAACTTCAGGCTCCCTTTGATTCCATTTGATATGCAATAATTTTTTTAATGACTGATTGCTATTTCAAGATAAATAAATAAATAATATGCAATATGGCAAGAAATATAAGTAAAGTTAAATGTATCAAGCCTTTAGAGTAATACAGTCAATCCCGGAAAATCCCGCATTCAGTAATAAGATTTTTTTTTTGCTGGTTGTAACCACTCGTAGTTACGTCCTCCCGCGAAGTTTAGGTAAATAGGCACTACGTATCCCGAGCTCTGGCACTGAGGCTCCTGCCCAGGGATTGAAAACCGGTTTATTTTCCGTAGCGGTTAAAGCCACACTATTAGAGCCTAACCCATAATAATGGTTACGCTCACAGGGAGCGAAATGCATTTACCGGTTAGAGAGCGCTCCTTCCGTGTGAGCCGAGACAAGGGTGAATGACGGAAGCGCTCTCTAACCGGTTATAACCGGTAAATGCATTTCGCTCCCTGTGAGCGTAACCAATTCGTTGGAACGTAACCCAAATAATGAACCGGTTTAACCTAAATAAATACCGGTTTATTTGTAACCGGTTACAATCCCTGCTCCTGCCACAAGTAGATACACAAATCGATCTACATACAAGTGCGCTCGCGCAGACACAGATACTGCTGTGGCTCTTTAGACCGACAGAGCCTGACAATGCTACAGAATTCCGTCTTCTGGCGCTGTCGAACGTGATGTCGAACGTATACATACATACATTGAAATCACGCCTGTTTCCCAGAGGGGTAGGCAGAGACCCCTTCTTTCCACTTGCTACGATCTTGACAAATTTCTTTCGCTTCTTCCACATTCACACATCGAGTCATGCACGCACGTCGGTTTCGGCTACTTAAGATTCGGCCCTTTTCCAGTATTTCACCGATTTGACTCGAAAAAGTACGCCTAGGGCGGCCCCTTCCGACCCGTCCACTCACTATCGATCTGTCACTCACTTTCCAAATGACCGAACCATCGAAGCATGCCCTTTTCAATCTTAGTCAATACATCTTCATTTAACGTATAAGGCTGCTAAATTGAAAATGCACGCGCTACAATGTGTTTTGTTCGCACTGACGGGACTACTTAATCTCGCCGCTTGGACATCACTTTTGCATTCGTTCACCTTTGCTTCTTTAGAGAATCACACCCCTGGTCACGGACACGATATCTCTTACCGGTTGGGAATGGCCGTTTTTTAAGCTACCAAGGGCCCTAATATGGTTGCGTTTATCACGTGACAAAGTTTGGATAAGGCATCCGTCACCTTCTGACAAATAGATAAAAAGTCCGCGGTTTTATTTTCAACATCGCTGCAATTGTAGTCAGTATTCCGGAAAGTGATTTCTTTGATTATTTTATGAGATAGATAGAGCTAAGGGCTTCCCTCTCAGCCGCAGCCTTCGAAGTTCGAAATTAGCTCTATTGAGCCCTCTCACTCGTCATTCGAGACTAGGCCTCAAGATGTCGGTCACAAGATACGTCAAAGTAAACGTCAAACCATAGAACTGTCATCGCAAAACGAGCATTAGAGTTGAGATTAGTTTATTAATACGGGCCTAAGTAAATCGAAAAAAAAGGGATGGAGCTAACTAGTCTCTAGTCTTAAACGATGACGAGGCCTTAAGTTTAATACAATAATATTTAATTGGCAACTCTTTTTTACAATGTACACTCAGGGTAAAAAAAGCTTCGTCACTTTTCGACTCTATTTCAACGCCGTTAAGGTCCAAAAGTGACGAACCTTTTTTTACCCTGCCTGTACACATTTAGTTTGATACGGTAACCACTAAAATACTCGTAAACATCAGTAATTTGATTGATATTTATCTTAATGCTTGTTAAATGTCAAGTTACTCGTAACTATGTGAAGTTTATATTTCCGTAGTTTTTATGATGTTTAATGAATCGCTGGATATGTGTATACGAGTAGCACGGCAGTGTGTCCGGACAAGTTCGAAGAAAAACCCCGAGCAACGCAGTGTGAATGCCGAAAAATCTTTAAGCTTATAATAATATTAACCCTTAATTTAGCAAAAATACAAAAAGTCGAGAACTCAAACCCTTTTCGATTTTCATTCAGCAAAAAAAAAAAAAAAAAAGTGTACATTATGGTATGTACAGTATTCAATGTTTCAGCATAACGTCTTGGTAATTTTAGACGCATCAAATTTATGTCAAAGGCAATTTTTATCAAGGCAGCACCCAATTCCCACGGCTATTACATTTAATGTTTGCTGATTACCTACACAAGTAATGCTTATAAGGGCTACCAAGTGTACACACACGACAGACCCCCGTTTCGCAAGTCCCCTACTAACTTATGCAATACAAATGAGCGGTTTCCGGCATAAAGGTAACCAAACATTACAATCGCAATTATAATCGGATTGCGGCCTTCGTACTTTGTTGTAATTTCATTTCACGTGATGTCACCCTATTGTTTTTAGAGGTCACGCTTTAGGCGTTTTGCTTGTACGGTTAATTGTTGGTAAAGTTCAATACAGCAAGATACATCTGCCTTTTTGGATCTCTACGAGTTAATAGTAGAATAAGTTTTCTTCCTGACTGCATTTTATTTGCACTGACATCATCTGCTTAGCGAGACCAAACTATAGAATCCAAACTCAGGGGGTCTTTATTAAGTACAGCAGACATCCTGTGTTGGCAACCTTCCAATTTCATCATTAGATCAGCTCTTTAGTCACCATTGTTATCGGGTTCACATATCTATGTATTCCAAATTTGAATTTATTCCTACCGAGCTAACATGACTGTCAATCCAAAATCATAGACAAAAAAAGGTTGTCTCAAAAGTTTAATTAAGGAACTCAACCTTTTTTAAATAAAATTGATTCCACGTTCTTAAAACAAACAATGTATTTTCCGTTTAGTGGTTTAAAATGCTGTGAATACGGACAGTTTGTTCGTGTAATCGTTTTTTAATTGCGCCATGGGCAATAGATGAAAGATTATGGGGTGGCCATGTTTATGCACCTACATTGTCATAAAACATAGATCAACTTTTTTTACATTATGTGAAGAGATTAAGGTCATCAATACAGTACAGTTAATTAAGTAGACCTACTTAATTAATGTACCTGTACATGCCTAATAATAAATAAAGGGATTAATTTCGTGATATTAAGTACTTCAATGAGTGGACGTTGTTAACTTAATTATAAAAAGTCTTTACGTTTTTGTTGACAACGTTACTTGAAAAATAGTTCATGGTAACCAAGGAAATCCAGTTATTTGACTGTAAAATTTATTTAAGTTACGGCACAAAATCATGTAAACCAAAAGTATTTAGGTATAAGCTTTGTTTTTTTTTTCAATGCTAGACCATTTAATTTCTAGGTTCAAAAGTAGCTTAATTCCGAATTTTCAAAATGCTGATTTCATAGAGGACTTTATTTTTTGATATCGCTTATAAATCAGACCTAACCTAGCCAACGTACCTACCCATAGTAATTAAATTATGCATTTAATCTAAAATAACTCCAGCATAAGTAGCATAACATAAGCTTTCGGAAAAATGAAAATTCAGACAAATGAATATTCGGATAAAAAATTGGTATTTTGAGGTGTTCCCGGTTTATCTTTTTTTTTATATTCCTTCAATGCTATTTCATAGATTTCTTATTTTTACTTTGTCCAGTCCCTCCTTTGTCTTTAACACATTAATAGATGTTTTTATGTAGTATAAGTAATAACTTTAACCTATGATTTTAAATAACAGTTAGAAGCCAATTACACAACTGAGTTCAAAAACTTACCAGAATATTCAGGTGCCCCATTGCAGTAAGAACGCACATGCAAATTCCTATAACCAAAAGTTCATTCTTTTCTACAACACTACAGAACCGGTTTCGAACGACGTTAAAAAATTAAATCTGTCCCAGGCCTTACATCGTATTGTCTGTGGTATATTTTACAAATTCAAATTTGAAATTTGAAATTTGGAATTCGATTTTCTGATTGGTCAGTGGCTTGTGCGTCGCACGGCAGCCTATGGCGGACTGACCGTTCGCGCTTGCGCCCTCCTCTTATTATAATTATGGCAAATTGTTTGTTTTTTGTCCGTCCATCCGTCTGCCGGTTGAACTTTTCGAAGGCTGTACGAATGACGGGATACGCCGGGCTACCCGGATTACACGGTTAGTATTTCATTAAAAGAAGATTTGACAAAGTTTGGTAGATCTTTTACGGTTTTTTTTGTATGTTTTAGAGTGATTATTAACCGGAGGTTTTCTGTAGGTTAAATAAAAAGTTGATAAAACCGTTAATACTCAACGGTCTAACTCAAGTCCCAGTGTTTTGTGTAATATACAAGTGTCCCAGAACTTGACGTTAATATTAGGGAATAATAAAGCGCTTTCCATACCGGTCTAGAATTCAGTTTTAACTGTTCAATTTGTTAATTAGTGTAGGAGTTATTTAGGTTTTATGGATACTAGTAAAGAGCGTCACCTTGCGGTAGTTGCGGTACGCCTTTGCGTCCCTTGGCTAAAAATAACAGAACTTTAATTTGTAATTCGAAACCTTCATAATCTAATCCTCAATAATGTACCTACCAATGTATTAAATTACACCATAATACCAAACTATTAACGCATTCAAAATAAATCCTTACTTTCTACGTCACTAAAGTATTTCTCGTGTTTCCCGGTACACCTCGTGCCGTCCTTTTGCATCGCTACCAACACCTTAAGATTTCATTAAATCCATGAAGCTCAAAGCCAATCTATCTTCATGTAGGTTTGCCATTAAAAAAACGAGTCAAATAACGACACCGGATGCTAATATAGTCTTAAGTCAGGATATTGGCCATACTTTAATAAGGCCTTAAATACACTCTTATAAAGAAACCCGTTTAGTGAGTCGGTCGGGAAATAAGCCATATAACACTCGTCACATAAAGTTGGCTCCAGGATGTGTCTGCCACACTATGCTAAAGGTTACGGGTTCGAACTTTGACCCTTAGCATGACAAGGCAAGTTTCACTACCACTGGACCACCAAAACTGTCCAAAATAACAAAATAACAAAATCACTACATAGTATAAAACAAAGTCGCTTCCCGCTGTCTGTCTGTCTGTTTCTATGTATGCTTAGATCTTTGAAACTACGCAACGGATTTTGATGCGGTTCTATTTAATGGATAGAGTGATTCAAGAGGAAGGTTTTATGTCTATTTTATGTACGGGTGTTACAAAAAACTCACTTAAACCGAAGCGAAGCGAGGGCGGGTTGCTAGTTATTTATATTCCTCACCATGCCCTGCAGACAAGCAGAGTCTATTTCTATGATATGAAGCGTACATCGTCTTAATTAAGCGGAATATTTAAGCGCCAAATAAATCTGGAAAATAAATCTACTCCTAAATACAACCCTTTTAGGCTATAATGTGTAAATTGAACATTTTGACACTGCTTTGTAGTAATTGATTTAAATTAAAAGAAGTATAATTTAAATTAAATTAATAGGAATTAACACAAAAATTTAATCATCTACAATATTCATAACATAACAAATTAAACATTCACTATTCTTCGAGCAATTTATTAACGTGTTTTAAATGACATTTTCTATTTACTTATGTAATAATTTCGTGTTAAATAAATACCAAAAAATAATGATTATAAAATAATGTCAACCCTAGTTAACTATCATCTCAGTCATAGAAGTTGTATGACTTACAGTAGTCCCAGCCTCCCAGCTTCGTAATATCCTTCGGCTGGTTATCTCTATCACGCTTGCACTCGCAACTGACAGTATATTTGTCACTCGTATGTCATAGCAAAAACGATGATTGCCGATCGCTATTAAGAAAATGGTTGCACTGTACCTACTAGGGTTGACATGTCTATCTATACTAATATTATAAATTATAATGCTAAAGTTTGTTTGTTTGCTTGAACGCGCTAATCTCAGGAACTACGGGTCAGATTTGAAAAAATCTTTCAGTGTTAGATAGCTCATTTATCGAGGAAGACTATAGGCTATATGTCATACTCAGATAAAACGAAGCGAAGTGAGGGCGGGTCGGTTTTTTTTTTAAATTGTAACACCTTGTATAGCGTAATCATGGTTAACGTTTTTTTTAAATAAATATGGTTGTAAAGTAAACAACAATTATTTGAATTTGACGCTGTAATGAAAGTGCACGCAAACTATCGATCGTCATAAATTGATTAGTGTAAAACACATGAATAACCTTATCTTCTGTAAAATAAGAATCCAGTATGCATCATTGGTCCTTGCCCATTACTTGTTCTACCTCAAAATCAATATCCGCCTTTAATTGACATTGTTGACTGTACGTTTGCCCGAAAGATTCAAATAGATAAAACTGTAGCCGATAGTACTCTATTAAAGTTATAAATAAAGTAAGACAATAAAGATTGAATATTTTATTCCGAAAATACTGAAATGTTACCGAAACGAATTAATACATCTTTACATACCTATTAGTATATAAGAAACAAAGTCCCATGCCGCAGTCTGTCGCTCTGTATGTGCGCTTTGATCTTTTAAACTACGCAACGCATTTTAATGCGGATTTCATTAATAGATAGAGTGATTCAAGAGGAAAGTTTTCACTTTAGTTCAGGTACAGTTGTTACAGAAAACTCACATAAACCGAAGCAAAGCGAGGGTGGTTCGCTAGTTAGTTAAACTTATAACTATACAAGAAATGCTATAAATTAAAAAAAAGAAACTAAGTACTCATGGCATAGTGCCAAAGGTGCTTGCAACATTTCCTGGCTGAACTGAACAGCAATGCTAAAAGGCACCTTGGAAGATGCCAGCTCTCTGGTCGGCCGTCTCGACGTACGTCAGTACCAGACCTAGAAATATTCGGGGCAAAACTAAATGACAACTAGGGATTGCCTATATCGATAAACTCAATTATCGATGCTTTTCCCATATACTAGTGATCGCTCTAAGTTTTGATTGTAAAAATAGTTTATTTTTTAAAGTATGCAAATTAAACAAAATAGCAACATAATTCAGGTCATTCTTTATCCTTCAATCATCATTGTCATATTGTTTTTTCTCCTAACAAATTCTAGTCGTTTATTTTAACAATAGTAAATGGGACAGTCATTCTGAAATTCACAATACGGGAAAAATATATGATGATGATGATGAGTGAGGGTTAAAAAATCCTTTTAAAATAAACAATAACCAGAATTATTTTGCTATTTTGCTTCATTGCATACTTTTAATCAAATTTTATTTTTACAAACAAAACTTGGAGCGATCACTAATATATGGGAACAGCATCGATAATTGAGTTTATCGATATAGGCAATCCCTAGCTGTCATTTAATTTTGCCCCGAATATTCCTAGGTCTGGTCAGTACGTTACATAGGCCACGTCATCGTACTTTAAACTGAGCGTAAAAAATTAAACGCGTAACAATTTGAGAGAAGTGAACTTAGAGCATGGAGGAAGAGGAAGCGCTATTGTTTTCCATGCCACTACGTCTCCACTGCGCTAAGTATACCATTAATATGTTTAATTTTACAAATATTTTTTACATACATACATACATAAACTCACGCCTTCATTCCCAGAGTGGGGTAGGCAGAGCTACAGAATTACCAACAACTCTAAAAACTTGTTAATAATTCTGTAACCACATTTTGCACTTTTAGGCTAAGATGTTTACCAGTATATTACTGACAGGTTGCAAGCCCATCGCCTAACAGTACTATACGCCTTTATTCCCTTAGCCGTCTCTTACGACATCCACGGGAAGATATTACGTAAAGTTGAAAACTATAGGCCAATTTCCAAATTATGTGTCTTTGCTAAGGTTTTCGAGAAGATAATCCACGACCAAGTTTATAGGGCTCTTATACCTACCTTCAGCCTCAGGCAGCATGGATTCCTGCCAGGCAGATCAACAACGTCCAATCTTTTGCTTTTTATAGACCATGTTACATCAGGTATGGAAGGTGCGGGCCAGGTAGATGCTGTTTACACGGACTACAGTAAAGCCTTCGACCGCATCGACCATACTATACTCCTACATAAATTGGCAGTGGCAGGAATTCATGGTGACCTTTATCGATGGTTTTCATCTTATGTCCAGAACAGGTCTCAATGTGTTGTACTGAATGGATTCGCTTCGACTCCACTCCTGATTCCCTCAGGAGTCCCACAAGGTTCAATACTTGGACCCTTGCTTTTTATTATATTTATATCAGATATTGACAAGTGTTTCCATCACTCCAACATATTATTATTCGCAGATGACATGAAGATTTTCA
Source organism: Acleris laterana (assembly GCA_963966035.1). Taxonomy (NCBI): domain Eukaryota; kingdom Metazoa; phylum Arthropoda; class Insecta; order Lepidoptera; family Tortricidae; genus Acleris; species Acleris laterana. The sequence continues at coordinate 17,368,754 of OZ014443.1, forward strand.
AACCAATTGAGTCCTTAAATGATGCTAAATTGATGCAAGATGACATTGATAGGTTAACCCAGTATTGCGCGGACAATAAGCTAGACCTGAACATTGAGAAATGTGTTAGTATAACCTTTACCCGTAAAAAATCTCCAACTCTGTTTAATTATAATATAAATACCTAATATTAGTCTAATAAGAGTCAACGAAATGAATGACCTGGGTGTAACGCTTGACAGTAAACTTACGTTCAATCAGCATCTAATTAAAATTGTAGCCAAAGCAACCAGGGCATTAGGGTTTATTTATCGTGTTTCAAAAAATTTTAAATCTGCAAAAACTATAAAAATATTATATTGTGCATTGGTGCGCAGTCACCTAGAATATTGCTCGCAAGTCTGGAACCCCACGTATGTCACCTATATCGACATGATAGAAATAATTCAACGCAAATTCTTGTCGTATTTAAACCGAAGATTTAAAACAAATCTTGAAAACTACATTGATAGATGTAAGCATTTTCATCTACTACCCCTTAGTGAGCGTCGTGAAGCGGCCGATCTGGTACTATTGTGCAAACTTTTCTCAGGCACTCTGGATGTGCCAGATCTGCTGTCGTGCATAGGTCTCAGACTTCCTTCTTTAAGAACATCTCGCCATGGCAAGTTTCTGAAACTGAGTGCATCGGAATCCTTTTTAAATTACCGGCAACATTCTTTTACTCATCGTGTTTGTAAAACTTTTAATAGTAATTATAGTATGGAATTGGATATGTTTGAGAGCAAACCAAGGCATTTCAAAAATCTTATCAACATAAAGTTTTTTGGTAACTGCAAGGTATCGCCAAATAATGATAATGGTAATAATTAGTAAATGTTATTTTGAGTACTAAATTTGTGAATTGTTTTGCGCTATTCAATATTAAATTTTGTCAAAATTTATTATTTAAGCACCTAAGGTTATCACGTGTATTGTGATTTTTGTTCGCAATTTTGTTATACAGGGTGTCTCATTCAAATCGGTCAGTATTGGAAAGTCTGAAACTATAAGACATACGAAGATTTGTTCTTAGGAACCATGTCACCGATTTTGATAAAAAGAAAAACTGCATTCATACATTTGAAAAAAAAAATGTACCCAGCTAGGGAATCGAACCCGGTTGTTTTGAAAAAATAAACTTACTTACACTATTTCTATTCAGATATCGATTGTGTAGGTCTTAAGCAGTAAATGTTTCATCGGTGACATGGTTCCTAAGAACAAATCTTCGTATGTCTTATAGTTTCAGACTTTCCCATACTGACCGATTTGAATGAGACACCCTGTATAATGTAATTGTTTGCTTAACTGCTCGATAGTATTTTGTAACATACTCATACAATCATATGTTTAGGTGAAAACTTATAAATGGCCTAGGTTATAATACATTGTAAAATCTGTTTAGTGATAAGAAGGCTGTTAGTTTTCCGAATATAAATAAAATAAAAATAAAAATATGGAGTGGCACTATTCTAACCCGGCAACCACACGGGTAATATAATATTTTTTTTTTCGGCGTTTTTTATACTTCCGGAGCAATTTTCACGCCGTTTTAGACACTTTCACACTAATATTAGCAGTGATTACAAGCGCTCCAACAATCCGTACTATTGGATAGATACAAACATATACCGTCACGCCTTCACCCCGCAGAGTGAGGTAGGCAGAGCTTCAGAATTACCAACAACTCCAACAACTTGTTGTTAATCCTATGTTAACTTAGTGTTGTATGTGTCGTGTGGTTGCCGGCTTAGAATATTAATTGACTTGGTTAAAAAGTTATCTTAAAAATGTTGACAAGATCTTTGCGTATCGTGAACTTCTGTGTAGGTATATTACGAAAAAAACAAGCGAAGCAGCGGAAGCAGACTGCTTTCTGTAACTTTTATGTGGTCATACGTTTCCAAGTTTCTCTAAAGCAGGGCCCAGACAAGATGCATTACGCTAACTATAGTTTATATTCGTTTAGTTTTAAACCAATCGCGTGACGGGCACATCACGTGACTTTTCGTATCACGTCATCTACCAGTGACGCGATTGGTTTAAAAACTAAACTAAGAGAAACGCTAGCTAGCGTAGTGCATCTTGTCTGGGCCCTCCCTCCCTAGCAGTGAATTTTACGAAGACTGAGTAGGCGTAGATACAAAAGGCATGGAAAACGCAAACAGACACACTGGCCATCTAAGGCCCACCACCACCGTGCACAAGCACAATTAGACACATATATTGGGCTCCAAGTGATAAGTCTAGTCCAGTCTAGTCTTCTGAAGATCATGTGAAAGAGGGTTTAAGTTCAGTATACTCCGTTCATGTATATACCCCTTTTCACTTGGACCCCAGATATATTTGCAATCTGAAAAGATATAGTTATATAGTGGCCTAGTGGGTAGTGACCCTGCCTACGAAGCTAGTGGTCCTGGGTTCGAATCCCGGTAAGGGCAGATATTTGTGTGATGAGCGCGAATATTTGTTCCTGAGTCATGGATGTTTTCTATGTATTTAAGTATATATATTTCTATATAAGTATTTATGTCGTTGCCTAGTACCAACCCATAGTACAAGCCTAGAGCTTAGTTTGGGACTAGGTCAATTGGTGTAGGATTGTCCCCCCCTTATATTTATTTATATTGACTCGTCAGAAGCGCGTGGAGCTCTTACTCTTTATTTTTATCAATTGTCTTCGCGTGTAGTATCCATGGACTTACTTCTCTAATAAGTCCATAGGAGTGTATAAACAACTCGAAATTGCCGAAATACACCTTAACAAGAGTGAAAGCCATAAATTAAAATTATAAAGTGAAAGTCGTCATTAAAACAGAAATTTCATTTAAGATCAGTTTATACGCCGCTAAGATATAAAAGGATAACGACTCGCCCGCGCTTCGCTATAGGTATAGCGTTTTTTTCAAATCGGACCAGTAGTTCCTGAGATTAGCGCGTTCAAGCAAACAAACAAACAAACTCTTCAGCTTTATAATATTTGTATAGATATCGTATCGTATTTCTGTGGAAACAAGCCCACCTGTGCTGCTAAACCGAAAATAGTGGCGCAGCGGACCGCGACCCGTGCAGCGAACCGTGCCGCGGAACCCCTCGTTACCGAAGGAATGTTTAGATGTTAGGTCAAATTATTACTAATGTGGATGACCGGGTATTTTTTGGTTAGGCCTAAACTTGTAACATCACACAATCAGTGCTAAAGTGATTGATTGCAAATGACCCTAAAGCACACTTACTTACCACCACTTACCATGGCTCTGTCCCTCGCAATCTATAAGAATCCTGCGAGGTCTATGAGCGACAGAGCATCATGGCCAAGGGTTGGCCGGGCCTCTATTCTACTGGCCATAACCAGTAGAATAGAGGCCCGGTAGTATCAGCATTCTGAGAGGTACAGTCAACCAATTTGATTCCTAGGCCACTATGGATTTTGTCAACGTGACGTTGTAAACCAAATCATAGGGAGTCTCTTACGTTTTGTTTGACCACGTCACTTTAACATAGTCCAAAGTGGCCTAGAAATCCAATTGGTTGACTGTACAACATTTTGCGTTGTAAGGTTTTTTTTTTTGTAAGTAAACTCGGCCTCCATTGTGAAGTAAATAAGAGCTATCGTAACGTTGATAATACGATAACATTTGGAAGGTAATATGGTTTTGTCCAGTAGAATAGAGGCCCGGCCAACCCTTGGCCATGATGCTCTGTCGCTCACAGACCTCGCAGTATTCTTATAGATTGCGAGGGACAGAGCATGGTAAGTGGTGGTAAGTTTGTAAGTGGGCTTTAGGGTCATTTGCAATCAATCAGTCAAATCTATCAAATAATTTATTTTGCTTAAAAAAGGGTTAGTTTACGGGTGTTAACATAAATTGAAATAATTTATTCAACCCAAACACACAATTAAAAAACAGATGACAAGCAGAACAAAACATTTAACATGGCGTTTGTGTAGCAGGTAGCAAGTCGCGGCGCAGATATTCAGAGGGACCCGGACTTAAAAAAAAAACTTAAATCTAGAAAACAAACAAACGAAAGAACTTACAAACTTACTTAACACTACACTAATCTAATAAACCGCTACCAGTGGGCATTGTTCCTAAAATGCTAGCAGCATTGCCACGTTGAATGGCAATGCTTAATCTTTGTGCCAAGTACAGGCCAGCATTTTTGTCACGTGTTGCGTCGATCAGGCGTTTTTATTTACGTTTTTTTAATTCTTAATGGTTTTTAAGGTCTTTGTTCCCTACCGACTCTCTTAACTCTTCGCAGTATTCGCATTGTTGTGGTCCGGTGTGGGGCTGGCAGTACATTTGCAGTCTTAGGATTGACGTCTTTGGTCTTGAGATTGCATATTAGGTCTTTTAGTGTCAGATCCTACTTATCTTATCACCAGGTGGCCGTGTGCTTATTTCCTTCTCTGTGCCACAAAAAAAAAAGGTATAGCTTTTCTCGAAGCGACGTAAAATCAGCCTTACTAGCAATAAATCCTCTTATTCAACCCAACATTAGCTACATCATTAAGATGACAATTACTGAACATAATTTAGACTTGTCATTTGCCAATAAGCCATAATGTCCTTAATTTGCCGTCATGGCGGATGACAGATGTTTTCCCGCCCATTTGCCCGGTTGTACGCATGCGCGTGACGAGCTCGTTGTGTGGCCGTTGACATCGCGTAATATTTTGATTTGACAGTCCAGGGTTACCATAGTAGTACGGCAATGCGGTTGGTAAGTTGGCACCAGTGTTTAATTTTTTTTCAAAGTTGAAGAAGTTCTAATTACCTCCTGCACTACTTTTAAAGCTGAACTGTCAAATGGCTAAAATAAGTATGTGGAAAACAAACCCGACTTTTACCAGTGGCTCAACTTTGGGTCACCCTGTGTCCACACTCATTTTCAAAAACTGAAAAATCTTCGTTTTTCTTGTCTTTATTAAAAGTTCAATTAAGATCAAGGACCATTTATCTCGTAGATCTCCCAGGAGATGGTCTGATGACCAAGGTTGAAGGTTGAAGGTTGCGGGAACCCGATGGATGCAGGTAGCACGTGACCGGTCGTTGTGGCGATCCTTGGGGAGGCCTACGTCCTGAAATGGATGTCATTTGGTTGAAATTATGCTAATGATGACGACAATTTATCTCGAATCTAATTTATGAAAAAAAAATTCAAAGAAGCACTTCTCCACCCCCTGGAAGCCTGTTGAAAAGACTAATATTAATGCTTAGGTAAGTCTTGGTAATGGTCTATGTACATTTTAATAAGTAAAATTAAAAAGAAAAGCAATTTTCTTTAACGACTATCATTTAGGTAGATTCCCTACACAATCAAAGTAATCAAACCAATAATAGGCGAACAGTAAAAAATAAACATGGCCCTGAAAATACAACACACGCGGCTCCGTGATATAATAATTGTATTAAAATCGATCCTCTTTCAATCTACCACAGTGCTTTTATTTAGGATTGTACCATACGACGTATTATCACAGTGTAAACAGTAGTTCGTCTTCAAACAAAGGTATATCGCGCGGCTTGCACACATGTGCGTGCCGCGTATGCGTCACAAGCAAACTCAGAGATGTTATTGTCTTGAAAACGGCTCTTTGTCGTTCGAGCGAATAGTAGGCCTAATCGATTAGAAATGTATGGAGTAGACATAAGCGATCGACGCAATCTGGAATAGTTGTCAAAACTGGCACTTGGCTAAGATTTTGAACACTGATCGCTTTTTGTGCGTTTCGATATGCTTACCGAGAGGACGTTGGCTAGCATCTTAGTTCTTCGTTGTCATAAACCACTTGTTATCGCATACATTTCGTGTTGATGGAATGGAAAACGCTAAATGGCACTTGGCTAGACATATATGTACGGGTTTTGACATTGTGACAGCATTGATCGCTACTTTGGGCGTTTCGATATTTTTTACGCGACCGTACGTGAGGCCGTTAGTTGGCTAGTAATTTGTGATAAACCACGTGACCAACTTGTCATCCACATTTCAAGTCGATTGAATGGAAAAACGCTAACACCGTTTGGATCTTGGGTAGGACTACTGTTCGCACCTTCGGTAGGATAAGGGCACAATTGCACTTTGTGCCATATTGTACCAACATTGTGCCCTTGTTTACCGAACGTGCGTGTTATCTATCACTTGTCTATCGACTTACGTCAATGTGTCGAGTTTTCGGACACCGGAACAAAATGCAAAAACCATGGCTTAAAACATTTTCATATTCCGGCTCATAAATCGTACGCCAACTCACTTTTGCTACGTGAGACAAATGTTACTGTACACAAAGACTTCCCTTTCACACACAGAATCTGAAACTTTGTTATTTCTGCGTTTCTTTCATACAATTGTGTTAAATATTATGATTGAATGATCGAGTCTTACGGTGAAATGTGTTTCGGAATGAATACAGGGTGATTGAGTTATATTTAATACTTTTACAGGTCGATTCACAAGAGTTGGAACGAATGGATTGAACGAAAGTAATGTCACCTATCATTGTGTGAGTGCCGTCCTTTGAACCGATGTTCGAATTTCAAACCGAAAACCTGTTACTATTTTACACACTAGTATACTTTCATTCACTCATTCAATCCATTCGTGTCAACTCTTGTGAATCGACCTGTACTTAAAATACTTATACCTAATCGTAGTTGCTTATTCATTATTACATATCTATTCAAATCTAAACTTAGATGAAAGTTAAAAATGTTTAATTATTTTCTATCTTACATAGCTACAGACAAGGTTTCCTTTTAAGTATATTAAGTACCTTATGTGTCAGGAGACCCCGCTCTCAAAAACAAACGAACAAAAATGTTAAGCACTTTAGTGCACTGTCATAATTAACTTCAAACTGAACATCAAATGACAAGTATGACGATAACAATGGCAGTCACAATGACAAGGTTCTAAGTATGCTTAACATTTTTATTGGGTGATTTACAGCTTACAAATTACAGTTTTGTACAATAAAGAGTCTCTGAATTAAACCGCGTATAGACGGACGGACGGACGGACATGGCGAAACTGGCCACCATAGACTATTCTGTAAGAATGAGAGACGTATATAGATTTCTGCTGCGTCGTTCTCGGCCCGTCAGTCCGACTGATATTCTGTGGTATAGCCTGTGGTAGCTATAAGGGTTCCTTGTTGACTACGGAACCCTATAAATGTATTAGATCGTCGTATTTTTTTCTTTGTCACTATGAGAATAAAAAGACGACAATCTAAAAGTGTAATAAAAAATAGTCCTTGGTTTTCTTTTTACGATTTTTTACTGCTGGGAATCGGGACTATTTTGCGGGTTTATCTTCGATAAGTAACTCAATACTCAATACTCAATACTTTATTGCAATCATAATGTTTACAGAGATTGAAATATAATAAATGTCTCAATTATGAACCCTGTTGGGCACAGCAAAAATATTCAGAGAGAGGGAGACTTAACTGGGTTTTAGGCACCAGGTTTTAGGATAGGCCATGTTACATGACCACAGACAATATAACATCCTACTGCCCTTGACTTCCATCATTAATCAAGAATCCCTTACCAAAATGGTCCTTCGAGCCGGCTATTTTCAAAGAATGGTTTGAATGAAAAGGTATTTATAACTAAAATTTAATTAAATGCAGGTGAGTATTTAACGTACGTACAATTAATATTTCTTCGAAAGAAAATAATAGCTTTAGAAATCGTAAAGCTATTTATAAAAGAAATATGAACCATTACTTATCTTAAATTGAATGCTGAAAAAGTTAATAAGTTAGCACTTTGTTGTATAGGTACCTACTAGAAGTACTAGTGGAAGCCCGCGACTTTTTACGCGTAAAATTTATTTCCCGCTGCTCCCCACATTTTAACTCCTTAGGGGATGAATTTCCAACAATCCCTTCTTAGTGCACCCCTAGGATATCCAAGCAATATTCCTACTTACTATTTTTAATACTTAATACTTACTTATACTTAATTTTTTTTTATTAAGCTTAAATATTTAGCGCACACTGAAAGTTTTGCACTCCTAAACATTTGAATTTAGAATTATGAAATTTACTAAAATATGGCTCCTTGTTTATGGAATTAAATCATAGTTGGCGGAATACCGACCGTAACTTGTTTATTCTGACCTTTTTGAAGTGACGAATTTGCGCTAAAAATGGAATTGACGCGAAACTACTTTACCACTTATTATAAGGCCGTCCATTCATAACATGTTCGCGGAGGCACAGGTTGATGGGTTTGCCGCTATCATGCGTAAGCGGAGTGCCTCCCTGCTAAGTAGATCGCGCGCCAGCACCAACAGCATCTTGATGGCGTTAGTTGATAGGTGGGACTCCCCACTGCTCCAGCGGTGGGCACAGCTCCACACTTATTCTTATTCTAAAACTAATAATAGAGTATAAGATTTTTAACATAAGTAACTAATACGTATGGATTTTATCCGAAATAAACGATTTTTATTTTTATTTTTATTTTTATTTATAACTCCGCACGGCCGGCCGCCGGCCGCACTCTCAATTGCTCGCAATCGCAATCGACTTCAAAGCAGTACAATTGTTTTATTTTGTATGCCGACAAACCTTTGATTTTCAAAATGATAACGATTGCGATTGCGAGTGCGTTAGGGAATTAGTAAATAGCCTCTCAATTTCGTTTTTAAGATAGACCCCGTTACAAAATAGTCTAGAATTCTGGACTTATTAATTTACAAATCCTATTTACCAGAGGCTGTAACTCTAGAGATCCGTGATTAGCGGACGGACAGCCTCAGGAACAGGGCTCCGCTCTAAGCCTTTTACCACGGCTTCTAAAACATGACCATTTAGCATGATAAACTCTTGTCGCTCAATCAATTACCACTCTAGCCCTACTTCGAATTACGAAGCTAGTTCCATCTCTGTCACTGGTCATTCGAATCTAAATCGAGAGAAAAGGGTAGAACTAAGGTAACTTCACACTTTATTGGCGACTCTACTTCTAACACTACTATTAAAAGGTCAGTCAGATGACTCCAAACTTGACGGATCTAATATGTAGCTGCCGGAACCCAGACTGATGACAAGAGGATTTCCTAACAGCTTTGAAATAAAATTCGCTTTAAATGTACGGTATTTTAAAAGGTACTGGTTGAAAAAAAATAGTGCCCAAGATCGAAGGTGGTAAGGAGAGTGATTTGCATAATTTTTGACGTTAACAAAGACGTAAATTTAGTGGTAGGGAGAAGCCCAAATCTGCGTTTTGTTATTACATTTTGTTACGTTAAGATCTGAAACGTTACGATATGCGTTAGATGATTGTAAAATAATAAAATGAATTTACATGAAAATTAAATATAAAAATTATAAACCTTTTTGGAACAAATAATAAATACATTTTAAAATTGCACACAATTAAATGTTGCATACTCGTACGCAACAAATACGCTATGAGCCTTTAAATAACCAAAGTCAATCCAACAATGTAAACTCGGTCAAGATCGACTTCCAAGATTTTATAACATCCTTTGTATTTATGGCGGTTTCGTGGTGATTTTGCCCATGTCAAGCGAGGGAGAGTATAATCTACGTAATCAGTAAATAAATTAAATAACAAGTAAAAGCCGAACGTTTTTCAATCGGCCATCTTCCTTTCCTGACGGTTTCTAAAATTCAAATAGTTAAGGAAGCTAATATAAGTGTGTTATATTATATTAGCTATTCCCGCGCCCGGCGCCCGCCGTTAATATATAGCGTATGACTGTCAAATAACGTGGTTTTCTATTGTTAAAAGAATTTTCAAAATCGATTCTGAAGATGTTTAATGTTTAATCTTTAATGTTTATTTGGGCACAAACGGTACAAGTAAAGAAAAAATATAACAGAAAAACTTACATAACACATTGACCAGTGAAGTTACCACAATTAACTAATACAGTACGGAGTAACACGTCAAAAATGTGAGTTTACATAATATTAAATTCAAGTAAAGTATTAAATTCAATTACTGACAAAATTTTATGTTTAGACAACGCAATTTTAAATCTAAGAAGGGAAAGACTAAATATATCTAAGTGAGAAAATGAGCTATTATAATTTTTTCTCAAACATGCTATGTAATGTCGGCGTTATGTTAGTTATTTTATACCATTCCCCCTATTAAAGGCTTATTTTATTCACTCAAAACAGTGAATAAAAAGCACTTTTACTCACTATTTTGGTGTTTGAATTTAGAACATAAAATACGCGATACAAACTCCTCCTCGAGATTTGATTGGTCGTCATTAACCACAAAGAGTTTAGCATTAAAAAAGTTTTGTGTTATTTGCTGTCATTAGTAGGTAAATTGGCGCCATAGGCTGTATGGATCGATGTCTTTTGCCTTTCTCTCTGTGAAAAATACAAGGAAAAATAAATTGGCGCCATTTTGAATACTGAAAGTTGTACGAACATAAAATTTAGTGTTTCTTAATAAATAAAACATTTGTTCCAATTTTAATGTGCATTTTAATTAATTTTACCTTCCATTTTTCGTCATTAAATATCTATTTTCGCTTAAATCTTTCTTTTTCTCGTAGTCATGGTATAAAGTTTAGTATGCAACTCTTGAATAAAACGGATTTATATCGAGGGCCATGTATCACTCGCGTCGCTCAGGATTCTAACACTTGAAAACTCCCTGCGGTCGTGATTCAGTCGTTAGTATCCTTCACTTGCTCGAGAGTCATCTATGGCCCTCGCATTAAATCCGTCTTTTATTCACTAGTTGCATAATATACTATTAGGCTTCAAAGTGCCACGTTCCCGACGGAACAACTCGAGAGAACTGTAAAGGAATTTCATACAAAATTGAAGGCCTAGGCCGGGAAGTAATTTTTTTTTAATTTTAATATTGCCATGACAGCTGGTTTTATGAACAGGCTGAATATCTAAATTATATTTTTAAAATTTTTGAGAAAATGTTATAACGTCAAATACTAGGAGTGCATAAACGTTTGGGAGACATCCGCGCTGTGTCGTGTGCGCCCGCCGGCTGCCCGCACCGCCTGAGATCTAAGTTGCGCTATGCCTGATATGCCTCCTAATTACCGCTGCGCTCCTGGTACTTTATTTTAACACCCAATTACTTTTCTTCCCTAGGGTGGACATTTATCAATTTACTTTTTTTACGTAACACCTGGCCATAATGTGAGTTTTATCGCACGCTGCGCGCACGGTGAAACTCGCATTGTGGCCAGGTGAAGACGTAAAATTGTGTACTCATCACGGGCAGTAAAAAAGAAAGCCCTCTATCGCATATTTACAACCCTCGCCTACGGCTCGGGTCTCAAATACCTGCGATTTCGGGCTTTCTTTCTTTTACAGCCCTTGTTAAGTAATGTACTATGAGTAATGTGTTTTATTATTTCATTGCATATGTTTGAGAAATGCACTATACATACCTCGCCGTGAAAAGGGGTTGCCAGCCTCGTAACTATCCGACCTCGCTTCGCTCGGCCGTCTATATGAACTCGGCCTGCAACCACCTACTTCCCGGCGTCTGTAGTAATGTACTATTAAGATCCAGATATTACCCCATACAACGTCACAAGCTTTACCTCTTTATAATATTAGTATAGATATAAGTCATAGATGATGAATACAATAATTAAACTCTTTAAAATATTGTAAATAGTAGCATATTACAACTGGCCAGTTGCTTTAATTTACCGCCATAATATTCATGCGATAATTGACGTTTAAAAGACTCTTTTTAAAAATAAATCATACATGCCATAGACACGTCAAAGTGACAGCGTGTAATTATTTGAAGGGTCAACGTACTTCACCCGTCACCCTTTGTAATGCCCTATAGCGGGTCTACTTTAACTCACTAAAATTAATAACTTAGTGACTGCTATCCCTTTTGCTCGCGCAACGTGATTAAATTGTTGAAAAGAGATAGGGCTGATGTTGAACAGCTAGACAGTAATTGTGGGTGAAAACTGAAAACCCAGGGTTTGATGGAAGTCTGTAATTGACTGTACGCCAATTGTTTTGAGACAGGTGTTTACAAATGATTTATTGAGTGTGAAGTTATGAAGTATAAATATTACCTTCAAATTTGAACGAAAATACTTAAAATATGATGAAATGCGTCACTCCCAAACAACCGAAAGAATTTTCGAACCGTATACTTAGAGTGCTCGACCCGGACTATTATCGTGTACCGAGTAAATATGTCGCGACATCACTCGCAGAACAGATGGCTGATGGGGTTGAAGAGTTCTCGAGTGGCGTCTGCGTACCGGAAGACGTAGCGTGGGTAAACCTCGAACAAGGTGGACCAAAGTTGTGGCTTGGTTGCGGGAAACCTGCGGGAAGGCCAGGCTTCAGGAAGCCGAATATCGACAAATAATAAAAAATGGCCAATTGTAAATAGGGTACGGAACCCTCGTTATGCGAGTAAACTATCACTTGACCAGATTTTTCACAAATCAAACACTTTTATCTGAATACTAGCGACCCGCCCTCGCTTCGGTTCGGTTTATGTGAGTTTGATATAACGGCCTTCCTCGATAAATGGACTATCTAACACTAAAATAATTTTTCAAATCCAACCAGTACTTCCTGAGATTAGTGCGTTCAAGCAAACAAACAAACTCTTCAGCTTTATAATATTAAGTAGTATAGATCATGAGCCTACAAGGTCAAAGTTAATTGAGGCGTTTTACGTAAAACTTTTTAACCTTAGAACCAATTCAGTTTTAATAACAAACTTGCAGAAGGACGTTCAGTTGTGAATAATGTATAATTTATGGTGACAACCTTGTCTGTTGAGGCTCTCTCACACTTGAGCAGCACACGCCAAAACAAAAATCGAAGTTACGTTAGCTCCATCCCATTCTCTCGAATTAGACTCGAAATTTTGGAACCCTAAAAAGAAAAAAAATCTGTGTCTATGTCCATTTTATAACATGACCTTAACAAATACCTTGACACTTCATAGAGCTGGCTAGGACACAAAACTATATCGATATTTAAACAATGTTACGTGTAGTGTGAAAGACAAAACTTGTAACAAATTTATAAGCAACGTTGATTTATCGTTTGAAACATCGTTCGGCAAATATTGGTGCGTTAGATAGAAGGTAAAACTAACAAGATACAGAGAGTTTGGTGAACGAGGAAATAAACTTTTAAAGGCGACACAGAGAAGGAATAACTAGTCAGTCCGTCGGCTGATACTGGCCTGTCAGTTTATCTTATTAGATGTAACAGAATATATTTTTTCGCATATGTTTTTGTACGGGCGGCGGCATGCAGACTTCGGACTTTAGTTGTCAGTCTAAGAGAGCCTTGACTTTGGGGATGGTAAAGGCATTATGTTTTCAAATGTATTGTATTGCAAAATCTTATTGTTATTAAATGATTTTAATTTACAACTGTCGAAATTTTCTAAATTGAATGTTATTGTGAAATCTCCCGGAAGTCCCGGACACTATCATTTGTTTACACAAAAAACTCCTTTAAATAAAGGTTTGAAATTGATATTAATACTTGTTGGTTGAGATGATTATAAAAATATACTTGTATAATAACTACTTACTTATTTAACATTCACAGGTTTTTGAGCCCTCGTTTCCCGAAAACATAGAACATGATAAAAAGCAATGCTCCTTTTCACAAATAATGACGCATCCTTTTATTACGAACGAATTATTATCCTAACATACCCCGCAACCCACACTATTAGCGACTATGAAATTATAGTTGTATAGGTGGAAAAGCTTTAGTAGAATTAACCCTGTGGCTGAAAGCAATTCAGTCTTTGCCTAGCGCGCGTTGACGCTACCCGCGCCGCCATTTTGATAAAATTTCCCGCGTTTTCCCTTAAACCGCTTTCAAGTAGAACATAAAAAATACAAACTCAATTACAATACTTCTTGTTTAATTTGATTAAAAGTATTTTAAAAAAATTGTGTGCGGTGAATTATAAAGTTAAAATACGAATTGTCAATGTCCATTCACACTTGGATGTTCACATGACACTGAAGAAGATTATTCAAATCGATTATTATGTTGTGACATGACAGGTACTTTTTAGGTCGCATTATGAGTAATGGAAGGTTTTTTAATGATTTCCTTTTTAATTTGAGATCACTGTTTCTAGTTACAGTTAATTTGACAGTTGACAGTTTATTTGTGATCAGTAAGTTTTGCCATTTGAATTAATTAATTACCTATGAATTTAACTATGAGGTTTACGCGAGCAATGCCTCTGAATTGTCCAAAAACCTTCGAGAATATGGATTAGTTCTTAACCTAACCTAACCTAACCCTCAGTGAATGTTTCGGTCGAGATAATAATTAATAGTCTATCCGAGCAAGTTATGCAGATTATTTGCCGGTTTTTTAGGGGATTTACTACCGACATTGGATTACCTTAAAGTCAACATTCGTCGCGTTATTGCCAATATACGGCCTCATTGCAGTTACTTTAGTGGCACTTAGTTTTATCCTTATCATAAACATTATTTTAGAAACTAGGCAGTAAAATGATGCATTACTATTTACTTTCTACAGCCCGCATTAAAGCCCATCCTTACAAACCTGCCATGAGTTATAATTTGTAAACAGTTATTTCTTATCTAGGTGTATATATTTTAAAGATTTCTAATATTATAGGTATATTGCCGTTAAAATTTTATGTAGCGATCCCATAAGCTCCTTTGTTTTATTAAGACTGCACCGAGCAAACGGCGAGCGTCCAGTGGCGTCCTCATGAATGTTATTGTGTTTTCTAATTAATTAAATAATTTCCTTGCAATCAGACGATGCCTTTTTGTAGCGCAAGTAAAAACACAATTTATGGGATACGTAACAAACTTTAATAATAATTACCCTTTGAGTAGTCAGCTTAACGGGAAATGGCGGGCTTTTTAGGGTTCCGTAGCCGAATGGCAAAAAACGGAACCCTTATGGATTCGTCATGTCTGTCCGTCCGTCCGTCCATCCGTCTGTCCGTCCGTATGTCACAGCCACTTTCCGTAACTATAAGAGCTATACTGTGGAAACTTTGTAAGTAGATGTATTCGGTGAACCGCTTTAAGATTTTCATACAAAAATAGAAAAAAAACAATAAATTTATGGGGTTCCCCATACTTAGAACTGAAACTCAAATATATTTTTTTGATCAAACCCATACGTGTGGGGTATCTATGGATAGGTCTTCAAAAATGATATTGAGGTTTCTAATATATTTTTTTTCTAAACTGAATAATTTGCGCGAGAGACGCTTCCAAAGTGGAAAAATGTGTGTCCCCCCCCCCGTAACTTCTAAAATAAGGGAATGATAAATGTAAAAATAATATATGATGTACATTACCATGCAAATTTCCACCGAAAATTGGTTTGAACGAGATCTAATAATTAGTTTTTTTTTTAATACGTTATATAGTATAGTGGTACGGAACCCTACATGCGCGAGCCCGACTCGCACTTGGCCGCTTTTATTTTTCCGTTAAGTTGATGACTCGAAGGTGAATTGTTATGAAACTATGTGATATACCTTATAAGTTGTGTTTTCATTTGTAGTACAAAAACCTACCGACCAATTTCAAGAAAATACTTCAGTTTATTAGAAAACACAATATTCCTTTTTTAAACTTGTGTATGAAAATTCGTCACCAAGAGCCAATTTTTGATTACTAGACCCTGAACCAAACGTGTCATTATCAATTGGCTAAGTAAAGTTTTTGGAAGATATGTATATTATATTTTTTATCGATAGTCGTCATCCTAAAGATCAAGAAATTGCGGCTCTTTTATTTTTATTTCCTCTAATATTTTAGAAATATTTTTTTTACTTATGAAGTTGACATTTGTACACTTCAATGACTGACTAGCTTGTTGCCTTCGTACTTAATGAAAAAGAAAAAAAACACTTCTATATCTGTCATTGTCAAATCAAATCAAAGTAAACAAACAATTCAATACAACGGCTATTTTCTGTTTGCTTGTGTTTCATGTGATCAGTGTTTTTAGAAATATTTTTAACGATCTCAGAACGAACTCTGGACTTTCGTTTTGCCGCTTTGCTTTAAGAGCTTTGCACGATATTTGGTCTAAGATTTATTTTCGAACCCTTTGGCACTTCTTCTTGGACACCGATTTCTTCCTTTTTCGACGACTCTTGCTCTGCTTTTTGATAGCCACGAGAGCACTTTTGAATTGTACAATCCACGCAATGAATTCAGGCAATCCCACACGGACTGTGGAAATGGAGTATTACAAAGATTTACTTGAATTTACTTATTTGAATTAAACCGTTTGTTTACTTTGATTTGATTTGACGTTGACAGATATAGAAGTGACAGTTTTTTTTTCTATTTCATTAAATACGAAGGCAACAAGCTTGTCGGTCATTGAAGTGTACAAATGTCAACTTCATAACTAAAAAAAAGATTTCTAAAATATTAGAGGAAATAAAAGTAAAAGAGCCGCAGTTCTATGATCTTAAGGATGACGACTATCGAAAAAAAATATAATTTACATCTCTTCCAAAAACTTTACTTACCCAATTCGATTTTTGAATTTTAACTATTCTTGGGGGAACGGCTTACTCATTATTAACTCAATCTGAGTGTGGCCGTAAGCCGCCAGATGCACTGAGAGCGGAGGCGACGCGTTGAAAGTTGCAACGCGATTCTATACTGAAAAGCATTCCCAAAACGTGGCGGAGTGGAGGCGGTTTCTCCGCTCAAGTGGGTTCGCGGCTTCGGGACTTCTGTTTAATACATACATACATAAATTAAATCACGCCTGTTTCCCAGAAGGGTAGGCAGAGACCACTTCTTTCCACTTGCTACGATCTTGTTAAATAAATTTATTTCGCTTCTTCCACATTCATAGGTACGAGTATATCGAGTCATGCACGCACGTCGATTTCGGGTACTTAAGATTCGGCCCTTTTCCAGTATTTCTCCGATTTGTCAAAAATATTGAATAGGAAAAAATAACCCGTCCTTTTCTTAACTGGGTCAGACGCTCTACTTTAAAAATCGAAGTTCTTTAGCTCCATCGCTGTCAATCGTCATTCGAGACTAAATCGAGAGAAAGGGATGGAGCTAACGTAAATTCGAACTTCGATTTTCAAATTAGGGTTCTCAGTATAAAAATGTAGGAGATAGATATTATAGGGGTTTTTTCTTGCTGTATCGAAAGACCCGAATCAGGATAGCAGAAATTGATCTAATTTGAAATAGGTAATGGTTTAATTTGGTACCCGGTTAAAATAAATACAAGTCAAAGAATTAATATATACTAAAACCTAACCCTAACATTTCCTTAATAGCAAAAATGTAACCAAAAAAACAGTGTATTAAAAAAGAAGCATGTTAACGCTTTACCAGTTTCAAAAAACGCCTCTATGTAAAGATGAGAATCCAAGATGGCGCTGAAAAACCTCCAGCTGTTCCATCCATTGGGGCGTGACATGGTATACCACCATCGGCAAGGGCCTATGAAAGCACCCCCCACAGCACTTTCGAGAAGCATCTCTAAAAGCGCTGAAGCTCTGGCTACTTCTAAATCAGGTAAGATTTGGTGAACTTTTATGGAAGAACTATTCCAAGTTTTACCTATATTCGCTCTTTATGCTGGTGCGGAATATAATATACATTTATGTACTAATATCTTTGACACGACACGATTGTCTGGCTTCAGGGACAATTGAACTCATCACATCACCCCCAAATGGTACTCAAATTTTGAAGGGTACATGTACCTGAAAATGAAAAGTGCAGACAGTTTGGCCGTTGAGGGCCGATTTGACAGTTGTAATCTTAGTACAAAATATAACCTCAAACTCATATTTTGTACTCAGATGACAGCGGTCAAATCGGCCCTCTTAGAAACGGCCAAACTGTAATATTTAGGTAAGTAAGTATCTAAAGTTAAAATATCAAAGTTTAAAACATCGAAAGTTGAAATATCGAAAGGTTATAATGCCGATGATTGAAATATCGAACGTACTTGTTAGGTATGTAACCAAATATCGAAAGTTGATTACAAATACGAATCTATTTAAGGATGAATTCATTTTATTATGCATGGTCCACTTAGTTTTAAAATAGTTTTCAAGTTTAAATCTGTTGGCTAAATATGCAAGCATTTAAAGTGCCACCTTACAAAAAAACAAATTTATAGACCGTCGTGTTTTTTCCTCGCATTCAAAATTAAAGACTGTTTAACACTCGAACTATAGCCACCCTCGCTCTCACATGCGTGGCCAAACATCTCGTATCGTTATGGCTTGTTTTAGTCCCTTGTTGAACAATCCACTATTTATTATTTTTGTTGCACCTATAATAAAAACGGTAAACTATAGGTACCAGCATCAAATTTCCCATGATTAAGTATTGTGCATACCTCGAATAAAAACAAGAAATACAAAAAAAAAACAGGTGTGTGTTGGGCTCGCCCTGAGTAATGATTCTTTCAACAACGACGGTCGGACGGACGAACGAGTGAATGTCCAAGCGGCAAGTTTAAGTAGCCTACAGTCAGTTTCCATTTAGCAGCATGGTTTCTGCCGATGGATCGAACGTATAAGGCTGCTTAATTGAAAATGCACGCGCTAAAATGTATTTTGTTCGCTCTGACGGGACTACTTAAACTCGCCGCTGCGATATCGCTCGTTCGTCCGACCGTCAGTTGTTTTTGAGAGAATAACACCCCGGATTCGATTCGAAATCGAATTCAAATCAGAATATAATAGTACCAGGTATACTTCTTAGTTTGTTACTCACTTGTTATAGGAAAGGAAGTGAAGGCCCGCAAGGCGCGCAGCACAGAACAACCGGGCGCGGGCACCGGGCTCGTCAAGGGCTCCAGCTCGCTGGGGCTCCCAGCGCTGGGCAAGGCCTGGGGGCGCGATGACGACAGCGAGCACAGCCGGTCGAGGAACGGGAGGTACGTTGTATTTTGATGATTAAACGAAGGTAGTTTTAACTTTTTAAGCCGGGTACTTACTAGCGAGGTGTTACTCTTATTCGCTATATAGTGCAATGAGTACCCAGCTTTAGCAGCGCGTCACGCGAGTGTTGCGAATAAGATGCAGAACATACATGACTTTTTTTTTTCTTGAAACTACAGTGTCAGCTGCATGTCTGAGGCTGCATGTCTCCATAGTATGATAAGCTTCTTGGGCATTACTTTTGGTTATAGGATTTTGCAGGCGAAGACACGCGGAGACAATGCGATCGCGCTTTGTACACACTCGCATTTGATCTGTCTGGGGGTTGTCTCGCCGAGTGTGTACCTGGCATAAGATGTGCGAAACGAATTTAAAGAAAATTCGAAGATATCTGTCCTTGACACGGAGTTCTTTGCATAGTCTACCCATTAGAACCAATCTAAAACTGCGCGTCCATTGGTTTAGAATATGCCGATCCAGTGCACTATGCACCATAGAAATCAATGCAAAGCAACAAATCCATCCTTTCCGTACACGCCGATTTCAAAGCATGGACGCGCAGCTAGAATGGTTAAAATAGGTAGACCATGCAAAGAACTCTGTTTCAAGGGACGGATCAGTCTTCGAACTTCCGTTAGATTTATCGTGTATTTTATGACGGTACACACTCTGCGAGACAACCCGAGACGGCCAGAATACGAGTGTGTTACAAGGCTAAAAATAAGTGTGGCAAACGATAACTATTAGATGAATAAAACCCCCTATACCTATATAACCCCTTCTTTCAGAGATATCTATTTAACCGCCCAACCGATTTTAAGGAAACTTAGGTAAGGACCACCGCTAAACAACCTTCTTTAAAATAAAAACTCATCCATATTCGTTCACCGGGGCTACGGTGCCACAGACAGACACACTCACACACACACGCGTAGTGATCAAACGTATAACATCCCTCGTTTTGCGTCGGTGGTTAAAAAGTCGATAGCTCGCGGCAGTAATGGCCGGATTGCTACTTGACCCTCAAGATCACTGCTGCACGCGATATTTCACATGGCTCGAATTAATTACTTTGTTGAAAGGCAGATTTTTAAGGGCAATGTTTCTCTATGGTAATTTCATAGCTTAAAAAAAGAGGAAAAGGGGAAAGGTTTAAGGGAAAAGAGCCGATTATTGTGTGAGATGCCCTACGATATTGAATAATTGATTAGTTTTGATTTTTCCGTTTTGTAAAAGACCCCTACCTAACTACTTACTATATTTAAATAAAAGTAAGTACCTGTCATATTTGTAAATACATGTACATAAAATTAGTACGTTCCTGATTCAAAATAAGTACGCCTAATAACTACCTTCTTACTTGGAACTTTTTATAACCACTTCAGATATTTCAAATCCAAAATGGCGCGAAAGGGCCCTTAATTTAATTCTGACCCTTAAAATAGGTAAATAGTTTCATTTCAACAGCATTATCTTAGATGACTGTGCATTACTTCAATTTAGATCAAGGCTGATACACTAGCGAGCTGAAATATCGGGTCGCTTTGTAAAGAATTTCAGTACAACGTGGCCGTTATATTTGCTAGTGAGTGTATATAAAACTCATTAAAGTCTTGAATACCCAATAAGGCTAACCTTTACGTTTTTTGAAGCGTCATTCCTAATCTTGCTTTCAAAGCGTGAGGGAAAGAGCCAATTATTAAAGATGGACGAAAAGAAATGGTGGATTCACAATTTGCGAATTTTGCGATTAGACACCTTTTGGCACAGCCTCGGAACGTGTTTCGTGATTTATGTATTCTGTTCATTGTAATATTATTACTTCCATCCTTTTAAAAAAAAAATTAGATAGACTGATAGGCTGTTCGCAAGGAAATGATGTTATAAGTCGGCTTTGCGGAATATTTTACTTTCTTACAAAGAAGATGCAAAATCCATTTGGACCCTGCGCAAGGTCGTACTCCTGCCTCCAGTTGTCCTAATCACCAACTGATTAATTTGGACGATAAATTACTTGATAATTAACTACAAAGAACTCTGAGTTCATAGTTTAATGCGTAAACCTTCGCGTGACCCGACGCTTTCCGCCACCTGATTCACAACTTCTCTGAAGTAGCTTAGCGTGCTGTGGCTTGTACTTCCTAGTTTTAACCCTTATAAAAAGCCTGTTAACAGCTGGAATAACCAAAGAAGACCATTATTATGATGACGTAACTTTAACATTTCTCAATCTCAACTGGAAGAGAATTGAATTGATCAAATTCACATATTGTAAGAAATTTGCGGTGGAGAACCCAGGATCTTTGGGGTTCGGAAGCCAAGGAGCTTTCCCTCGTTGTGGGTCGTGGCTGGTGCAACAGATTTCTTCTGCAATCTAACGGGGCAATGCAGCCGGTGTAATGGGAATGTTTGAGCCAGCCACGATGCAGTGATGGTTTGGGTGTAGTTAGGATGCGAAGCGGCAGCGTGAGGTTGAGTCCGAAGCGCTGCCAATGCGCCGCAGGCGACTAGGTCGACGGCGGTTGGCTTATGTCAACCGCATGCCACCGTAACGGGGGCCTGCGGGTGATAGATCCGGGGGTTTATCACCTGCAGTAAAAGGTCCTGAGCTGGAAGGCCCCTGCTGTGTTCCAGGGTGCCCTCAGCGGAGTAGGCGAGGAGCCTTGTAAAAGCCCTCGCCGGAAGGCGAGCCCAAAGGGCATCCGCTATTGGGGGGCTACGTTTGCCGCCCTGGCTCCCGTCAGGCCCGTGCATAGGCATTTCCCCCGGGTCAAAAAAAAAACAAAGGTGTAGTTAGGATAATTATTTGTTGTTAGCAGTGTTCGGAATTTTCACGGCAAAACAAAAGACTGTCGCAAATTTACTAGGGTAAGAAATAATTTTTCATCGCTATCGACAATTACTATGGAATATTTTATAATTTAAAATAATATGCAAAAAAAACAGTAATTCACAGATTATTCAGTGTAAAAGTTATTATTTAAGCCTTAACGACATCTTGTTTTTAATGAAAATATTGAATAACCTGTCCTTTTGCCTTTGCCGAATTTGAGTAGTAAAGAGGTGAAATATAGCGACTATACCACCTCATTGACAATAACAGACACTTAAAATGAAAAACTCTATATTGAGACATTAAACGTCACTTCATTGATATGACAGTGCTCAAATACGAACTGTCTAGATTATTATTTGTAAAACGCTTGAAAATGGACGCGTTTGTTACGTAATATTTTAGTAGTGTACTTTTTCAGTAAAGTAAAAATGAGTAAAGTGCAAGATTGGCACAAAACGTGTCTAACCAAATACCCTGAATTTGTACATTATGAAGTGACATCTACTATATACTGCTCTACGTGCGATATTAATCTAAAAATAAAAAAATGTAATATTCAATCTCATCTAAAAAGCGAACTTACTAAACCTGAACAACAAACCGCCTACAATGAATTTTACAAATTTGCCCCTTTGACGTCGAGTGAAGTGGAACGATCATTCAGTGTACATAAATGGCTTTATAGTGATAAAAGGAACCGTTTACTCCCAGAGAACGTCGAAAAATTAATGACTATCTACTCTTATCACTATCAGAAACCAAATAAAATGGCATGTGCTGCTGTGTGAAATTGAATCTGTTTCGATATAACTTTACACAAACCTAATGTATTTTATAATAAATTTTATTTATTTGGTGGACCATTATTTATTTTACTATCGATATCGATGAAAAATTATTTCTTACCCTAGTAAATTTGCGACAGTCTTTTGTTTTGCCGTGAAAATTCCGAACACTGGTTGTTAGTGTCAAAGGAGTTCGACGAAGCGTGTTGCTGATGATCGTTCGTATGTAAATCGTTTAGAAGAAGCCTGTTAATGACAATATCTTAATGTGTTATTTTCTTGTGCGTTATGTTGAAATAAATGCATTCACCATAAATTCAATGGTGCCAATGGTTAAGTCATTGGATTAAAGTTAAAGGAAAGCTCGCGTTATTGCGCGCTAAGTACTTGAGTTTCCAACGAAGACACGCGCCGCCATTCAATTTGACGTTAGCACGGTTGCGTCATTGTAAAATAAAGTAGTCGGGAGGGTTGTCGTGGATTTAAAACACGCAGTTGCCTTGCCTCCCGCTCCCCCTGCCTCTGTCACTCGAGACGATTGTGCACAAACTTGACGCACACACTTCCACTCATCAATCTGTTTTGGTCCTCAGGATTGGTAACGCCTTGGCCGTCTTGAGATTGAAATCTTACGAACGCGAATGTCTAAGGGTCATAGACCTCAATTGCCATCAGGTGGCCTATGTGCTCGTTTGCACTCCTTTAAATAAAATAAAAAAGGTTTTGGTTGCCTATATGGCGGTGGATAAAGCATCCGTCACCCTCGCACTTACAATCTGGCGGCCTAATATGGCTGCGTTAGTGATAAATTTTGGATATGGCATCCGTCACCTTCTGACAGGTAAATAAGTACACGTGTCAAAAAGTGACGGATGCTTTATCCACATTTGACACGCGATATAGGCGCAGCCATACTAAAGTCGAGTCCAGGATTAGGCGAACTAACTTGACAGCCGAAAATGTTGCCAGACTTAGGAAAAAATAAATAGTGATAGTTTTATGTCGACACAAATATGTCGATACAACCTTGTGCCTTCTATAAATCTGATTATATTTATATTTTATCAAGTAATTGTCGTTGAAACTTTCACACTCATACATACTTGCCAAATAGGGACGAACTACAGCAATTTTTTAAATTTTTATGATATACTATGATCTGAACGATGTACGGTTTAAAGCTTATATTTACGATACTTACTCCTAAAATTAGGAATAAAATACAAAAATAATGCAATTGTGATTCTTTTAGGTGGCTTCTGTCGGGCTAGTACGGTACATTTCATGAACCATACATATAGCATTCATCCCTTTCTTTCTGGCAAATATGAAAGTGCGATATAGACACGTTATATATCGATATTTACAGCACTAGCCAAACTGTGGCAACATTAGTGTACAATGAACTGTCAAGTTAGGTCGCATAATTCTGGACTTGACTTTAGGCCCGCAGGTCAGAAAGTGACAGATGTTTTATCGACGGTTTATCCAAATCTATAAACATGACCTTTTTAGGCCGAATTTATGAAACGAATTCATTTATCTCTCAAATGAAAATACTATAGATATTTTTATATTTGTCGTCCACAATCCACAATATCGTCTGTGCTTAAAAAAATGTTATCTATGAAATATCTCACGTAAAAAACTAATCGATACATTGCATTCCCCGTCTAAATGGTTTTTCCGTCACCCGCCCAAGCAATTAGGGCCGGTAAAAGCCAATACATATTAACGGGCTGAGGCCTTGACATTTGGCGGGCAAGGGGCAGCGAGGAGCTGTCAATCCACGGGGAAAACTCTTCAATATTTAACACACACTTAAATCGAAGAAACCGGACGGTTTTAGTTCGATTTCTGAACGTATTCGACTTTGTAGGAAGTTAAATTGACTAAGCGATGACTTCCAAGTTTAAAATTTATATTTTCCTAGATTTTAAAGCTAGAAACATATCTTGATTCGATTTTCAAAGATTTTTGGTAATTTCTTAACGTTACCAGTTTGATTTTAATTTTTAAGAATTTTTTATCGGATTTTTAGGCTCATTCACTTCGGAGATAAAGGGGAGATTCAGTAAAATTTTGTAAAAATAAGTCGAAAAGTAGGTACGTACTTACCAAATATTATAGAAAACTGGTTAAGAGCGATTTTGACTCGCGCACGAAGGGTTCCGAACCATTATCTATACAACATAAGACACTATTAGTCTACCTACCATATTTAGAAAAAAGCGGCCAAGTGCGAGTCGGACTCGCGCATGTAGGGTTCCGTACCACTATACATCTAAATAAATGTATTACTTTATTCTTTATTATATTGGAGTGGATTGAATGAAAGGTAAAATGCGGTTTACGATTTATAACGTATTAAAAAAAAAACTAATTATTAGATCTCGTTCAAACTAATTTTCGGTGGAAGTTTGGATGGTAATGTACATCATATATTATTTTTACATTTATCATTCCCTTATTTTAGAAGTTACGGGGGGGGGGACACACATTTTTCCACTTTGGAAGCGTCTCTCGCGCAAATTATTCAGTTTAGAAAAAAAAAATATTAGAAACCTCAATATCATTTTTGAAGACCTATCCATAGATACCCCACACGTATGGGTTTGATAAAAAAAAAATATTTGAGTTTCAGTTCTAAGTATGGGCAACCCCAAAAATTTATTGTTTTTTTTCTATTTTTGTATGAAAATCTTAAAGTGGTTCACCGAATACATCTACTTACAAAGTTTCCACAGTACCTATAGCTCTTATAGTTACGGAAAAAAGTGGCTGTGACATACGGACGGACAGACGGACGGACGGACGGACGGACAGACATGACGAATCCATAAGGGTTCCGTTTTTTGCCATTCGGCTACGGAACCCTAAAAACGGTAAGAAGTAACGTTTGTTGTATGGGAGCCTATTTTATATATTAATTTTCTTCACTTTTTAGTATTTGTCGTTATAGCGGCAACGGAAATACATCATCTGTGAAACAGACTCATCTGTCCTCTGTCATGTCTTCTCACAGACAGACCGACGACCAGTGGAGTCTTAGTACCTAATAGGGTCCCGTTTTTACCGTTTGGGTGTGGAACAGTTTCAAAACATGCGAATAAGGAGCTTTCATAATGACAGCAGCCCTCTATTTCCCCATCATGACAATGACTGGGACAGGTGACATTTCAGTGTACATGGCGCAGTTTATATAAAACCGAGTGATGTATCAGCGTGTTAACTTTGCAATGTATACCGAATTGTCACCTGTCACATGTCATTGTCAAGATGGTGAAATAGGAATACAGTCAATTTCATTTAAATAGACCCTTAATGGTTCGCGGGCTCCGTACAATAAGGAAATCCTGGTTCAGTGGTAGTAAACACTTTAAAATCGTCACACTGACATGTACATCGAAACATTCTCATAAGAGTAACGCGTAAGGTTCAAGGAGGCTAAATACAATAGACATATATAGAGGTCAAGTACGTAAGTTATTTATTACATACTAACACCTAATTAGACCTATTATTTGTAATGGGTTTGCGTAACTTGTCTTGTAATAAAAGGCAGTTTAAAATATAACGGCGGTTTAACTTTATCTTTTAGTTATCTACTTTTGTCACGCGTCACATCGTGATTTCAATCTACTATGACATACTGTTTGATTACTTAATTAAAATAACTTCGTGAACGTAGAAACCGGTGTTCTTTTGCAACTTAAAAAACGTGTGCAAAAAAAAATTGTATGCTGTTGACTTGAACAAAACCTCTATAAGCATGTTTTTTTTCAGAACACCTTTTAAAAAATAAATCCTACTGTTGTCAATTATGCAACTTAAAATACCTAGCCCTAATGTAGGCAATTTAATAAATAAATTATTTAAATTTGACCCATTACGATATGGAGAACTGCTAGTCAATAATGTCCTACTGCATAAACATAGCATGTCGACCATCGGCAATTACGGGCCGTCCATAGCTCATCTGTTGACATATTGGCCGACAAACAACCGCATGTGCTTTGATAACTATGCACACAGACGTTATTAGGTATTAGCTAAAGCTCTACGTTTCATGACTGGTTAAATTATAAGCAGACCTTGGAATATAAGGGGCAAAATTGAAAGACAGCTAGGGATCGCCTATATCGATAAACTATTATCGATGCTTTTCCCGTATGCTACTGATTGTTTCAAGTTTTGTTTGTATAAATTAAATTTCGTGAAAGTATGCAAATGAAACGAAATAACAACATAATTCGTATTCTTTATTTTAAAAGGATTTTTGAACCTACACTCACATTTTTTTTTCTCATTGTGTATTTCAGAATTATGGTCCCATTTACTATTGTTAAAATAATTAATCAGAATTCGTTCTAAATTTACGGGTGTTAAACTTTTACGTCTCGACTGATGAATCCATTTCAGGTGGCTAAAAGACTTTTCAATTTCTGTGGAAATAGTTGTGGCAAAACAAAATAAAAAAGGATACACACTTACAAACAATGCTGGGGGCGATCACTGGTACATGGGAAAAAACATCGATAGTTTAGTTTTAGTTTATCGATATAGGAAATCCTTAGCTGTCATTAAATTTTGCACCGTATATTCCGAGGTCTGATTATAAGTTTAAATCTTAAGTAAAATAAAATAAAATAACTAATAACATACATAAGTATAGGATTTCTTAAGAGCTAGTCAAAAATAACTCACACAGTGAGTTAAATAATAAAAACACAATATTGAACTTAGCATACAAGTAACACATAAGATAGTGTCCGCGAGAAAAGAAAGTGTGAGTGACGAAAATCAGGCAGACTACGGACAGACAGACGGGTAGGTACTTAGGTTTTACGAAACTGTAACTGTCCTAGTTTGACTATGGAATAACAATAATAATTTCTCTGAAATTTGAAAAAACAGTGAATTTACCTATTGCACAATTTTTGCTCCAACTCCAACTCCAGTGGCGTCGCCATACAACCGTTTATACTTGTTTGATCGGACGCAGCTTGATAGTTGCAGGTCATTGCCAAGGGTTATCGATTGAGATCGCACTTTGCCATAACCTCCCATTATTCATTCATAACTCATTATATAACATCGGCTATTCTGATACGTATCATATGATACTGATAGATTTATTGTTGAAAAATATGAGCTATTCTTGGCAAATTGGAGATACTTTGTATTTTATACTATTCTATGTAAGAGGTTTTATTTATAGAACCTGCTGATATACGGTAATCATCCAATAGAAGCTTAACTGGAAGAGATTAAGGGAATAAGTTCGCCTTTGTTCGTAGTTCATACCTCTTGTTTTCCTGATTCGTTCTCTTTATGCACTAAAGTATAATAATGTGTTTATAATGACTAAGCTTTGCTATATTCAGCTCATATATTCGTTCACCTTCTCAATCACTTAAATATATCACTTTGAAAATAGGTATTCAAATAAAAATTGTTTCTAATTGTCCGCTTGAAAAAGTTAATATCGATATTCACATACGCTACAATAATTTCATGAATTAACGCGCCAGTTATAATATGTAAGATATAAGTTCTTATCGTTTTTATAGGTATAATTACACCAATGAAGATTATTAAACCTTAATAGCTCAAGAAAGTCAATAAAAACTAACAGCGCTAAATTAAGGCCAGCCGTAGAACAAAAGTTTTATCTTCGTAATTAATGTACGAGTATATCCATAGTAGTTATAGCCATCATAACCGACTTACCGATCTTCGTACTTGGTTTAAGCGCTTTACCCAAGACTGCTGTCTTTCAACTTTTTCAGTAACTTAGGTTAGTTAACTAGGTCGCATCCCGTTTTGCTCTACATACAAACAAAACTACAGGCAGACAAAATTCAGGAGGACCAGCTGGCTCCCCCTCCCTCCCCCTGGGTGGGTACGCCCTTGAGTCCAATACACAAACATATTGCAAACCCCCTAAAGTTGTTTACCTTACTGTACCTATGTGATGGTGGGAAGTGTGTTAACCCTACAATGCATCCAGTAACATATGTTACAACTAAGTAACGAAGTAAACTTAGTTGTTAAATTCTTTTTTAACGCACCGACGCTTATTATTATAGTTACAAGTTACATACATACATACATAAACTCACGCCTTTATTCCCAGAGTGGGGTAGGCAGAGCTACAGAATTACCAACAACTCTAAAAACTTGTTAATAATTCTGTAACCACATTTTGCACTTTTAGGCTAAGATGTTTACCAGTGTATTAGTGATAGGTTGCAAGCCCATCGCCTAACAGTACTATACGCCTTTATTCCCTTAGCCGTCACCACACACAACACACACAATAACAACAATAAGTATCTGTCATAATGATGTTTTCCACAAACAAAAAGTCATGCATTGTAGGGATAATAGTATATTTAATTCACGAATAGAGATGAGCAGTTGTTGTCTATGACTTGAAGTAGCACCTCACTACTTAATTTCACGTAAAAAGACTCAACCATGTAAATTTCAAATACTATAGTCAGCTCGTAGTGAAATGGCCGAGTACAGCACTATAGTGATGTCACTTCGAATTGGTTGCAGTGGCAGCAGCAGGGCTGGCAGTATGGACCGAAGCACCCGAGGTTCCAGCACCACCCTCAACTCTGACGAGGACAACATTAACGTCGTCGTCAGGTAAGCCCAATCGCGGGATGAACTTAGATGTGTATGTAAGATAAAACTGTAGTCTTGATAATGCAAATGTCTGTGGGTGTCAAATCAGGTGACCATGTGTGGAGCTTTTCAGCAACTTGTTAGTGGTTCGTATAGGAGAAACTTGATCTATTTGTGGAATAATTACATTCTCTTCTAGCGCATCTTCTGGATTGGCGAGGATGTGCGAACAAATTGAAATACTTAATTGTGGTACATATTTTGAACCGTATCTAATGCATAGAGTTTTTAATAGTAACTCTGCAATTTGCTTGCAATTCTAATCTAATGGGAATTCGTAAGTTCTTGAACCTCGGCAGTAACGTTATATTTTTTTTGTAAATGGACAAGTAAAATTTATTAAAGTATGGAGTAGAATTATCATCACTATCACTACATATTATAAAGAAAAGTCTGTATGTTCGCGATAATCTCAAAAACTCCTGAACGAATTTTCATGGGGTTCTTACCATTCACCAAGGTTTTGATGTAACATCATCACATAAGCCTAAGCGATGCGAGGGCGGGCTACTAGTAGTTTATAAACCTAAACAGTTTATACTTGTCAGAGACAATTAACTGTATATATCAATCAGTGAAAGGTTTTTAACGCTTTTATAGCTGACGCTTTCACGGCACAATCAGTCATAACATAAGTAAATGATCAATAAACGCCTTTGTCCTTGTTGCTTTAACCTGACTGATGGGTTTTGGACACGAGTGAGTTTGTTACATTATTGCCCGCGACTCTGTTAGCGCAGGCATTTATTTTTTTTGTCTCTGGAAATGTTTTTTTTTATTATTATGTATTTATTTATTTAATGGCGTCTATATAATAACGTAATTTTGCCAATGCCAAGTATATATTATAAGCAACGTTGTACGGTGAATCCTGTCCTGTCGTCGAAGTCTTCCAGTCATAGTCGTTATGACCCTTGAAGATGGCGGGCATCCACTTCAATGGCTTGGTGTGATCTTGACCACTCATTTGGAACCATCTTTTCACTGTTATTTTATTCAATGCAAGTTCTTCATCAATGTTACAAGTTGTCCCACAAAACTGTCCTGGATTGGCGAACCAAAATCAACGATAAAATAATTTACAAAAAAAATAAATTGGACAGATGATTTCCCAGGATAAAATTATAGGCAGATCTTGACATTTAGCAATCTTGACACATTGGACAACTATGAAGTTTCTAAACTGATAATGTTGTCAGCTGTAAAACAATGTTAAACTTATTTGTGCGTGTGAAGGAGTATTAATAATAGCATTGTTCACTGTTGTCAACTTTATCAATATTCGTAAACTTCATGGTTGCGCAGTGTCAGATTTGACTTCTTATCTGCCTACATATAATACTGAAAGTCTAAAAGCGTTGATGGCCTCTTAATCGTAAGGTACCTAGTTTGGATCCCCGTGGTCGCCTTGTAGATACTAAATGAGTAATGCGTTTTTCTACCTATAATTTAAGCACATTTACCCGATGCTCTACGGTGAAAGGAAAACATCTTAAGGATACCTACACATTCCAATGGCTAAGTGTGTAAGAACGCACATACAAAGAAACACAAAATACCATCCGACTATGAAAGAGCAAGCGATCACTTATTTCGTGGATCTTAAGTACGGTCTTGGTGGCAGAGATGTAGGTTCGAATCCTATCTAGAATCAACGATTTTTTTCGCTTTAATAAAATAAAATAAATAAATAAATATCAGGGGACAATGTAACACCAATTGATCTAGTCCCAAACTAAGCTCAAGGCTTGTATTATGGGTACTAGTCAACGATATAAATACTTACATAGAGTAATATATACTTAAATATATAGAAAACATCCATGACTCAGGAACAAATATTCGCGCTCATCACTCTAATATCTGCCCTTACCGGGATTTGAACCCAGTACCGCTAGCTTCGTAGGCAGGGTCACTACCAACTATAGGCCAGCGCGTCGTCATGTAGAATAGGAAGGATTTTAAAGCATTCAGGTTTTGTTTTGTTGATTGGTCATGATGATATTATTACAACACACAAAAAGCTGTGCAAAAATGACCTAACCAAGGCTGTTTTCGTCAAGGAAATCAAAAGTCAAGAGGAAAGTTCACAAACCTGTTCTATTATCAATTGTCTTTTTTTTATCAATGACCTTTTTCATATAAAATATTGGAATATATTCAAAAGTCGAATAAAAGACTGAATGATTCGAACAGTAGAAAGGCTCCGGCTGCCTGTTGACATACAGACACATTAAACTAATCGATTTTTCAATGAATCCTTGCTTGCGGTGACAATGGCGACAATGTGTTATGTGATTCTTTCAAGTCACTGGCTATGAGCGGAGATTGGATCCGATATTAGTTATTTCTCCGCTGACGCAAATTACCAACAGATTTAGATCAGAGATCTCGTGCAGTTAGTGATTTTAAATTAAGATGTTCTCGGTGATGAGCTTACCAACGATCCTAACTTTATCTGTGAATGCGTAAGATCACGTTCGTACGTGTCTACAATTTGGTTTATTCGACTCAGGACTTTACCCTTGCCTAGATTGTATATATGACAAGCTTCTGACCGCGACTTTGTTCGCGCAGATTCGTTATTCCCTCGATAATATTAAATTGTATGGGATGAAAAGTAGCCTACGTGTTAATTTAGGGTATAAGCTATCTTCATTCCAAATTACATCGAAATCCGTCTAACACACACTGGGATATGTAGTTTGCTTTGCTTTGGTTTGCTCGAAAAATGTTAAAATGTTGGAGGGGGAGGGGGAAGATTTGGTCAACGATGAATCGAGTTCACCCAGAACATGACTATTTACCCTAGCTTTAAATTGGTTCGGATTGTATGCACTCGGAAATACAGACGCCGGAAGCGGATTCCACTCTTTTGCAGCACGCATTATAAATGATAATGGAAAGCGCTTCGTTCGAAGAGGCGGAATTCCAACCAGGTCCGGATGGAATCCCGCAGTGCGTCTGGATGTCCAATGGTAGAAAGACGGCAGTATTTAATCAAAGTGTAAAGTTCGTCCCACTAGACCGCTAAGTTCACACAATCCAAAACGTGTCTCGCCATCTATGACTTGTACCACGCACGTTGCCGCATGCAAACATTAGAAAACTCGGTAATTATTTTTATTGGATTGTGTCACAGTGCCGGCGTTATGGGCAGAGTGGGTGTTAACTGTCATGGCGGAATGCGCAATGGTATTCGTCATCTATAGCAACACAATAATTCAATATGTAGAAACAAGTAATAACCCAACACAAAGAACCCAACAACGATACTCGTAATACGAATTGTAACATTCATTAAAAGTTGCAATGTATAATGGAAAAATATACCTGAACCCTGAACTGAACAAAATTACACATCAAATCTTGTTACCACAAAACAATACTTAAGAACTTTGAGTGTTCTCTTACAATTCCACATTACCAATAAGTATGTAGTTTTACTTACGATGCGTTTACGTCTCTCAGTGATATTGTACCAGGGATCAGAGCTAACGTAAACTAACTACAAACTAACTACATTAAAGTACCCAGAACCTTTGGGTAGATATTAGGTGCTTCATAGACTAATTATACCGGTTTTATCACAAACTAAATAGGGACTTCGGTTTCAGAAGGGACCAAGACGTAAATTAGTGTGGTTTTCAGAATTCAGTATACCTATTTATTTGTAATTTCGACCTCCTGCACTGATTAACATTCATCCTTATTTTTTTTAACAAAATAACTCCGTACTTGATATAGTTTTTTTAAACCAACATGAGCTTATTTAATTGTGATGGCCGCCGAGTTCAAAAGAAATACCATACCAGGTTACGATATGGTTGTCCCCGCAAGAATATATGCCCAGCCAGGGGGCATTTATTCAAGAAGCAAAACGCTAAGTTAGCGATTTTCGAAAATCGACAAAATGTATAGGATACGTCACTTGGTGACAGATCGCGTCGACCGCTAATTCGACTCCATACATTTCGAGTCGATAGAAACAGAAACGTTAGCAGTAACAGCGGTTACGTCTTAACTAAGGGCCTATGGCGATTTCCCTGAAAATACTACACTTGTTGAAACTTTCAGAGTGCGTCCCCTCAACGAGAAGGAGCGTTCGAGCGGAGAAAAGAACATGCTGGAGTTCCCTGGCAAGGGGCAGGTGGTCTGCCAGAGCCCCGGCCAGAAGGCCAAGGTGTTCTCCTATAATGTAGTCTTCGAGCCTGCCGCCACACAGGTAAGGGAGACTCGACATAACGATAAGACTATGCGACAAAGCAAGGGTAAGCCTAGCAATAAAAAAATGCAGAAGTTTACTGTTTAAAAAAGACAGAAAATTTTACTTCTTGCACTAGTACCTACTGAAGTAGTTAAACAATAACCTTCTGCAATTTTTATTGTCAGTCTATTTCGCGCTTAAGATCAAACAGAGTTTATTGCAATAGTTTTAGCAATTCACAAGTGCACTTTAATTAATTGAATTTCAACTTTAATAATAATTATTTATACTCGTAAGAGCCCTTCTAATCGCACTCATGAGATGCAAGGACTGATTTTTTATTTGCAACGCGTAAAAAGGTGCACCCTAAGGTCGCGTTTCCACTTTATCGTGGCTTTAGCGGGCCTAGAATGGCCGTGTCTATATCGCGTGATATAAAGCATCCATCGCTCTCGTACTTATTTACGTGTCAAAAGGTGACAGATGCCTTATACAAAATTTTAGGAGGTAGGAGTTGTTCATATATCGACGGACTGTCAAGACAATGGTAAAAGCTACAACGACAGTCGTCAACGATAAATATGATGTCACGATAAAAACGTGACGGCAGCTAGTAGAGATTACCCAGTGGGAACAGCTACACACGCCCGATTATTATTATTTATTTATTAAAATTTATTAATGAAAACAATTACAGTATATCAATACAACGTTGTCCCACAAAACTGTTTACACAGTTTGACTGCGGGATCTTTGAGTCTCTTAACTATGACATAACTTTACTTAAAACTAATTCTAAAATTTATATAATACTAACTAAATAAATAAACATTCTTCTTTTAAACTTTGCCTTATTGGCCTCCAACCTAATATCTGTGATGTATATTTGTGTGTGTGTGTGATGTTCAACGATAAACGACACAGTTGACAGACATTCGATATGGGGACAATGGAATGGTTCATATATCGACAGATTGTCACGACCATGGGAAAAGCTGGAACGACAGTCGTCAACGATAAATAAAACGTCACGATAAAAACGTGATGACAGATACTTTAGATAACCCAGTGGGAACAGCTAGACATGACTGTCGTTCTTTGTCCGTCTGAAAGCGTTGAACCGTTGCGACAAAACCGACAAACCAATTTCAATATTTGTTATGATAATAAATTAAGAATATTATAGACGCAAACACGTCCACATAACACTAACCGCTATAATGAAATGGAAACAATACAAGTGTCTAATGAATGAACCTCCCTCCCCTCCCCTTTATAATTTGGGGAAATGACTGTCAACTTTGCCTCGAGTGTTGTTTTTGTGGTTGTATGAACTTCCTGCCGTTTAACGATGTTTTTGTTTCTATAGCGAGTGTAGTTCAATTTGGAGGATTTATTACCGAATGTTATTATTATTTCTTGGTGGGGATCATTTATAATGTTAACGCTGTCTAGATTTTAGGCGTGTATAATGCTGTTCAAACATGCGGATAAATTGGGGTTACAGGGAGTCGATTTTTTAATTTACCTAACTGATGTTTAGAAAGTATGCATAAATGCATAAACTCACGCCTTTATTCCCAGAGTGGGGTAGGCAGAGCTACAGAATTACCAACAACTCTAAAAACTTGTTGATAATTCTGTAACCACATTTTGCACACTTAGGCTAAGATGTTTACCAGTGTATTAGTGACAGGTTGCAAGCCCATCGCTTAACAGTACTATACGCCTTTATTCCCTTAGCCGTCTCTTACGACATCCACGGGGAGATATGGAGTGGCACTATTCTAACCTGGCAACCACACGGGTGAAAGTATCTCATCGGTAATCATGAAAATTAAGTTACGCGTAGGTCTCGTTTACGATATGGTGAAGGCATTTGACATGCGGCGCGAGAATTTCAACCACCAGTGACGTAGAAAACTACCACATTTTTTAAATCAATAAAAATTGGGTGTTTTGGAGTGCTTTAGTCACTGTATGAGATTGAAAAATCAAGGTGACGGTTAGCTTATGATGATTTACCAAATCATCATGTGGAATACTAAGTACCTATTTTACTTTACAAACTTTAATTTCGCAAGGAGGTATCCACTTTTTAATTTTTTTTGGTCTAAAGGGTAACCTAACCTAACTTATTTTATAAGCCCATTTTACCTATATACGTACGTAATGGCTTAAACTCAAAGTTTTTAGGACATGTACCTAAGCTTGTTAGATGGTAAGATGAATGAACCTCGTTTAAAATAAAAGTAAAGTTCAGAAAATATGACTTGGCCAACTTGATCAATCATTGCTGTCGCTACCTTTCTGTTTTTTGGCTCCGCTTTGCTCCACGTGAGCCCTCGATATTGAGATCACCTTCATTTGTTTTTGTTGTCTCCAGGAGGATATTCTAGAATATTCTGGAGTCAAGCGACTGCTAGAGATGGCAGTCGAAGGCTTCTCGTGCACGGCGTTCTGTTATGGGCAGACTGGCAGCGGGAAGACGCATACGCTGACGGGACCACCGGGATTGGTAAGTGATTTTTATGGCATGGAGTAGGCAATAGCACGGTACGAATAAAGAAGGTCGTTTTAGTTTCCTTTTTTGCCTGATTGTGCAAAAAGTTGTCAACAGTTTTTTGGAGTTGTTGATAATTCTGTAGCTCTTCCTACCCCACTCTGGGAATAAACGCGTGAGCTTTTGTGTGTATGATGACCATATAACCATCGATGACCATATGATTAAAATCTTGAATAGCTCTGATGTCATTAAAACGACTTGGAAAATAATTAATGAAGAAACAGGTCGCCGGAAAAAGGAATTTAATGACTTTCGTTTAAAAGTAGATGGTAAAATCCTAGAGTCTAATTTTGATGTCGCAATTGAATTTGAAAATTATTTTACCAACATACCAGTGTCCACGACTAAGTGTCTGAACTCTTCGCCGGCGTCTGCCATTTTATTATTAGAAGATAACGTATCTGAATGCAGTATACACTTTGAATTCAAGCACGTTACTGCCTTGGATGTAATCAAAGCATTCAAATCAATTAACATTAAGAAAACCAATGATCTTTTGGGGGGTTTCGGTTTACGTCCTTAAATCCTTAATGGAGGTCATAGCATCTGACTTAATGATCATATTTAATCACTGTGTTGATTGTGGTGAGTTTCCTGATCTTATGAAACATAGCAAGATAATTCCATTATTTAAAACGGGTAGTACTTCTGACCCCACTAACTTTAGACCGATATCGATACTACCCACTTTCAGTAAAATCTTTGAGAAACTAATTTTATCACAGTTAATGCAATATTTTTGATGCCTGGGAGGGGTCACATGATGCTTTAGGTATTTTCTGTGATTTGTCCAAGGCCTTCGATTGCGTTAACCATGACACATTGGTCAGGAAGCTACACCATTATGGAGTTAGAAGTACTGCGCTAAACTTAATTAAAACGTACTTATTCGGGAGAATACAAAGGGTAGACGTGAATGGAAAACGATCACCTGGGTCTTTGGTCTCAATGGGCGTGCCACAGGGCTCAATTTTGGGTCCATTTCTATTCCTCATTTACATAAATGATTTACCATACCTTATAAAGGACAACCATGATATAGTATTGTTTGCTGATGATACCTCACTCGTATTTAAAGTCAAACGACAACAGGAGTTTAATGTGGATGTAAACAATGCTATATCAAAAGTAGTAGATTGGTTTAGTGTTAATAATTTATTACTAAATGAGAAAAAGACTAAATGTATTAAATTTATGACTACCAATGTGAAAAATAGACAAACTACTGTAACTATTAAAAATGACAAATTAGACTTAGTTAATGATACAGTATTTCTTGGTATAACGTTAGACTCAAAACTCCAATGGGGTCCTCATCTGGCTAAATTAGCGAATAGACTAAGTTCTGCAGCTTTTGCAGTTAGTAAAATTCGGAATCTAATAGACTTGAAAACCGCTCGATTAGTTTATTTTAGTTACTTCCATAGTATTATGTCATATGGTATTTTACTATGGGGTAGTGGTGCTGACGTAAACAGATAGATAGATAAGATAAGATAATATTTTATTACCAAAAGTTTACACATTGAGTTGCTTAGATCTAGGTTATGCATTAATATTAATATACGAGCATAAAGTGTGTACCCCTGACTCGGAAACTAGTGAAAACTGTATTTTCCGTGTCAGTGATTCCTCAATCAGAAATGGTTTAATGGCTATTAATGTATAACAACACTAACGGCCACTTGCACGAAAGAACACTAATCAAGTTAAACAGTTTAATCAATATTTAATAGTAGTAGTAGTAGTAGTTCGATACATTTTGACACAACTAATTAGTATTTAACAATAAGGTACAAGTGGCTCTTAGGACATAAATATCTGGAGTTAGATACTTAAGATATAAAAAAAAAAAAAAAGACTACAATTAAATCAAGAGATGGAAAAAGCATGCATGTGTGTGTGTGTGTGTGTGTGTGTGTGTGTGTGTGTGTGTGTGTGTTTGTGTGTGAGTCACAGCATTTTCTTATATGTGTTTTGTATTGTATTAGTGGACCATATTGTTATATAGTCACGTATTAAGTAAATATTCAGTTTTGGCATACGACAGCTCCAGTAAGTAGGCGGTGGTTTTCTGTTTCACCTCGTACCTACATAGGGTGTAGATAGAGAGGGATTCATGAATTTTGCTGTATAACCGAGACGAAAGCACTTCATAGTGACGGGAGGCCAAATACGTTTTACAGGATTTATATGGACAAACTCGAACAGAGGTGCGTCGTGAGAGGACACTCTGGTCTAACGGTAGGGAAGCGTGCCTCCGGAGAACGGAGTGTAGAATAAAGAGTTGTCGTACCGTCAGTACCTGACATTCCTTGTAAAGCAGATTGGTTGGGAAGCGAATATGTTTCATGGTCATCACTTTGAGGATTGATCGCTGGGCTCTCTCTAGACCTAACATGGTGGACTTACCACAGCCCCCCCAGATAGGAATACAGTAGGTTAAAATAGATTTACAAAGGGCCTGGTATACAGTTTTTACTAATTGGGGCTCTGCTACGTGTCTTAGTGTTTTAAATATGTAAGTTAATTTTCGGACCCGTGTTTTTAAGGCCTCAATCTGTACGTACCATTTTAGGTTGGAGTCTATATGGATACCGAGGTATTTAGTGCAACGTACGATGCTGGGAGACAGACAACCACAGGTAAGAGAAGGAGAGCTACAATTATGAAGAGCAATCCCACATTCTTCAGGTAAGGGAGCAGATGCAGAAGTTAGGTAGAAGGGAATAATCTGAGTCTTGCGAATGTTCAGGGTAAGCAGATTGGCCGAGAGCCAATCCATCACAATTTCAAGAGCTGATTGGGCTGACCGTCTTGCACTTTCCCAGTCATCACCATGGATTACTAGGGCAGTGTCGTCGGCGTAGACGAAAATTTCACAATTAGGTATAATTAGTTTGCACAGATCGTTAATGTAAAGCTGAAATAGTGTGGGGCCCAAGATGCTTCCCTGAGGGACGCCGTAGCTGATATTCTCCATCTCACTGGCACCGGAATCCATCCGGACGCACTGCCTACGGTCCTGAAGGTAACTTCGAAAGATGCTTAGAGTGTTGCCTCTTATACCACTGCTCTCCAGCTTCGACAGGAGTAAAGGAATTGACACCGTGTCGAATGCCTTCGACAGGTCGAGAAATAAACCGAAGCATTTCTTTTTGTTATCAACCTTATTCAGTATAGCGCTAGTAAGGCTAGAGACTGCGTCCTCTGATGAAACACATTTCCTAAACCCGAATTGATTATCAGCGATTACATTATGTTTCTCCAAGAACCCAACAAGAGTATTGTTTAGAATTTTCTCTAAAATCTTTGACAGCGCTGGCAGGACTGATATGGGTCTATAATTGGAAACGTCACCCTTGTCTCCCTGTTTAAAAATTGGTAAAACAGCATCTTTGTTCTACAGAAGAGGGCTATTCGTGCTGTTTACAAGATGGGTCATAGAGACTCGCTTAGAGATAAGTTCAAAGAAACGAATATATTAACCGTATACAGTCAATATGTTTATGAAAACATTATGCATGTTCATAAGAACATCAGTAATTTTAGAAAGAACTGTGACATACATAATGTTAATACTAGAAATAAACATAAGCTCGCAGTGCCCTTTACACGGCTTCACAAAATAAAAAACTCTTTCATGGGTAATTGTATAAGGTTCTATAATAAGCTCCCAAGTAGTGTTACTCATTTATCAGTAAATAAATTTAAGAGATACGTTAAACGTAAACTAATTTCTAAAGCTTATTATAGTATTAAAGATTATATGAATGATGACAATGCTTGGGACTGATTTATATATATTTTTTTGTATTACAATTATTAATGACCGTGGAGACTATATACATCTCCCTGTATGATTACCTATTATTTAATATGACATCTGGAGACTCTTTACATCTCCAAAATTGACCGTGGAGACTTTCTACATCTCCCTTTTTTTTTTTTTTTTTGTGTTTTTTTTTTTTATTTATATATAATTAAATTATATTTAATTCTTAATTTTAATTTGACATTTGGAGCCTGTTTACATCTCCGAAATTGTATTATTTATTTTAATCCGACATTTTGATTTATTTAATTATTATTACTACTGGGACCTGTACATCCCTGTGACATTTAAATTATGTAGCTTAAGTTTAGTATTGTAATAAGTGATTTATTTTAAAAAAATGGCTTACTGTTGAGTTTCTTGCGGCGCTTCTTCTCAACAGTGGTCTCTTTGGAAGCGCTGGTAGACTCAGACTTGTAAAAGTGCCTACAGGGCGTACTTACAGAATAAATGATTTGAATTTGAATTTTGAATTTGATAGAACCGCTGGTGGTAAGTTATGGGGTCCTAGTGAACAATGGTATATATAAGTCTCCAGAAGATCAAGTGGAAAAGGGTTTAAGTCTAGTATACTCCGTTTACGTATATGACCTTTTTTAATACTGGTTAAGTCGATTTATACCCTTTTTTCACTAGAACCTCAGGGCGTAGCCTATATAAAATACTGTAATGATGAACACAGGGTCAATGATGTTCAGAGTCAAACTTACAAAGGTGATAAAGATGAATATGATGATATGTGTATGGGAAATGATTTTAAGAATGATGATGAAGTAGAGAATAATGAGGATGTGGTTAATTAAGATATTCATTTTGACATTCGTTATAATAAGCATGACGATAAGTGCAGGGTGGGACAAATGATGAGCATCATAGTAAGATCGATGATGATTAAACTGAACAGTAGGTACGTACTATCAATCAAAATCATTAGCGAATTCAAGCGAGAGAATACGCTCGCGAAACCATAAAACTGACAACTATTCATAATAATCATAATACGACGTCTAACAAACAAATCACACTTTCAACCAAATCACCGTTCAAACAAACCCCTTAAATCCAACCATCAAGCTCCAAAATAGCGTGCATCAATTCCACAGGTTCATCATATTCATTACAAAAAACGACTAATAATACAAACAACAGCAATTTTAACTTCAACTATAACAACAGCAGCATTTGGCTCAAAATTGAAAGCGCCCTTTACGCCCTTAGGTCTGTATTCCACTACACTGGTGTCCCGTTCTATTAGTATGCATCTACCCTCTATTACTAATGTACAGGCTGATTACGTGTGGCGTGTCGGTCGCCCCATTTGTCTGTGTCCTTTGCCGCATGGTCATTATTTAGATTTGTTATAATACTGGCCAGAAGACACGCATACACTTTCAATATGTTTTGAAGGCA